>JAODUP010000136.1:590000-600000 GCA_025642065.1 Paralvinella palmiformis | reverse complement strand
TGAGTGGGTTCATGAGTGATTGAGTGAATTCATGAGTGAGTTCATGAGTTCGTCCATGAGTGAGTGAGTTCATGAGTGAGTGAGTTCATGATTGAGTTCGTGATTGAGTTCGTGATTGAGTTCGTGATTGAGTTCATGATTGAGTTCATGATTGAGCTCATTAGAGAGTTCATGAGTTAGTTCATGAGTGAATGAGTTCATGAGTGAGTTCATGAGTGAGTTCATGAGTGGGTTCATGGGTGAGTTCATGAGTTCATGAGTGAGTGAGTTCATGAGTGAGTGAGTTCATAAGTGAGTGAGTTCATGAGTTCATGAGTTCATGAGTGAATAAGTGAGTGAGTGCATTGCTTAATATCAGCGCAAATCTTTCTCGGAAGGTGTTGTCAAAAAGCGATTCTCTAAAAAAATGAGATAATCAAAAAGTAATTTAATTTTCTGACTGATAAAGCATCCTAAAGAAAAGCCAGGGTTCTATCCCATGATCTAGTGATTGGCGGTGATAAACACTAGCTGCTGTGGCAAGGCAGTGTCCAATTTCCAGGCAGACAGCGATATTATGGAGCTCCATGTGGAGACAGCTGGAAGGAATGGCAAACAACGGGGAACATTGTTCCCTCAGCATCTATAGTCTATAACGAAAGACAACTGCCATCTTCCGTATCCTCAAGAACAACGATTGGAGTATACTTGACGAGTACTCCCCGATACTCCCTTTACAACCGAATGTACCGAGAGGCCTGGAGCCTGAGGATGGACAGCTAATTATCTGACAGTATTATCGGGATTCTAACCGGGAACATCTCCTTTTGTTGGCAATCAGAAAAATAATTTTGACTGCATGAATCGAAATTAAATCTCGAAGTAAAATAGGGTCATGCATACGAGACCCGTATAATGCTGACCTGTCAATTCGGGTAGAGATATTTAATGTTGAGAATAAAGTGTCTAGGAATACCCCAAATCCAATAAAGTATTTATTCATGCCCTAATTCTATCCTTATAAAGGTAGAGATACAAAATAAAGATGAAAAGTTCTGTTTTGATAGAAAACGTAATTTCTATACCATGCCCACCTGTCTAATTGTCCTTTATTAATGTGGTTCATTAATATTTGTGATATATTATATAGAGAAGATATTATTCAAGAAGAAAGATTGGTATATGTTGCAGGCCCTAGAATATATAAATGAAAGACACCGTTTGAAGACTTTTCCAGGAAAGGTCTCAGGCGTTTATCAAAACATAAACGCTGATCGAGAGAAAATATAGTCCTTTGTCAGGGACTTGTCGACAATATTTTGTGTGCAAATGTAGCTTGTTCCTTATGTAATCTAGTCTATTACAGTCATAACTAATATATTAGGTAGGTAAATAACAAGATACTCCATAGACTCCAGTAATTAATGTTTACATACATTACAGGAATAGCGTGAAATAACAAATTACCTGATAATGAATATTGATGCCTGGAAATGAATATTTCAAGGCAAACCTTAATGCCGACTATTATCAAATATTAAATGTATCAATGAGAGCCGATGAAGCCTACAATCTGTTATATGATATCGTATCAAATATAAATACTCAGACCAATCAAGAAAACTGATATATTTGTCCGAACCTTCACTCAATCTGTCCTTTGACTCGACTAGATATTGCGATTACAACTTGACGATATAACTACGGAATATTATCGTCTTCAATATGATGATCTGAACTTCATAATTGTTAGTATTACACACCTGATATGTTGAATATATTATGATAATGAATCACTGGCGTAACACACGATCCATGGTTGACCTGTTTTAACGGTCTTTACCGATGACGTACTGATTTGAATAAATTATGAAAATAAAAAAGCTGATGATCAACTATCATCTAATCCGGGGTCGTGTTTTTGTTTCCTTATCTGTTGAGATAACACGACGACTGGAAGATCGATTGGTTTCTTTATCACCGACTCGCTGGTAACACCTTGTGGCGTAATGCCGAGAGGCTACTCATTGGGCGAAGCATCCCACAAACGTAGGTATGAACCAGATTCTAAACCATAACCGGAAGGTTAGAAGCACAGCGCTCAAACAGCTGTGCCATCGGATTATGGGAAGCGATCTTCGTAATTTGTTTCGTGGACAGTAAAATAAAACCAATTTGAAAACAGAACATCATTTACAGGATGATTAAACTGTTTCTAAATGATTGTCTCTCACTCCTATCCTGACATTCAGGATCCTAATCAATGGACATTTTCGTTGACACGGATATTATTTACTCTCCAGGTGTCAATCCCAATATGTAAAATGGTTTACTTATTATTTTATATATCCGTATCATAATACTGATATATTATATACTGTACATTCTCCTAGAGTTATTTATGTACAGATCAGTCGTGATCCAGATATACACCTGAACACCTGATATCCAGAGAGTTGCCATGTGTTCCATATCTTGTTTATCCACACTTACGTCTATGTTGTGTACATTTTTATGTGCCACACATTTTACGCACAAACCTATTTATGTACATTGATGTGCCCTGATTATAATTACAGGCCACACATCCAGGTTGATTACTGAATAAATAATCGAAGAATTAAAAACAAAATCTCATACCTTTAGTACATGGTTCTTATAATTTACCATTCGTCGTCTTACTTCCGCTCATTGGAGTAAACCAGATACCAGCTGATACTTCATCGTAAAGTACCAGCTCTTTCTGTGATAAATACTCCATCATGATACCAGATTAAGTGGTATATCAATTTGACAAATTTGACCGGAGACACTATAATTCTTAATCTCTCAATTACACAAAGAGGCCAATGATACCTCAACGTACTTATACTGTTGTTGTTTTTGTTGTTGTTGTTGTTGTTGTTTGTTAATAATAATAATAATAATAGGAATAACAACAGTAATAATAATAATAATAATAATAATAATAATAATAATAGGAATAACAACAGTAATAATAATAATAATAATAATAATAATAATAGACCTCATATATATTTGACTCATAATATAATCTTATCCATACATTATATAGCCGTTTCTTCCTATATTATGATAGTATTATAATCTCTAGTATGACCTTATTATCTAGGTCATTAGATAAAGTTACGTTAGTATTATATAACATTGACTTTAGTCACTCGTGTCAGTTGTGGCTGGTAGCCATTAAGAGCCTCGACAGTCTAATCGGATTATAGTCGCGGGATCTCCGTACAATGTCCAGTAAAACACCATTAATTAGGTCAGTTCGCTCGAGTAACCCCCGTAACTATGTCAACAAAATACGGTTAGCACCGAACTAAACCTTTGTCCATCGGCTCGGAGCGTCCATTGTACCCGCCGCCACGGCCGGCTCCGAACCCGCCAATCACGATGATTACAGCCCGCTAATTGAATACATCACCTAATGCCCAGTCCGTATTCGGGTACGAGTCGGCGACGGGACGAACGATCCCATTCTCCGGCTAACCGCATTAAGCCGGGTCCGGCCCGTGTGGTATATAGACGCGGCGTGACTTGTGCTAGCAGCGATGGTGACGGATTGGTCATTGTATACATATGGCCATGTTGTCTCGACATTGTAGTTTACCTTCTCCGTGACTAATTGCCTGCCACGTCGCCTCGGAGCTCGCCATATTGTTATTGACCGTTCGATCTTATGCTATTGAACCGGCCCGTTAGAGCGTAGAGCGTAGTAACCGACGGGTCGCGGGTTCGAAGCTCCGGGAGCCGCGATGCCGTCAAGTGTTCACTCAGCCCTAGGTGAGAACCTGACAGGATGCGCTGGCCACGTGTTTCGGAATGGCGGCATCCGTTGTATGCTCCCTTGGGAGTTGAGATGTTGTGCCGGATTAAAACGGGTCTGGGTCAGGCATAATGATACTTTAAAACGCCTCAGAGCAACTATCTAACTGGATAGGGCGCTATAGAAATGTCACGCATTATTATTATTATTATTTTAAAATTCGACCCAGAAGAGAATAATGTCCATTTGTCTCAACGGTTTTGACGGTCCGACTCATGTGATGATGACTCGAGAAACATTGCAGCGCCAAATGCCACCACGTGACCTGTTACGGAACCGAGGCGTAGAATATGGAGGACGAAATAATTAAGCCGTGCTCTCTTATCCCTGGCCAACGTAGACCATTTGTACTTGTACTCGGCAACGGAAATTGTCGAATGTTTCCGAAATGAAACTAGACGCGAGAGATTTATTCAATGTAATCTCGCGGCCGGAACGGGATGTAGGTATCCTGGCTTTGATCAGTTTTAGTGAAAACTGATTGGCGCAACAAGTTTCTGGCTGTTCACTAAGTTAAACAAATGGTTCTCTGTTCTGTGTCGGTTCTGGCAGGTCCGTTCTGTTTGGGTACGTTAAGTCAGCTTCGCTCGTTCCTCGTTACGTTTCCCGATATATTTCGTCGCCGAACCAAGATGATATGATTTACTTCACGTTTTCGCCTGTCCTGATGGCTCGGCGATTAGTGTGGTAGACAAACCTTTGACCGTCTCGCATTAGTTCCATTCTGCCTTTTAACAGTTGCCCTTTTGCGAATTTTCCGTTAGGGTCGGCAATAAATGTTTAAATGTTGCTATGCTGATGGGCTATGAAAGATTAAATTGAGCAGACATATACAATATCCTTCCTGGGGAGTTGAGGCTGCCACCGAATTGTACAAGTTAGGCATAATAGGGTATACTAATATAAGTATATTTACAAAATTAATAATAATCTATTATGTTTATATATATATATATATATATATATATATGTGTGTGTGTGTGTGTGTGTATATATATATATATATATATATATATATATATAATACTCATTATTTTCTCTCTGCTCTCTCTCTCTCTCTCTCTTATATATATATATATATATATATATATATATATATATATATATATATATATATATATATATATTATGTGTGTGGGGGGACGCTGACACAGTACACTTGTATACTGAAACGGTAACGACACCCATGGATACTGGACATATTTGACATATTGATAAATGTTGATCTGTGTTTATTTTGAGATGAGGGATACTTGAGGACAAACGCAATGAGATGCTGTCAATTGGCCAATTATATCTTAGTATATGCGGTAGGAGTTGACTAGATAGAGACGACACTGAAATGCTTTTTACTATGGATGTGTTCCTGAGCCATGTCACTCACTCACTCAGTGACTCAGCCCAGCCACTCACTTACTCACTCACTTACCCTTAACTGACATAAAACTTCCATAATCAAAATTAAGGAAATACTTCTCAACATATTTGATTGATTGATTGCTTGATTGGTCGATTGACTGATTGACTGATTCCCATTACTAGAAGCCAATTTCACATATTCGCTTTTTAAGGTGTAAAAATATTCCTGTTTCTACTCCTTCAGATAACTCAATTAACATCTGCCTAAAGGTAACCTAAAGTTCCCTTTGATGTCGGTCAAATTGACCTGATTTCGAAAGATCTCAACATGGGTAGTTCAGCGCCACCTGTCGAATGGCAAATTTCCTACAGCCAAACGGTTACTTCCTATAGATAGAGGGCGATTACGGAAGCCGAAACTTGTTACTTCAAGATGAAACATCCCCTAATCACAGACGACGGCGGAGATTCGATCTCAAACTCGTAGCATCCTGATAAAATGTATATCAGTCAATTGTTGTATCGCTTTTACAATCGGGATCGAGTACGGAATCAATAGAATCATTCGAAAATTACTACCCGATCCTTACCGACTACACCGACACCGGAAACGGTTAATTCCAATCCTATCCGTTTCCGGGCGTTATCCGGAACATCGTGGAAGCGACTACTAGCGGATGGTTTACTCATCAACAACTCTATCAAATCCGGGCATCTCACCCGACGGAACCTGTTATCATCCTCACGCGACATCCAATCGTACGAGTCTGGCCTGCGGGATCCACATCCGGTGGCGCCGTCGTCGTACCGGATACGTACTCGAGCGGCGGGATCTCGGTCGGTCCGAGAACTCGTCGATCACGATTAGAATTTGGTCGAAGTACCGTTCAATGGGTCGTCAGCTCTCTCCTCGGATGGCTCGGGAGGCATCTCGCCGAAAAACGCCTCGTTATCGGCGGGCGGCTCGCTGAATGCTAATCGGCGCCGCTTCCGGTTCCTGGGTCGCCGTCCCGCCGGAAGGTGGCGTTAGTCGTACTGTCGGCGAAATACGATAATCGTGTCGTGAAATTCGCTAAAATACTATTTACTGTTGGCGACGAAAGGACGACACAATCTATTATCGTGAACTCGGCTTACGGCTGGTGTGGCTAAGCGGTTAATGCGCGTCGGCTCAACACCCTGTTTTGGAGTTCGGAATCCGGGTCTTCGGTAATCAATTATCGTTGCAATGGAAATGCCATTTAAGAAAGATGTATTTTTGCACTGGTGTAGTATTTCAGATAGATATACTCACCCACAACATTTTGAAATGTACATACTGTTTGTGTGTGTGTGTGTGTGTGTGTGTGTGTGTGCGTGTGCGTACTCATACGTATGTGTAAGTGTATGTGTGTATTAGAACACACGCACACATCCTTTTTTATTTTGGTATATGTCAACCTAATCACATATACACTGCTAGTCACCTATATACCCCAGACCAACCAGTTTATGTACCTATATTACCTGATACTCACATATACATGAGATAGACTCCTGCCTCAACCACTAACAAACACACACTAGCAAACACACATTAATAAACACACACTAACATACACACACTAACACACACACACACACACACACACACACACACACACACACACACTAACACTAACATACTAACACACACACGCACATACTAACATACACACCATCACACACACACATACTAACATACACCCACTAACATATACCTTCTAACATGCATGCATCCACTAACACACATACATATACACCATACATTACATTAACATATCTTTGTATACAATACTAACCGCCCTACACTCTTAAACCTTATTATATGTATTTACATCAGGCGCAAAATATAGGTGCATCACCAGAAAAAGGCACAAAACTGGGCGATAATCAGGGACCGTGGCTATTTACCCGAACGATGGTGGGACAAGTATCAATTAGACTATTACCGTTCCATTTACCCAGATAGGTCAGTGACCCGGTCTACTTACCACATCAATCAACTGTGAGAGCTTTAGTCCGATCTTGACACTGATCCTGTCACTTTCGTTCATCACCGGACGTACGATCCTGTTGTAGCCCTTCTTCCGGAAGAGCATTTCGTACAGTCTCTTCGCGTTGTGATTGGCCGACGCTGGGCACAGCAGCGACGCGACGAGCAGCAGACCGAGGCCGAGCCGCGCATGCGCCGACGAGCGCGCCATCTTGTCATGTTCCGCTTCCGGTTGTCGGTGCGGCGCGCGCCTGCTCAATCACGACAATCCACAGACGGCGTCCGTCCGTTCGTCCGTCCGCATTGGCCGCGGCGCTCTCCGGATCCCGTCAGCAATGGCCGCCGACCGACGAACAAGATCCAGGAATGGCGGACTCCGGATCAGAGTGCGCCGGAACACGTGTAACTAGTTTAGGCTGATTGTTGTCGGGTTGGCGTAATCGGTACCTCACATCCGGTAGCGACTGCGTATTACGTCTCTCTCTTTCTCTCCGGCTATGCTCGTGTGCTGACGATGCGTGCTTCGTTTCCCGTCTGGGCTCGCTATCCACGGATCCATCGCTCCGGGTACCCGCTCTCGGTGTTAATATACTAAATGAAAGCTCCAACTGTTTCAACTAAACATCATACACACACACTCTCTCTCTCTCTCTCTCTCTCTGTGTGTGTGTGTGTGTGTGTGTGTGTGTGTGTGTGTGACTCTCTCTCTCTCTCTCTCTCTCTCTCTCTCTCTCTCTCTCTCTCTCTCTCTCTCTCTCTCTCTCTCTCTCTCTCTCTCTCTCTCTCTCTCTCTGAGATTACCAAAAATAGTCTGCCATAAGAACCGTTTTCCAATATGGCAATAACAGGATATCCGTCAGTAGAAAAGAACAGTTATTAGATGTAATCTCCGCTAGCTTGCCAGCCCACTATTGATGTCCAATCAACTGTAGCTGTTCCAGTAGTTACGTGTACGCCCCTTGTTGTTGTTTTGTTGTTGTTGTTGTTTTCCTCGTTTATTTACTCACGCTTACTTTCACTTCATCTTCTCGCCCGTAATCTCGTACTTTTTCCACGATCTCGCGCTGCGACCAATTCGCACATCGCTCATCGGGTGTCGCGCTTCCGGTTCGTTCGTCCTAGGCGTTGGCGTGACCCGCGAAGCGGGCGGCGCCGGGATCACGTGACGTGGTCGCCACTTGTTGTTGGTCAGCGTCGTGAGCGAAATTCGCTAAGATCTTTATCCATTATACCAGGAGACGGTAAAGATCTTTGACCAAGAAACTGTCCATTTGGGAAGAAGCTGGGTCAGGAGGGAGTTGGGATCAACTAAACGACGTAGAGGCCACGGAGGAGAGTTTCGATCGCGTTTTGTATTTCGGCAGCGGGTGGGGGGTAGGCGTGGCGTCGGCAATAATGGTGGCGGAGAGGGGGTGGATGTGGATGATCGGCTGGCGGAATGATTGCCAGTTCGAATCATCCGGCCGTCAGCGATGTCGAGCCAATATCTTGTTTCGTTGGCTTTTGGGTCGGTGCCCTTTCCAGCCCCGAACTCGGTCTACCTGAGCGAGAGTAAGCAAGCCGCCTCCGCCGAACCTCGCTTCATTTGCTCCGTCGTTCATCAAATCCGGCGCCAGCGGAACCTCTCGACGCGCCACGATACGACTCCGACCGATATCGGCCGACACCAGAGGGCAACACTGCGCCGGTTCGACTTAGTTTGGACGGCCGCATCACGCGAAGTTCGTTAGTTTGTTACGAGCTAACGTTCTGTTAATGACCGCGAGAAGGTCATCCGAGTTGGTTGGTTGCTTGGTTATTTACATCCGGGATCCGCGTTCCGTAGTTGCTCGATGTCGAAGAACGAAGCCAGAATGGCTACCGACTATTTAGCTCCGGAAGAAATTCCGCTCCGGTGAATCTGCTCTCAGTGCCCTCTAACGGCCGTCAATGGCGACTTTCCTTCGATGCGCACAGCGGGATATGGTCGAAAATCAACTACGTCATAACTATGGATGCTGGCGACCACGTCACTTCCGGTGCTGTTCGGTCTTCGTCGAATCATGGCATTAATTGTTGTCGTCGCCGTGCCGAGCGAGCTGAAAACGAGACGATATTCACCAAATAGAAAACATATTACATATTATTTGCGTAGATGAATGTCCCAATTGTAAATATTAGATCATTTTGGGATGAGCACACATCGTATTCAATTTCCAGTTATCTTCCCGTATTATTAGCCCGAACCTTAATTCCCTATCGGACGAGCAAAACTAGCCGCAGCCGAACAGTCGACCAATCGTCGGGGTCATTTAGGCCCGCGACCGATTTGACCCGGAAGTTTCATCAGCGACTGGCTCGGAACGCCTTCTCAGTCAAACATCTCGATCAGTCGATCAGATGGCATTCATAACTAGAAATCTCGTCGACTCACGAACAATTAGCATCCCAAATGGCGATGTTTGTTCAGGCTATCGGCTACGGCTACGATGTTCCGAAACGAATCGTACCCGGGATTTGGACGACGTGGATGACGCGTTTCGGGGCGTGCCATTGGGGCGAGCGGGACCTGGGACGATTGAATTTCTTCGCCCGACCGCCCATCCGAACTCCCCCCCCCCCTCCATTCCCCCAAGCCTCCACCCGGGCGTCCGCGGTCAATATCACATCAAAGACTATCGCGTGTTAACGGCAATAGTCACGGGTTAAAGAGGCCGAATCTGAGACGTCCAGATGGCGCCACGTATGTCCGAGAGGAGAGCACCGTGTTTACGTCAATAGTACGCCAGCTTGAGTCGTGGGGACATTAAGATGTTATCATA
>JAODUP010000136.1:490000-585000 GCA_025642065.1 Paralvinella palmiformis | reverse complement strand
TATGTCTCATTCGAATCAAGTCCTGGACCAGATATGAGACGAGTTGGCGACTGACCAAAATTAGAACCCGGAACCCTTCGTGTTGTGTCTTCTGAATCACGACATATAGTATGTTGCGCTATCCCTTAATTATCGACAATGGACCTATTATGGTTAACGTAAGACATTATGATGATGTTAATGATGATGAAGAACATCATCATCATCATCATCATTAACACGATCATCATCATCATCATCATAATACATTAGCTAATTATCAGTTTTAGCCACCTTTCCCTATAACGATTTAGTCGTCTGAGATAATCATGTCAGTAGCGTAGTCTTCTAATCGTGGTCATCGGCCGGTAGATTCCTGCTCCTTCTGGGTTCGGAACCTCTTTTATCTGAGCGGCCATCTCTGGGACTGGACGTCAGCGATAGCAAACACCATACTAATTGTAGCCCCGTCGAGAATTGTTTGGAAGTTTGGCTGTCACGAATCTCTCTCTCTCTCTCTCTCTCTCTCTCTCTGTGTGTGTGTGTGTGTGTGTGTGTGTGTGTGTGTGTGTGTGTGTGTGTGTGTGTGTGTGTGTGTGTGTGTGTGTGGCCACCGATAGCTTCTTGGGTTTAATACAGAGACATTGACCTCGTGATATATGAGAGATATTTGACGAGACATTCCGAGATCACGATGCCACGAGTTGCAGTCGCCATGACGACACGAGATGCGGATATTAAAACTGTCAGAGAAATGTCACGACCTGAGAAAATAGTCGGAAGATTGCTGATTGACTGACTGCCTGATTGGGTGACTCACTGACTGACTGAAGGAATAAATGACTCATTCATGCACTCACTTATTAAGGATTCCACGCATTCAATTAATCACACATTTACCTAATATTATGACCGATTTTCACAGATTTATATTTAGTGCGTAAATAAATAAGTGAGTGAGTGAGTGAGTGAGTGAGTGAGTGAGTGAGTGAGTGGTGAGTGAGTGAGTGAGTGTGTGTGTGAGGGAGTGAGTGAGTGAGTGAGTGAGTGAGTGAGTGAGTGAGTGAGTGAGTGAGTGAGTGTGTGTGGTGATGGTGATGAGTGGTGGTGTTGGTGGGTGGTGGTGGTGGTGGTGGTGGTGGTGGTGGTGGTGGTGAGTGAGTGAGTGAGTGAGGTATTCAGTCAGTCAGTCAGTCAGTCAGCCAGTCAGTGCTTCCGTGAGCCAGTAAGTAGGTTAGTAATTTAGTACGTGATTAAATGAGGTAGCAAATTTATAAAGCTTAAATGGTCATCAGCACAAAAAGCATTTTCAGTCCCACCGATGTCTTACTGGTTATTCAGGACACACACGACGAGGGTGGGTACGTAAACCTATTCCGGATCACCACTGAGATGCGGGGTACTATTCAATTATCCATCGATATTTCGTCATTTTACTAGTACGATGCCATTCTCTTGGCCCACTTTGATTAGACGTACCAGTCAACTGACCAATGTCAAGGACGTTTTAAATCAAAACTGAACTCGTGGGGTCGGCGACAATTTACCGAAATCAGATATATCTCCTCCACTCCCTGCAGCGGGATCCGTGTGAACGACATAATCCAGTTCGTTGTTAGTCGCTGACGGGTGGACGATTGGTAAGAACCTCTCTGATTGGGTTTTCCCTCATCTACATAACAAACGGCTGGTCCCGGTCGGTCATTGATGACCTCGTCGAGGGGACACTAGCCCCGGAGTCGCTTGGAATGCGCCCGGGTACGCCGAGTCGGCCGTGGGCTACAAAGAAGCAACAACCTGATGATCTGTTGCCGACGGTGACCAATCATTTACAACTCGATTTGCGCATTTGTCCCTCTCGCGGAGTCTCATTGGCTGTCTGATTGTCACGTGGGATGACTTGCTTAACGTGATTGGTCAGGAAATTTATCGGCACGTGACCTAAATCGGCTATCATCAATCGAAAATGGCGAGTAGAAGTAATATAAACAAATAATTGGACTTTATATTGGCGCAATGATGGGTGTATTTATAAAAACATTTAAATAATTAGGTCGGTTTGACTGAATACCATAATATTTCAGCTACTCTTCTATTATACTGCCAGTATTGTTTGCGCTTATCTTGATTAAGTTCGAATTAAACGTCTGTTTATTCGTCTGCGCATTCGTAGTAAACCTATGCCAGCTTATTTTCAAAGCTGAACCCCATTTCACTGTTGATAAATCAAAGTCAGAAATAGCAAACAGACTCCTGGATTGGTAGGTGTGATTTATAGAAAAAATGGAGCGAAAACGAGAAGGTTTTCCTCACTTTTTATAAAAAAGAGGGCAACCTTGCTGAGAACAGCTGCGAGCCTATCGACGAATCGCTGCTTTATGCACAACGCCTACTGGGACCATTTTATCTCTGGTCAATAGTGACGGCTTTAGCGGACACCAATCCACTTGGGTACGATTTGCCTTTTGGGGACGAAGCTGTCTGGTATGCAACAGTGTGTGGTTAGTTTTGGTGCTGTGTGTGTGTGTGTGTGTGTGTGTGTGAGGGGGAATTGCTGTTCGTCAACAAAATTGTTACGAGATACGTCAAGAACAAGCAGTTAACACGAACTTAACAGATTGATGTTGATTATTATTCGAAATATACCGGAATTAGTTCACTTCCGGGTTCATTGTTTGCTTCTAGGTTCATAACATTGGCGCTATAGAAGTTTTGTAATTTTATTTAAGAAATAGCTGAAATATAGTTTTTGCTGCAAGCCAGCAGAAGATTTCTTTCGTATTCAAATGAGGGGCAACTTACATCCGGTGCATGACTGAGTTGACTGATTTGTTCTTAGCTGTGTTCGTTTAGTTCCTAATTCACAATAAGGCCGACTTACTTCCGGGATAAATTATTTCGGGGTTGTGGCCGGATTAGTTTGCTTTCCGGTTCAAAACTGAAATAGTTAGCTACTGAGATTATAGCAATGTCAGATAACATCCGGATTCCTGGCAGAGTTAGTCCACTTCCAGGTTCTTATCAAAGTCACTTTATTTCCTGTTTCGTGGCCGAGATAGATTACTTCAGGTTTCATGGCACAGTTAGTTTACTTGTGAGTTCATAATAGAGTCATTTACCTCCGAGTTCATGGCAGAGTTTGTTTGTTTGTTTGATGTTTTACGGCCACTCTTGTGCACAAAGTAGGCTAAATAGGTCGGGCGATCTCCAAAGGTAATGAGGCGAAGAGAAAGATGAAACACCCTTCAGACATGCCCACGCCGAGGTTTGAACTCAGGTGGTTAACATCTGCAGCCAACCGCGTTACCAGTTAGACCATGGAGGCACACACTAATTTACTTCCGAGTTCATTCTTTTTTGGGGTTTATGGGCACAGTAGTTAATTTACAGGTTCATAAAAGAGATATATTAATTCTTAATTCATACTGGAAAGTTCCAAGTTTAGAACAAGATTATTCAACTTTCGGATTCATGGGATGGGTAATGTTCTTCCTGGTTTATAGCAGGGTTAGTTTACTTCCAGGAACATATCAGGATAGGTGTATCTGTAGGTTCACGCCCTAGTTCAAAGTTGATTACTCCTTACTCACTTCGAAGCTCATAGCAGTAAGCGATTATTTCAAGACTGGTAATAAAGTCAGTTTACTTCCGAGTTGAGTGAATGGTCATTTTATTTCTTGATCCATGGCGGTTTGTTTACTTTGAGTATATTTTAGGGTCATTACCTATTTACTTTTGTTACTTCAGCACGACGGAGTATGTTCTAAAATTCAAACATCATTTCTTTTATTGTTGCCAAATAACATATATTTACTTACAATCTTATGTTTCCCTAAATAAACAAACACAGAGAGAGGTGGAGAAATACATACACACACACTCTCTCTCTTTCTCTCTCTCTCTCTCTCTCTCTACACACACACACACACACACACACACACACACACACACACACACACACACACACTATATATATATATATATATATATATATATATATATATAAAAATTTATAGAGAGAGGGGGACAGGTGGGGGATAAGAGAGAGAGAGAGAGAGAGAGAGAGAGAGAGAGAGAGAGAGAGAGAGAGACACACACACACGCATATATATATATATATATATATATATATATATATAGTGAGAGAGAGAGATCCATACACTCATTCATTTACTGGGAAACACACAACCATTATATCCTTGTCAGAGCTGACTAAAATGACTAAAAACTACCTCACGTATATACCTCTATATAATTGATCTCTTATAGACGATATATCAATCTATCATTCAATCTGCGTATTCTTGACCATGTCATCATACATGCCATTGTCTCTCTATATATAAAATGCTGTCCAGAATCACCAAGACCTACCTGTATGGCTATCTTACAGTGGCTTCACACTAACCGTGCTCAAGTTAACCGGATATCCGCGTTAGGCTACGTCATTTTCCTCAATCCGTAGATCCTAAATGATCATGTGTGACCCCTTACGCAATTACTATGGTGACAAAGCCAAAACGTATACGAACAGTCTGGGGACGACAGAACGGATGGCCATAATTCGCCCACCAGCGCCTTCCCATTGGCTGCCCGGTCGACACAGTTCTGAGCGGCGGCGTCTAGCGAGTAAAATCGTAACTTATCTCATTATCAATGGGAGGATATGGAATTCGGACCGGTGTGTGTGTGTGTGTGTGTGTGTCGTACAGCGTCGAGAATTGACAACTGTAAGAATGTACCGATTTATGAATGGATCGCTCAGACTCATGGATACAGTCGACAAAGGCCATTTATTTCTGTAATTTTTTCGGCTTGTTTCTATTCAATCTACATCGCTGCCATTATTGTACAGTTGCTATGCTCGTTGATGCTGTTGCTGCTGTAAAATATTGTAAATAGAAATGTTGTTGTGGCCTTCGCAAACCCATTAGAGCTGCTAATTGGCTCATAATTCAATATGTAAGTCCTGTTATTATCAAATAAGAAATATAAGACTTATTCGTAAGTACATAAATGATGAGACATACAGGACTTTACTCCAAGCCCTTATTATTTCCCGAGTGGACTATGGCAATGCATTGTTACACAATATCACCATATCTCTGACAACCGCTTATGGTGAGTGCAGAACTGTGCTACACATCTGGTAACACGCACTCACAAAAGGGAACAAATATCATCAGTTTTGTTCTCGCTGCACTGGCTTCCTGTACGTTTCAGATCACTGTACGAGAATCTCTTTTTTTTATATTCAAAGTACTGAATGGAACAGCTCCATTGTATCTAAGCGATCTGATCGAAAAATATATACCAGCGAGAATGCTGCATTATGGGTCATGTTCACTTTTGACGGTACCAGAAAGCCAAACAGCAATGTACGGAGAGAAATGTTTCCGAAGATCAGCTCCCAGGCTGTGAAATAAGTTGCCAAATCATATTAAACTTACAGCAAGTAAAGAATTATTCTTAAAACCCACTTTAGCCTATTTATAATACCTAAACCATTTTATTATGTATAAAATGTGTTGGTTCTATATGAGCTCAGAATATGTTTTATCTGTTAAATGTAAATTTCCCATGAACAATTCAAGTTCAATAAGGTGCTATATAAAATACTATTATTATTATTATTATTATAATTATTATTATTATTATTATTATTATTATTATAAGAGAGACAGGGGCAGATACGCAAATATCTTCACATATACTGCACAAAGCGGCAACAGCACACACTCATTTAAAGATGACATTTTAATTGAGGCATATAGATGAGAGAGCAATGTATTATGTGGAGGGTGCGTGCATGCGTGCATGCGTGTGTCAGTTTGTATTAGTCACTGATTGACATTTAGTGTGCACGCTAGAGGCGCTGGCAGTGTACCAGATGCTAACTAGAGCGATACGGGGCTGTGATGAGTAGATAGTAGTACCGCGGTACACATCATTGTGTCTAGTATCACTGAAAATACAGAATGTCAGTCCTTAGCCAATTTGCAGCATCATATAACACGACTCTCTCATTCTAGATTTTCAATAGATAACGAGCTTAATAGTTAGACGGAATCCAGAGCGATAATAGGTCGAAATTGAATGATATTAACCTCAAGAGCCACTTGTAGTAGTGTGTATTTTATTGATCAATTAACCCGAGTATTGTTCAATCGGTTTAAGTGACTATTAGACATGCAATCCTAACATTTATTGGCCGAGGAATTGATTAGAACAATTATCAACAAATATTTGTTTGCGCAAACCTTTCGTGGTGCTTGGGTTAGTGAGTGAGTTAATGAGTCGGAGAGAGAGTGTGTGATTTGATTTTTCCTCTCTTACATACAGACGCACACACACACGCACACACACGCACATACACATACACACACACACACACACACATATATATATATATATATATATATATATATATATATATATCAAGACGATTTTGAACAAATCATTCTCTGATGTGAATCACTAACAATGAAACCAAACATCAGACCAATTAAACCAAAATGTGACGAAGTAATACACTGAAAGCCTCAGATTTAAGTTCTCCTTCGATTTAAGGCCAACCAAACCACGACCCGGAAATACTTATCAATATGTGCCAGACAGGTTAAGTCCCAACATCGATTTTTCCGTTCTCCCTCAGGAGCTGGCATAAATACAACACATCTCAGTTACAGAGTTCTAAATGCCCTTGTCGGGTTACAAATCTGTGAGATGCGCCTGTTACAAATCTTCTAGCTACATTTCGGACTGGTTACAGAGTTACAGACACATACCAGCTATATAGACACTACTGTAATCTTATCGCTCTGTGATGTTGTAATCGAGTGTGAATGCTACTCCAACCTAATTTGCAAATATTCAGATTTAAATCTACTACGTTATATACGAATATAGAAATACAGAAGTCGAAAATATCTTTATACGCAGATGTTACAGAAACTTACACGTATTTCGGTTACAAACATCCTCATGTCGTCGTGTAAAATATTTGAAAATATAGTATAGATGTTTGTTACAGGACGGCCAAGTTAATTGGTTACGGGGATACAACAATATACCGCACACGGAGTATTTTATGTTACAGATGAGTTTATGTATAGAAGTTCTGCAACTCCTCCACAAGTTACAAACACCTAAATTTGTAGTAGTTAGATGACTACACTAAGTAAATGATGCCTTATTTTGGGATTAGTTACAAAACGTCCTAGTTACAGAGTCACCGACTATAAGCGCAGATGTGACGACACATTTGCCTCAAAGGGTCATTTGTTATTTCCTCATTTTTGTTCCCTCTTACGACACGTTGAAGGTTACAGAGGGGCCAACTGTAAACCGACAATCCGCGGGCTGTCTAACGGTTACAGAGTGATCCCGATGTTCAGACGCGCCCGGCTTTAAGCAGATTATGTATCGACAGATGTTTTTTTTCCTTTACTTGACGCAGCCAGATGAGCGGACCAGGTGTCATCTGTAGGTTAGGACAGCGAGTTGGTCAGGCCGAGCTGTCGTATGTAGGTAGACGATCTGCCGTGGGTACGATAAGTGCCAGTCCTAATTGATTTCTTCTTGCTTCGCAACTCATCGGGCAGCGGAGCTTCGCTGGCGGCCCGCGGGCCACTTGAACGTCGCCTCGTAAAACGCTTCCTCTGTAGAAGCGAGTGATTAAGCCGCGGGTACATCTGGCTAAACACTCTCTCCTATCGCTCTCAACGTCGTCCCCAGCCACCGGGCGGCGTCGACCCCGTGACCGTGAAGGGTATCGTACCGAGATCAACTGATACTGTCGGGAATATGGATCCCAGAGAGGGAGCTAGAAATGGTTTGAGAGGGGGGTGAGAGAGGGAGTGAGATAGAGAGAGGGGATAGCGAGAGAAGGGGGGGTAGCGGGAAAGAAAGAGAGCGAGAGAGAGAAAGAAAGCTAGAGAGGGGGAAAGAGAGGGGGAGGTAGGGAGAGAGAGAAGGGGGGGAGGGAGAGAGAGAGAGAAAAAGATGGAGAGTGAAGGAGAGAGAGAGAGAGAGAGAGAGAGAGAGAGAGAGAGAGAGAGAGAGAGAGAGAGTTGAACGGTTCACCCACCTGCAGGTGAGACGGTTTGGGATTTGCTAAGCGGTTGTTGGCGACGAATTAGATTAATTCCGCTAACGATGCCTGAAGCGGCCGGCAATCGATTTGTCGTCCAATAACCGACAGGGTCCGAGCTATGCCGCTGTCGGGCCATCTATCGTTATGCGTTGCGGAGCAAAACAGTCTTTTTGACGTTGGTCCATCGGCCCTCCACCGTAGAACTCCACCCCGCAACAAACACCCGACCACCCCCACCCCGTGGTTCACCAAACTCCAGTCCGGCCCCACAACCTCTCTGCCCTCGTAACATCTCGGCCACGAGATGACACCAAATGATCGCATCTGCCACTCGGAGATCGCCAGCCAAACCTTCACAGATCACAGACATCAGCCAGCTGTGTCAACAACATCATGATGACCAATTATTGGTTCTTGGCTCATATCTAGACACTTGTCAATCGTCGGCCCCGTTGATAGTCACGGACAATTGATTAACCTCGCGACACCGAAACGGGACGGTTCGGCCCGCGTCTAGTTCGACCTCGCCGAAATTTCGGATATTTCGACCGACGAAAGGCTAAGCTTTATGCCGTACGCGGCCGAACGACGAGATCTTAGCGGATTATCGCTCCGATGTCAGATCAAGGCGAAGACAGATTCGTACCCGGATGTTTTGGCGAGATAATAATTCCTCGAAGACTATTCTATGTTCTCCGGTTTTGACGGGATTCGGACAACTAAACGCGCTGAGAAACGGGAAGTAACTCAAAAACCGTTCGATTCACCGCATAAGGTAATGGCCTAATTTAGAAACTATCTTATCCAAATATTCGTGCAATTAAATTATCATTTGTTTTCCTATAATTTCTAACCTAACAATTGGTAGATGTTGTGGCAGAGGAATGTCTTACTTCGAGTCTGCATCATCTGCGTCCATGCATGCGTGGGTGTAGTTGTACTGTTTAGATGCTTAACGTTGTGGGATATTTATTTGTTGATTGGTATGTTTCATATTTTTTTTATTGAACGCCAAGGATCGACGGCTATTGTTTGCAGTTTTGGGGTTATCAAAAAACAAAAAATGGAAAATTATCCGATCGTCACATCATTAAAACATTATAAACAGACCATCAAGCTAAGGGCGGTTCCGACAAAATGGCCTCAATGACGTCAGAGTTCATCACGAGGCGGGATTACTCGCAATAAAATACGCTAAATCGGACATGTCCGATTGATTTTCATCAAAACTGGCCTCGCATTATCTTGACTTGTTGGTTATTAATTTTCTCTCCCGAGGGCGGTTATTTACGAGAGGAGGGACCATGACTCCCGCGGACTTTCGTTGCGGCAAATAGATCGTCGCTCCGGCTGGTTTATGGTCTCCGATATAAATGGACGTCCACTGCTTCCGGTCGGGTTCGTGGCGGCAAGTTGTAGTCAGGTGTAATTATTCTCCGGCGAAGTCTTTGTACGTCGGGAGCCGGTTCGATTATTCTTAAGAGAACAGAATAACTCTCCGCTCGTGATCGTTTCCACTGCAAATCGAATGTAATTCCGTCGAGTGTTGATTCGTCCCTGTTTCATTTCGTCCCCGAAGTTCGGCGTTGCTGGGCGGAGCGATATCTGTACCTTGGAAGGCAATTAACAAAAAATATATATATCAACGGATTAGACAGGTAGGTAGGCCGGTTTAAGCAAATAAAGAGAATTTAATTATACTAAGGACTAATCATTAAATGTTTTGGACGTCATAGGAATGTTTCATGTCATGGTACAAGCTATTTTCGCGGCGAAACGTCCTTGCGACGCGTCGTATTGTAATCCGTTACTTCTGTATGGTAAGGCTTACCTTTTAATAACATGATCAATATTTAATTATCTTCATGCACAAAATTTGTATGCAATGCCATACTTTAGGCTGGAAGGACTATACAATGTTGCTGAATATTTTGGTGAACTCCGTAATAACTACAAACCATTTCAAGCGACAAGAGATTTAACAGATAATACATCACAACCTTCCTTTCCTGTTTTGTTTTCATTAGTTCATTTGTTTTGCTTCTAGCCGAATTTGGTCGACATTTCCAGCTTTTTATCTGTCAGTGGGATATACAACAACGAATCTAATCCTGTCTTAATTACAGCATTATTGTGTATAGTTGTCAAATACGAATTACAGGCTGAGCTACGTCAAGTGTCATTCATATTATGACCACCGCGGGTTCGTAGCTTATCATTTACCGGCTGCGCGCAAATTACTACCTCCTCATCAGATGTCTACAAAGAACACGATCTCTCGAAATAAAATCTTATAAAGTAATAACTGGATGATGTAATGTAAAGTCGATTATTTTCTCTCGATTATTAATATGAAATGTGTTAAATAGAAACTACAAGGTTCTCGATGCGAATCCGTTATGAAACCAGTACTTGATCATTGATTGTGATCTTTTACAGGAGTTTATTATGATGTGGAAGTGGTATACTTCCCGGCGTGTTGACGAAAGTACATACATGTACATGGGTGGGACGTGTGAAATATTAAAGCCACGAATCTCAAATTAAAAAAAAAAACGACTAAGTCGATGGTAGATTAAAAATATTATAAAAAGAAAGTAATTCATTTACTTAAATAAAATCTTAGTTACCTTGAAAAATTATTTGATGATACACACACAAACACACCCATCCAGACATAACATACACACAAACACACACTCTCTACGACTTTATATATACATATATATATATAATATATATATATATATATATATATATATATATATATATATATATATATATATATATATATATATATATATATATATATATATATAATTCAAAACATCTAACAAAAAAGGTTACAATAATATAATTATATCATGACTTATATCAACGGAACACAGACAGTCATGACATCCAATATGACATCAGTGATGGTATTTATTCGGCACAGTATTTGTAGTGACATCCCGCGATACGTCGACAATGGGATCCTTCGTGACATCCATGGATGACGTTCGACGAACATATTAGACATGCCTCAGCCTCCTGGCTGGTATTCATCACTCGGTCACTAACTGTCAGCGGTGACAGATGATGACATCATTCCACCACATCAAAAACAACTCACGATGACATCCCATTAATCTCTAACATCAATCTATAAGGTCCAGTTGTGAAGATACATAATTAATGTCTTCTCGGTCGTATAATTAAACACCTTGTATAGTTGCAGATAACATCAACAAAAATAATACGTATAAATAAAAAAAATATCATAAATGAATCTGTTTATTTTATATTTTATCAATTCCATGCGAACTCTTCACCGATATAATTTAATACTGATATAATATAATACTGATGTGATATAATATAATGCTGATGTGATATAATATAATGCTGATGTGATATAATATAATGCTGATGCGATATAATAGTGATGTAATAGAATACTGACGTAAGATAATACTGATGTGATATAATACTGATGCAATATAATACTGATGTAATATAATACTGATGTGATATAATGCTGATGTAATGTAATATAATACTGATGTAACATAATACCTATATACTATAATACTGATGTACTATTATATTGATATAATATAATACTGATAAAAGTTCGGGCCCTGAAATGTCCCATATGTACAAGTAGCACTATTTGTCTTCTAAATAACAGAACTATTTCCTGGTGTTCGGTGTAAAGTAGCAATTTGTGTCTACTCCAACTTCCATATGATTACAAGTTTCTAGATGAGTAAAAATATCAGCCTTTTTTAATATAGTACATGTATATACATGTTGCATTATAAAATGCGCAGACAAGAACGACGATGATGGTGATGATGATGATGATGAGGAGGAGGAGGAGGAGGAGGAGGATGATGAGGATGATATTAGGAAGAAGAACGTCAACGACCATGATGATAATGATAATAATAATAATAATAATAATAATAATAATAATAAATTTCGTAAACAGAAGACATGTTTGTAACTCCAGCACTCTACCATTGACACCCGTACGATCCATCCGAAATTCCACTCCCCTGAAAGTATATAAGCTTGCAGCATAACGTTAGTTAGGTGGCGGACAGTAATCATCCAACCAGATACTCATAACCGAGTAAGGTGGCGAGTACCTAACAGTTCACTGGACGCTCGCTTAATTCGAACTAACTTATACTGAGTTGAAAGCCCGCTTATTCAAACGTGAAAGGATTTGCGTCAACAAATTGAGCACCGAGTAACTGGAATTAGATCCGTTTGTTACTGTAGAGAAGTTTAAACATCGCGCTTCAAACTCGGACTTTAAAGCTTACTTCTGAGGAAGGCTACTTGAGCTTTCAGTCCAATTGGATAAGAGTTTAGAATGATGAATCTAGCTTGTATGTCGTTGTATTGTCATGTATTTTGAATCCACTTATTACAATTATAAACCTTTGTAGTACAGAGAAATCCTTGGGTACTTACCTCTTTACTGGCGAAACACAGACTAATCGCGTTCATTCAAATTTGAGTGATTATACTATTTGTTAAGGGGGCCAGTAGGAAGACAGCATAGGCTTATTTATATAGAAGTAAAGGGCACCACCGTGGTCTAGTTGGTAGCGCGTTGCACCACAAATCACTACCACCTCAGTTCGAATCTGAGCGTGAGCATATCTGAAGGGTGTTTCATCTTTGACTTCACTTCATTACCTTTGGAGGTCGCTCGGCCCATTTAGCCTACATGAGCACAAACGTAGCCGTAAAACATCACTCATCATCATCACTATAGAAGTAAATGAAGCTGTTGCCTGACTTATGTAAGACAGACATCAGATTTAGACGTTGAGCTAGTTTCATGCGACTTATATTTGAGGATCACCCGGCTCAGGGTCTAATTTAGCCACGTATCACGATATATATATATATATATATATATATATATATATATATATATATATATATATATATATATATATATATATTATATTATATAAATGAAAATTATTAACTTCTTAGTTTTCTCTGCAAAGAAGGGCCTCTCTCTGACCTATCTCTGACCTAGTTCTGGTCTATCTCTGACCTACCTCGCCTTGCAATAAGCCATCATCCTCTTGTGCTGAGTTTCTAAAAAATATGTCCTGGTTTATTTCCTTCTATAAATATCACGTTTTTTATATTAATAATAATAATAATAATAATAATACATAAAATGTATAAAGAGCCATATATAACCTGTAAGAAGATTACTCTAAGGACTTTAACAACGTACGTAGTATATATGTGGCAGGTTTACGTGTTTTAAACTTTCCTTTCAATATATATCACTATCCTTGACCCATCACCTTCAACATTTCCTTCCCATTTCCTTCCTTTTCGGTAAAAGCTAGTTACCCTTTTCCCTCCAGTGTCTCCCGAGAGGGGGTGAGCCATATAGTGTCCTGATAGCAAGAACAGCAACGTTGATGAGAACAACAACAGCTAGTTGTATATGTTGTTCTATGGTCGCTAATTCAACTGCCAACTTCCGCTCCTTGTCGTCTTTATCTAGAACTAAGATATATCCTATTTTGGTTCCGTTCGGATGTCGGTGGTCACGTGGTTGGACTTAATATCCCGAACCAAAACATGACGTAATTAGTCGATTCTTTCTGACCAATGACACCAGCCAGCCGGGAGCATTAGTGGGGGTGTGGCCGACAGATATATCGGGGAAAGCATTTGTTTTTCCGCATCTTTGTGCGCGGGTGCGTGTATGTCTGTGTGTGTGTGTCTGTGTGTGTGTCTGTCTCTGTGTGTGTCTGTGTGTAGGTATCTATGTGTGTCTGTGTGTGATCAATTTGCCGGGTGAATAGAGAAAAATGGCATAGGTTGCACCACCGTCGTAAACCATTGAAATAGCAAAAACCATAGCCAGCATCATTGCATCACACAAACCATTAACAGACTTAGATCGATCATATTGATGACTGATGACCTGATGGTCAAGTGATTGGACACCTAACCAATAACCAACATAATTACCTATTACAATCAGTCCTTTAGCTGGCCACATCTCTAACGAAGATTAAGTTGGGTTTTTTTGCGATTCCTGCGTAACATAGCCAACAACATATGTCGTGTCAGGTTTTCAACAGAATTATATTCTTCGTATTGTGTTTTTCTCGCCTCGTTTTCTCTCACAATTTAGAGTCAAATGTAATGTGTGAAGTTATCAAATCGTGGAAACTGACTCAATTAGGTATTCACAGATTGTGCATTGTTTGTTGACTTAACACAAGAGCTGAGTCTACTGTAAAAAGAGTCCCGTAAAAGGTTTTGTGTAGTAATATTGATAGATAGATAGATATATAGATAGATAGATAGATAGATAGATAGATAGATAGATGCGCACAAATAAATATATACATACATACATACATATATACAGACTTGAAGACTCAAATTAGAGAGAGAGAGAGAGAGAGAGAGAGAAAGAGAGAGAGAGTGAGGGAGGGAGGGAGCGAGGGATGGAGGGATAGAGATAGAGGGGGGAGGGAGGGGGGAGGGATGGAGGGAGAGAGAGAGAGAGAGAGAGAGAGAGAGAGAGAGGGTGGGGGGTGGAGGGATAGAGAGAGAGAGAGAGAGAGAGTGAGGGAGGGAGGGAGCGAGGGATGGAGGGATAGATATAGAGGGGGGAGGAGGGGGAGGGATGGAGGGAGGAGAGAGAGAGAGAGAGAGAGGAGAGGGTGGGAGGGATGGAGGGATAGAGAGAGAGAGAGAGGGGGGAGAGAGAGAGAGCAATACTTTTACATCAGCCACAAAATAATAATATGTCCACCCTAAACACACAGCTCCCCAAGCCTTAAACGTCTGCCGTCTTGTTTGAACTCCGTCAGAGATTACAATTTGGTGGTCAGGGAATGTCAACATTAGAAGAGGCCATGTTTGTTTTCAAGACGATACTACATTGCGCATGCGTAAACACCGTGTATGGGCGTGTGCGCCTTTTGGCGAAACGTGTTTTAACGGAACATTAAACAATCAAGATAACCTGGAGTTGCTTTTAACCTTATAAACCTTATGTCGAGGGATGGGATGACGAAGCTAAAATCCTTACTCCTGGTATTTCTTCCTAGTTCACGCATGCGTAGATTATCCTATTTTCGCCGTTCTTTTCCTCATAACATCAATTCGTATTTTTAGCGATTCTTCTTTCACTTTTAATTTTGTTTAAGCTTTTGCAATTAATTACATGTAATTCTACATTCATATAACAAATATTGATCAAATATCTGTTTGATATTACATCAGATACATAAAAGATCAGCGGATAACCATATATCATCTACTAAATTTAAATGTATTTATTTACCATGATGTCGTAATACAAGGAAGTAATGTGATAAACCAGTTATCATAATCTTAAAGCAACAGATGATGCGGTATTATTGTATCAAAAATAGAGTGCTATAGAGTATATGATCTTATCTATAACACAGTATTATTTTATCACAACACAATATTATGTTATCAGTAACACTCTATTTTAGAGTATATGGTCTTATCTACAACACACTCTTATTTTATCACTAACACTCTATTTTAGAGTATATGGTCTTATCTACAACACACTCTTATTTTATCACTAACACTCTATTTTAGAGTATATGGTCTTATCTACAACACACTCTTATTTTATCACTAACACTCTATTTTAGAGTATATGGTCTTATCTACAACACACTCTTATTTTATCACTAACACTCTATTTTAGAGTATATGGTCTTATCTACAACACTCTCTTATTTTATCACTAACACTCTATTTTAGAGTATATGGTCTTATCTACAACACACTCTTATTTTATCACTAACACTCTATTTTAGAGTATATGGTCTTATCTACAACACACTCTTATTTTATCACTAACACTCTATTTTAGAGTATATTGTCTTATCTACATTTACAGTTAGGCTGTATTATCTTGTAAACCATTCTGCTAACTATTACAGTACTATTATCTAGTAGATAGTTTATCTCATCTTCCAACATCATTGGCTACGTCTTCCTATCTATTTACTTAACGTTAGCTACAGTGTGGATTAGCCACTTCATAAATTCGCTACATCGCGGATTAGCCACACTGTAGATTATCTACAGCAAGGATTAGTCAGAGCATTATCTTATCTACGGCATGATCTCAAAGATAACGTATTCATATCTACACCATGGTGTTATTAATTAAGTGATGTTATCTGGGGAGTTTTAAAACGAGAAGGTGTTATTGAGACCAGATTTTTATCAACTTTATATGTTAGCCATATGCTGGTCTTACTTGTTGAATATTTTTAGCCATATCGTGGTCTTAATTTCGGTCTATTTTTTATCTATTACCGGGTCTTATGTACAATGGTCGTATCTCGGCCATTATGTCCCATAACGAAGCCATCACACCCCGCATGTGATCCGGAACACGAATGGCCGTATCCGTACCGACAGCTTCCAGAAGGTTAATGGTGGAAATGATCCCTGGATCCGCTACCTGCATCGTAACCACGGCGCATGCTCCCCGCGGACGCCGTTATGAGGGATCACTTCCGGTCGAGTTAGGTCGGATGCAATTAATGGATAAGGTCAAGAAACGTGATCGACTTTGGGACCAGAACATGCTCCAGAACGGATGATGGACTCCCCCCCCCCCCCACTCCACTCCTCGACCTCCCCTCTCTAGAAATCAATCCGCCCCCGGGGGAAGGGCAGAATCGGGTTCCCCACTCCCTCTTCCCCACTTCGAAATGTGAATTCTTATCTCTCTCAGATAGGATCCTTGAACTGTTGCTATCTGAGGTGGAAATGTACTTATCTCATTGGCCCCCGTCCTCCACTCCGATGACCTTTACACTCCGATGACCCTCACACACCGATGACCTTCATCGCGCACGGACACCGGTGCGGCCCAACGAACCATCAAATGGGGAGCCGCTGCTCCGCGCCGGATGCGTCTAGCTGGCGTCGGTACGCATGCGCGAAACGCGAGACTTCCGCTAATGCGTATTTATGTCGCCTTTTATCGTCCAAAAAGACACGAATTAATAACGAGTACAAGTAAAATCGTCCTCGTTCCGATTAATGTGCCCAGCCGAGCCGAGTAATTGTCAATATAAATAATCAAGTCGTACAAATAGTCACGTGACGCCGAGATCCGGAAACCGGTTTGATATTATTTAAGCGCCATGTCCGCATCTCGGCCAATATTATATTGGCTCGGCTAGGCGTTACCCGCCGGCACCCTCCCCCCGCTCCCCCTCCCCATCCCTCCTCCCCCACCAGATGTGATATATTGTCACATTTCTAGGACATAGACGGGTCATTTCTAAGACTTTCACGGAGAGAAATCCGCAAAGAAATAACGTGGCTAAAATAAAATAGGACGTCAGCTGGTCCGGACAACGTCCTATATTGGCTCTTTATATCCAGACTTCTCTCCTTCAATAAGATCGACTCATCCGACGTCCCATCCGGGTCTTCTTTCTATACTTGGTTTATCATTTATTTGTGTTTATTTAGTTTTCGGCGTCACATTCTGAAGAATGCGCTCAGATAATTGTGTTATTATTAATAGTAAAATGAAGGACGTGTTTTAATGAATACACGGCAAAAACATTGACCTACAAGAAGAATGTCTAAATGCTAGATGATGATGATGATGATGATGATGATGGTGATGTATAATAATAATAATAATAATAATAATAACAATAATAATAATATAGACTCTCTCTCGCTCTCTCTCTCTCTCTCTCTCTTCTCTCTCTTCTCTCTCTCTCTCTCTCTCTCTGTGCGTGTGTGTGTGTGTGCGTGCGTGTTTGCGTGCGTGTGTATGTGTGCGTGCGTGCGTGCGTGCGTACGTGGCGTGCGTGCGTGCGTGCGCGGCGTGCGTGCACGCATGCATGCATACGTGCGTGCGTATATATATATATATATATATATATATATATATATATATATATATACCTGTTTCAGTATTTGGGGTAGGCCGAAATGACGTAAAGCTGGGTATTACTGTAATAATAATAATAATAATAATAATAATAATAATAATAGCATTAGAATTTAGTATCTTCATAAATAACTACAGTACTGTGACAGTAAATGATTCGCTATTTTATTTTTATTACTCGGGTGTTTAGGGATGTTTAAGACGATCCATACCTCAACATTATATTTTGCTATTTTCGATTGTCCTCATAATACGTCAACATCTTGGAGTCGCGTTTTCTTACTTGAAAACATTCAATAAATGATCGAGATTCAAAATATATTATGTGAATCTTTTGTTGACAGTTCTTATTGCGGTTCGCTTCAAAGAAATAAACATTAGAACCAAAAATTGATAAACTCACGTGATAATAGATAACAATGGATAGTCATAAACATCGATACCTAAAGATAGACCACACTACAGACGAACGGGATGATGGCGGGACAGACACATAGACAGACAGAAACACAGACAGACAGACAGATAGACAGACAGGCAGACAGACAACAGAATAATGCTGCATCCAGGCACGAAAAGCTCAGCTAGAAGTATTACATTCCTGTGCTGGACACACACACACAGAGAGAGAGAGAGAGAGAGAGAGAGGCAGGCACACACACACACACACACATACACAAGGGCACACACACACACAAACACACATACAACGACTGATAAGCAACGGAGATGCCGCTCCCATACCACTATCCCTCTATATGTTTACCCGCAGGATGTTGCCGGCTATTTGTCTAACTTTCATCATTCCGCTTCTCTTAAGGTAGGCCTCTAGACTGCCGACCATTTATTTCACCGCTACACCAGGGCGCCGAACCCGGCAGGCACGTAAATTCTACCAGCACGCTAATCATTAACTACAAACATGTTGTGGTCTAAATATCAGTAATAACAACCGTAAATGGCTAATATCATTAGGCGGGGATAAATAGGCGAAATGATGATGATGATGATGATGATGATGATTATGATGATGATGACGTCATAGATAACGTTTTACAAAAGGACGCGAGTAAAAAAGTTCCGCATGTGCAGATGGCAAAGGATAGCGCGCATGTGAGCCTTCACGGGGCATGCGCGGAGTAGGCGCGCAGCAAATGAAAGATGCTTGTTGATTGGTTATTTTTTCTCTGCTTCTTTCCTCAGCAAGCCGATGATCTCTCCTGGATCTTCTCGCCGCGCGGCGCTGATAAGAATGGTTCCCGAAGAGAAAAATGGCGCAACCAGATCAGCAGATCACATGACCGTACCGATTGCGCGCGCTTACTGAAGAACTTAACCAGTAATAAACACCGGATTGATATCTAACTGGATCACCTGGATCATGTCTAACACCGGCAGATGCTATTAGCATTTTCTGGATCAGAAATCAGCGCCGAGAGAGTGAGAGAACAGAGGAGGGAATGCAGACGCTTCAACCACTTTCTAAATTCTGCCAGAAACGGGAACGGGTAGTAAACCGTATGAGAAAAAGTATCCCCTGCTTGTAACATAACGGCATTTAGTCTGTCCAGTTTAGTGGTGCTTAGGGCTTCATTCCGGATCTGATGTTTATGTTTCAAGTGTAGCTCTGAGTTCAGGATTTAAACGCGAAGAATTGAAAGCCGAAACAGGTGGGTTATTGAAACTTATTATTATTATAATATATATATATATATATATATATATATATATATATATATATATCACTACTATCTGAATTCGATTAGTAGTAAGAGTAGTAGAAGTAGTAGTAGCAGTAATAATAATAATAATAATAATAATAATAGTAGTAGTAGTAGTAGTAGCAGCAGCAGTAGTGATAGAAGTAGTAGTAGTGGTAGAAGTAGTAGTGGAGTAGTAGTAGTAGTAAGAGAAACACCATAAACGTGTAGTATCACGGAGCCATAGCATGCTTCATATTAGCAGCAATAGCCTACTGCGAGTACACTGAACGTAATTAATTATGACATCTGTGTTATGTATATGAAAGGTGGCCTATATCTATCAATATGTTATTATTTATTACTTCACGTATTGTTTGTTATCGTGTATTCCTCCGACAGTCCTTGACACAGTTAAATAAACAAACAAAACTAGGATTATCTGATAGACTTCCCTGGTATATAACGATACACGATCTGTATTTGTTTCTGATAAACATCTCATATTTATTTATTGATCGTCAGGAATCAGACACACACTTGTGGCTGATTTACAACAAAATACTCCGTTCTGAGACTGGGAATTCCCTGACGTCAGTGGGATTGCCCTCATGTTGGCTAATACAACAAGGGGGTACATTTGCTTATGGCTTATTCAACAATGTATCAGTATTAGGTATTTAATTAGTACATACATACCTAATACTGAAAATTAAACTATGCGACAACAATAAACGAGGAGAATGGTTACAATTTTGTCAATATTGGACTAACAATAAACAGATGTATTATTAATTAATGATTAGTTAATCTCTAACCATATAGTCATCTTAATGATGTATACAGCAAGCTGAATGACGTCATCAGTTTGTGTTATTAGTTAAGTGCCTAAAATCTGCTCGTCAATGTCTGTGTGTATGTATGCGCGCGAGTGTGTGTGTGTGTGTGTGACTGGATATTATATATATATATATATATATATATATATATATATGTGTGTGTGTGTGTGTGTGTGTGTTACCGGGGATAAAGGCATATGACGCTTACAATGTACGATCTATTCTTCAGAGAAATTAAGCCAACACAAAGACTTTTATTATATATACTACCATTATGTGTGTGTTTGAAATTTTGAGTGTGTGTTTGTGTGAGTATGTCTGTGTGAATGTGGGAGTATGGGTGTCTAAATGTGTGAGTGTGTACGAATGGATGAGTATGTGAATGTGAGAGACAGAGTGTGTGTGTGTGTGTGTGTGTGTGTGTGTGTGTGTGTTTTAGCTGTGTATTATAAGGCACGGGCACAGAGAATTGGAGTATGCGTGTAATCGTGTAACCATGACAATAACAGATATGTACCATAAAGTGGTGACATATTATTTGCAGGTGTACATCAAAATCCAGAACCAACTTCACCAACTATACAAGCTGTATCCAACCACTGAAACTTCGGGATATACTGTCACTAACAGAGACAACCACCTCAGCAACCCTCAGTGAACTGTACCACTTGAATCATTTCTACCAACTACACACCAACTACACCAACTACTTTATCTGCTACAGCTGGGCCAACTAGATTAACTGTTCCAACATCAGCAACTCTAACAACTAAGCCAACTCCACCAATTCCATCAGCTATGCCGACATCACCAATTGTACCAACTACAAGCGTAGTCACTACCAAAACTAAGAATCGGTAAGCCACTTGAACCAACTGAACTTTAACTAAGCACAGTTAACTCGCTACGACCATGGATTCGTCGGGATCGTCTGTCTGGATGCCTGTACAACTCGTCACATTCTGGATGTTGTACTATTTATTCTCCTGCACACAAGCTAACCACGACGCCAAGAGACTTTATGACGACCTGTTGAAGAAGAGCAATTACAACAGGTTAATACGGCCCGTACAGAATAGTAACGAAACATTAGAGGTGAAACTAGGACTGAAACTATCACAACTGGCTGATGTGGTAAGTAGAATAACCGTCTATATATCTGTCAATGTGTGACTATGTGTGCGTGTGATTGGGTGAGTATGTGTGTGAATGTGCCAGTATATATATATATATATATATGTGTGTGTGTGTGTGTGTGTGTGTGTGTTGGGGTTGATGTGTAAGTGATGATGATGATGATAAAACATCAATCATCATCATCATCATCATCACTTACATATATATATATATATATATATATATATATATGTGTGTGTGTGTGTGCACGCGCGCGTGTGTGTGGTTGTTATCTAGAAGACCTTGTTACACTTAAAGACTAGCTAGCGGCTAGCCATAACCGTTATAAATGGCAACATATATAAGATCTAAGTCCTTTATCAGGTCACAGTGTCCTCACCTCGTGCCAAATCTAACTCACTTACCTTTATTTACTGTTCAAAACGTCAATAAACAATTTGTTTATGGAATGGCATTCACCGCATAACGCTGCGGCAACAGGTTTCGGTCACGTGATATCGATGTCAGTCGGATCACGTGACAGGGTTGATCACGTGACGATAGCGGTGTGCCACGTGGCTCTTTGTTTTGATTCAGCATGGAAATGAGCCGAGTTGTGATTCTCCTTTGGAAACACTGACTATTAAGAGTTCAGAAAGTTCCGATAATATTTGTAAGTTTCGGTATTTAGTGACATCAGACAACAATACTAAATATGGAAACAATATGGAAGGTTACTGTAAATCCGAGAATTGATTTCCATTTTAAGTTGATCAAAGATTTTAATAACTCGAAGGCCATAAAATTGCGGTCTTTGGTGTTAAGAATAATAAACTCGACTAATTTCGTTTGTAATCGCTGAGATTTGAGGATTCCAGCAAGCAAAATCCTCAACTCCGATATAAAATGGAAAGAAATGAGGCCATCCGCTGGAAACTAGCTTTAAAACGTTCTCGGAAATGTAAACATTCCTGGAATGGCATCAGAAGAAAGGAGAAGCATTCATGATTGACATAAAAGAGAATAACGATGTAATGTGGGAATATTAAAGGTTTAACAACTGTACTTAACTATGGGTGAGTGTGAGGGAGTACTCATTGGTGCGTGAAAAAGATTGCATCTGTCGTGTGTTTGTGTGTGTGTTTGTGTGTGTGTGTGCGTGTGTGTGCGTGCGTGCTTGCGTGCGTGCATACGCTTGTGCTGAACAATGAATATATATATATATATATATATATATATATATAATATAGAGAGAGAGAGAGAGAGAGAGAGAGAGAGAGAGAGAGAGCAGTCATGTGTCACAGATTCAAAGGTAAACATCAAAAATCACTCAGCATTTGACCTTAGCAGATAACTACTTCCGGTTCATGTCCATCGGCTGTAGTGTTATTTAATATGTGTTGCGATCAGTTGTCGTGTTTATTGGAGAAGAAAAACTAAAATGTGTTGGCGTTATGAGGAGGCTATCGCCGTGTTGTTGTTATCGGTCAAGCAAATGACTGATTGAGCAAAAGAAAATGAGAGGAAATCAGACAAATACACACAAACACACACAAACACAAATACACACACGCGCACAGACGTAGTGCAAGTGCAATCAAAGGAGCAGAATGTTTGACAGACAAGCAAACAGACAGACACATACACACACAAACACACACACACACACACAGCGAGAGGAGAGAGAGAGAGAGAGAGAGAGCAAGAAGATAGATAGATAGATAGATAGATAGATAGATAGATAGATAGATAGATAGATAGATAGATAGATAGATAGATAGATTAGCAGTCCACCTATGCATAGATGGATGGATGGATGGATGGATACATGGCTAGCTGGATGGATGGATGGGTGGATGGAGAGACAGAGATTTTAAAAATAGAGAACATCTGTGGCTATCGTTTATAAAAAAGTCTATGTCACAGCAGAGTATTAAGATCCATGATGTCTCCATCATTTACAAGGAATACTCCGCCATCGGGAACTAGATTTGATCAATTTTGTGCTTGCTATTCTGAGAAATGTCAACAAAAATGGCGATACTCGTTCGGAAAGAATAATCCACTCTTCCGGCAAATATAACTCTTGTTTACATAATTACATTGATCATATATGGCTCATCAACAACTACCGGCAAAGATTTAATTTACTCATGATGCTGTTGTTTAACAGTTGCTATTGTCGTTGCTGTTATCATTATATCCGGATATGCTCTGGTGACTTATATATTTCTGGTTGCTAAGTGACATCATTTGCATTAGCACGACCAGAACGACATCTGTTGGTGTCTTGGTAAACTAAACCTGTGGGTCGTGACTGGCGCTCTGAACAATACGCGGTCTGTATAGACTTTCGGCAAAAATGAAATGTGTAATGAAAGTATCCTCGTAAACTTTGTTATTTTAACACAAATCTGTCCTGTTTTAGATAATTATTAGCACCAACTTTGGATAAATGAGTTAGAATATTAAATGTCTCAGTGGCTTTATTATTTATGTGTAATAGTTTTTGTTCTAGAAAGGTTGTAGCCTTTAATGTTGATGTACATAGTTTAGTTTTTTTTTAAATTGCCTTTTATATTCAGACATATTCCATTTTTAATAAATTTGTCACATCTTTCTAATTAGATGTTCGGGATACTTTGATATTTTAGCATCAGGATATTTTTAAAAGAAAAAACACAGAAATAAGGCAAACATTAGACATAGGTAGAGCATACAAAACGCATCCTAAACAACGGTATTAAAATATTATTATACAGTAATTCCTTTTTCGTTAAATCAGTAAACATCGATGAATATTCAGTGTCAACATTTATGCATCATATTGTATTTATCAGATTAAAAATTAAAAATATAAATCTGGATCGATAATGTTGTCCATTGTGGCGCTAGGAGGAGACACAACATGATGTAACTGCTCACCACGCATGCGTAGTCAATGTTGGTTGTTGAAAATACATACAAGCACGTACGTACGTACACACGCCCCCCCCACACACACATATATATATATATATATATATATATATATATATATATATATATATATATATAATTATGGGCACCAAACATACACATACACATTTTTTTTATTTCTTGAAGTGACCTCATCATAATAATTATAATATTAGCCATAACACTAAATGTCAGCAATACCATAGATAACCTGATGGTCTAGCTAATAGTTTATGTGTTGAATGGATGTCTAGCCAACGGTCTATATGTTGATTGGTTGTCTATATTATGATCTATATATAGATTACTTATCTAGCCAATGGTCTGTATGTAGATCGACTGTCTGGCTAATGGTATATGTGTAAATTGGTTGTCTAGCTAATGGTCTATATGTAGATTGGTTGCCTAGCTAATGGTATATATGTAGATTGCCTGTCTTTCCAATAATGTATATATAGATTGCTTGTCTAGTCAATGATCTATATGTAGATTAGCTGTCTAGCTAATGGTCAATATGTAGATTGGATGTCTAGCTAATGTTCTATATGCAGATTGGCTGTATATCCAATAATCTATATATAGATTGTTTGTCTAGCCAATGGTCTGTATATAGATTGGTTGTCTAATTAATGTTAATTGATCAGAATTAACTCACCCTTTGATCAGTTATCATCAGTTAGTATCAATGAATCTGCTAAAATGTCATTAAGTAAAGTTTATGTATCAGATAAATGATACCTCGGATAACTTAGTTATGTATCTGTTTTCTATATGTGTTTTAGGGGGAATTCAAAAACGGACCATTTTGATGCAGACATAAAACGTTAATCTGATGTCACATAATGTTAAGTTAATAATTACTCTAAAGGTCATTCATTACCTGACCTCTAGTTACCTGACCGCGAACAGTAATATAATAATAACAGTAAAACAAACATAACTTATTTAAAAACAACAATAAACAGTAATTATTATTATTATTATTATTATTATTATTATTGTTGTTGTTGTTGTTGTTGTTGTTGTTGTTGTTGTTGTGGCCATTCCATTTGGTTCGGTTAAGAAAATAATGCATCTAAAACTGAGATATTAGATAAAACAATGGAAAACGTTGACATCTTCATCAGTGATGTATGATAAATGCATTATTCATATACGTCCATTAATACACGTTACCGAAGCACTTATTTCGACACAATATACGGGAATATTTCGAATTATTATTAATTTAAAGTTATTATTTTATATCCGTGTTCGTGTATGTTGTATGGTTGTTGATGGGTGGCCGTGAGTGGCTTTAATAACCCAACTGTTACAACTCAGTTCTGGATAACAGCTAGACGCCAGGCGATTCCGGATACTCCTGAACAGAAGCGTATCCGGAACACTTTTATAGGATACTCGCCCATCTTTACGGATATGGTTAGAAAGATAACATTTTATTATAAACACCGGGACAGCAGTCATAACTGATTATCTGTCACGTGATAATGTGATCCGTAGACTGACTTAGGAAGAGTGGACTAGATCCAGAAATGTCGAGTTCCGAGTAATGAATGTCAAAATTACTCTGGAGTGTACTATGCACAATCTATTATTGCACTATATTACCATGGAAACACCCCTTCTCCCCATCCGAACTCCCTCAACGGGAGATCAAGCTATATGCCAGTCAGTGCTGGTAATGTAAGTTGTTACTTTTAGTAAACGTAACATTACTGTATTATTACATCAGGAATGTTTATCGCGTTTCAGTAATGAATAATTGTACATTGACTTCGTTTGACGCCTTCTTGGATTGGTTCAGTTAATGGGTGGTTAATTGGTGGCTGGGTGGTTTGTTGGCTAATTGACTGATTCTGTCCTTAATCGGGTGGCTGATTGACTTGACGGTTTGTGGTGGTGCCTTTACGTTCGATTGTGGTCGAGTAGTTGATTGAGTGTTTTGTAGTTCTGTGTATGTACGGTTGAGTCATTGTTTGGTTCAATGTAGTGTGTGTGCGTGTGTGTGTGTGCGCGCGCGGGTGCCTGTTTAATAACGTTATCTATATAGACTGATAGCACGCACGCACATGCACAGACGCACACACACATGTACAAACCTAAATTATCATTACTTGCTAATGGAGCAACATATCTTACTCATAAACATTAAACCAAAAGTGTGATGAAACAAGTCTTTAAAAATGTCGCCATGTATTTCACGTGTTATGGGGAAAACCAATAATTTGGTTAAATTTACGATCATGTATTAAATAAGATTCTACTTGAAAGTTAATTATTCAAAGCTTTCATCTGTTGTATTTTAGCTTTGTGTATCTAACATTTGGCGTATTCCATTTCGATGAGTAATTACCATATCAGCAAATAGATAACTTTTCTTTTGTTATTTTTCGTGGAAATAATCGCTCGTAAAATACGAAATGTAAACAGAACTCAAGCGAAACTAGCCACATAAATTATTCTCCTTCCTAAACGACGAAGCATCTCGGCGGCAAAACTCCATTGAAATCCCATTCGGCATAAAGGTAACCACTCAGCTAGATATCAAGACATCTTTCTGACATTCGACTTAATATTACAACAAATAATTGTCTGATATTGTAAAATAATAGTTAAAACAAAGTTAGCATCGACATGAGGCTGACGTAGTTAGTTTCGAACGCAGAATATTTACACGGAGTAAACACTGAGTCATCCGATAAAGAAATATAAAGTGAGAAAAGGTCACCGGGTTCTTAAAAATGTGTTCACGCTAAGAGTCAAAATATATCAAAGTAAAACGTTTTAATGTTACCAATAATTAATCGACCAAACCTGTACCGGAAATTGCTGCTAGTTTTTCTTTCTATCCTGGTTACTCTGCCCTTGAATTATTTATGTTCCAAGTTCTAAAGTACTTTCCCCCCCCCCCTCTCTCGGTGGGGGGGTTCTTGTTTTTGCTTGATGTAGGTTGTCTTAAATTCGAATTAAAATTGGGATTAAATTTGACGCTTAAACGAACTCACCAGTTTCAAAGCATAAAACAGATTGTATAAATCAGTTATCAATGAAGTAGTCGATTTTTCAGCTCACAGAATAAAGTACATACCCACACCACATTATTGAACAACAATAACAAACACACATCGATTTTGTGAATAAGTACAAAGAGAAAATTATATTGTTCCGATATCTCATTATTCCGGATGACTAATGTCCATACACTTTTCTCTTTCACATCCGTCCCATATCCTAAACTTTCAACGGCCCAGTACTTAAACTGTTCAATGATCCAGAAATGCCGTATTCCGACATCCCAATAATTCGACAACCTAATGATCCGAGCGCCCAATGATCCGACAACAGCTCGGTGTTCTGACTCCAAATATCCCAATTGCCCCATAATGTGACAGCCCAGTATTCCAACAATCTAATAATCCGATAAGCCAATGTTCCGATAGTCCAATGATTGTAAATGTTCTAATAACTGTTATTCTGGTGTTAAACATCAACAGACAATGGACACATATTTAAACTACGTAAAATATAATAAATGGCAACGGACACACTTTAAGTTAAATTAATAATGAGTTATTATCAGCATATAATAATAATATTATATAGTGCTACGGCCGGAATTCGAACTTCCGACCTCCCGCACATCATAACCACGAGTACAAAAGTCCCACACTCTTGCCCACTAGGCCATGGGGGTGATTTATATCAAATTATCAATATAACCAGTCCCCCTGAAGCCCCCTACATACACAACAGCCAAGTTAGCTTTGTTTGAATAGGAACTGCATGTTCAAGTGTTATTTTGGGTAACGAAGGGCATTACATTTTGTGTATCAGTGTCGATGGCCGCATATACGTGTGACGGAGCTCAGGCTTAGAGAGTAAGTTCTCCTTTCAACGTCTGGATGTTTGATACGTAAAACTGGTATTAAAAACCCAAACGAAAAATGGAAATATAATAATAATAATAATAATAATAATAATAATAATAATAATGAGGTAATAACGCAACCTTACTACTAGTAAGACCCATTCAAAGTTACTGTACAGCTAAATTATGTATCAACATACAGTATAGATATAGACATTTAAAATGATACAAATAGTATGATATAATATGTAAATATATACATATTCATATTATTACATTACCTAATTTAAATATCTATATATTTTAATGCAGACAGCACCCCCCCCGCCCACACACACACACACATACATACAACAAAACCTTTTTAAAGCCGGATGTTCTTATTTTAACTGACACATTTCCTCTTCTGATCAAAGCTTATAGACGTTATAGACAGTCTGTATTATTATTCATGAAGACGATGAAAATATTACAATAACATTCCAGTGTCCTATTATAGAGTTGCCGGAATGTTAAGTTGGCGTAAGAACGGAACGTCGGAACATAGAGGCCACGCTGTAACGAAGTATGTATGCATGTGTCGCAGACACATACAGAGAGAGAGAGAGAGAGAGGGAGGGAGAGATAGAGAGAGAGATAGAGATACATACACACAGTCACTGACACATACACACACACACACACATATATATATACATATATATATATATATATATATATATAAGAGAGAGAGAGAGAGAGAGAGAGAGAGAGAGAGAGAGAGAGACGGGGGATGTGGAATTATCAACTTTAAAGATATTCCCCATTTACAATATCACTTCATTTTACACTTAACTAAATTAATTTCGCAATTCTGACACGCTTCACTGAATTTGGTGTTCAACAGACGTACATCAATAAATGTAAGGAAGTATAAGATAATGTAGAAGATACTGATTGTCAGTCAAACAATACACTGATGGACATATACCCCATTAAATGGCGACTATATGTACCTCTCAGCATCCTTGACCTTTATAATAGGACAGCGTAGAGATGATTTATGAGAGAGAAGTGAGTGTACTCAGTCAGTGATCGGTAACTCTGTGATTTCTGATTGGTAGTTAAGCAGCTATCATGAGAGATGCGCTATTTCTAGATAACCCGTCATCTATATAGAATCGTGTTGTTACAACTTGAGAAGTGTCTATATAGCCTAGAATAAGGGTTTTTTTTTATATTTTTTTTTTTTTTTTTATATAATATTTTTTAAAATCAGTTTTATATATTAAATTTAAAATATTTTTAAATGCGAAAAATGTTTGTTGTGTTAGTTTTTTTTTTTGTTTTTGCGGTTTGGTATATAAATAAAATTTTTTTTGGGGTTTTTTGGGGGGGGGGTGTTGTTTTTTTGTTTTTGGTTTTTTTTTTGGTTTTTGTCAAAATTTTCCAATGTACTTATATTTAAGTTAAAATTTATATAAAAAATTATTTTTAAATTTTTAATAATATTTTTTTTTTTTTTTTTTTTTTTAATATATATATATATTTTATATATATATATATATAATGTATATAATGTCTGTTATATCATAACTATTAAAAACATGTTTCTGTTATCAGACTTCTTGGTATAGTTTTCTCTATTCGACATTTTACATACATCAGTCTCTGTACCAAGACTTCACCTCAGTTTCTGTACCAAGACTTTACATCAGTCTCTGTACCAGGACCCCCCTTCAGCGGGAATATCCCGCGAAGTTGGGTAAATGTTAGTTAAGAATACAAACAAAATAGATGCGGAGTTACTACGGGAGAGATGTGTTTATTTATCTCTTGTAATGTGTTTTTGCGGCCATTAATCGTAATAGTTGTTTTTATTCCTGAGGTAATTTGTTTACATGACATTATACTGAACAACAAATGTTTACAAATGAAATGTCAGGGTTTCTTACACTCTAACCTAACGGTACACATCTTACAAGTACGGTGTAAATTATAAAAAAAAGTACACGATATATACATATTCGCTTCGCAAAGGAATATTAGATATATGCCGGCGCCTTCATGGCCTAACTGGTAGCGCGGTTGGCCATATATCTATAAAGGGCCGGGCTTCAAACCTCGGGTGGGGTTATTTCAGAAGGGTGTTTCATCTGTCACTTCGCCTCATTGCCGTAGGAGGTCGCTCGGCCCATTTAGCCTACCGTGTGCACATAGGTGGCCGTAATATAAACTGGTGAAGTTCTAAGCTTAGATGTTCGTTTCCGTCTTAAAATGGTTAACTAAGTCGATTTATTCTTTTCACTTTAATTATTCACATATCTTCCGCGCATCGCTGTCGTTTGAGATGGACTTCAACAATCTAGCATCGCCATAACCCAACTATGACACAAGAATAACTGTGTGTGTACTCATAGAACACGAGAATAATGTCCGCCAACTTTAAATTATGTGTTTCGGTCAAGGTTATCCTCGTCGTATGCTAATTAGGCCGGACAATGTTTGGAGGAGATGAAGTTCGCGAATTGAGAGATAGAATGTGGAAGCGAACTCTGGCCTCGGAAAAAAACGACAATCGACGCTACCGTTTCGACCACCGGGTTTCCCTCGCCCAACCCGCTCACCCCCCGCCCCCGCTCAGTTTGTCATCACGTGATTCCATATTCTGATCCACATCCTCCGTCATAGCCTCGATATGGGCAATTTGTTGTGATAATCATTGTTTATGTCCAGCTAGTGTTACCTTAGATGATAGTTAGTTATATAAGATATGGCGGCGATATATCTGCGCATGCGTGAGTCCTTCCTTCTGGAGTAAGGACGTTATCGTGTCAATATGAAAGGGGCGACTCTCTCTCTCTCTCTCTCTCTCTCTCTCTCTGTGGTGTGTGTGTGTATGTATGTGTGTGTTGTTGTGTGTGTGTGTGTGTGTGTGTGTGTGTGTGTGTGTTGTGTGTGTGTGTGTGTCGGGTGGCGGTGGGGAGGGGGGGTAGCCACGAATATCGTGAACCGCGATGATCCATAAGGAATTTGTCTTATGACCTACACGAGCAGTCCATAATCAACGTATATGACCTGACCTAAATACGTCACCTGTTGACCAATCCGTAGGCAAATAAACCCTGCTCTAAACAAAACAATAAATCGGGATCAAGGGAAGCGGGTTTTTCGTTCACGGATGAAACGTACTACGGGTACGGTTAACATCGGGATTCGATCCGGCTAATCCGAAATCCAGCCCACTACTGACTACACGACAGAAGTACCATAACGTTTCGGCGAAATTAGAAAGTTTCGCCCGTAACTCGTACGTCTAATTGTGTATGTGGCCGCTTTGGTGTTGGGAGCTTAGTCGGAAATGGAGCCATGAAGGCTCTAAAATTAGAAGAATGAAAGTAAAAAATGGTCAATCTTGATGGTTGGAGATTTGGGAAGGTTTCCATCTGAAAGTGGCGTCTTCTCTCCTCCACTTCTCCTACTGCCCGTTTACAGCATACCGACATCATTCGGTTGTTAGATTTATATCTGAGATGGTTGAAACACGATGTAAAAATAAAAAATAAAAATTCCCCATTCGTTGGCATCTTCCGAATCTATTGTCCACGATGAGGCTGTTGCATTAATGAATAGATAACTCGATATCCTCTTATCTGATAACGGCGGCGTTATGTTACAACTGTACTCTTTGCCTTGCGACTAATGGAGTGTTGGTAATGGAGTGTTGGGGAGTGGTCAGTCCCGTCGGATGGCTTTATCAGATAACGTCATAGATACCGTACGCCTATCCGGTGACCCTTATCGGCGACCTTATCTGATAAGGATGCTGGGTTTTCTTTCGTCAAAGCCACGAATAATGCGGAGACGGCCAAGTTATAATTGGCCTTTAGATTTATGGGTGACATATGGTGAGGGAATGAATGAGCAGATGGGGTGAGAGAAGTGTAGGTTGTGGTGTGAGTGAGTGAGTGAGCGAGCGAGCGAGCGAGTGAGTGATTTGCCTACCTTTTCTGAAATGCCTACAGAGAGATCAGAGATCAACTTTAATGTTTTATTAGCAGGAATTAGCGATTATTCAGTCATCAGATTAATTCGTTCATTCATTCATTCATTCATTCATTCAGAATTAAGATGTAAACACACCTACACATGTTACACACACAATAATATTGAATTTTTATTTATACTTAATTTATAGGGAACGAATAGAATCAATACGACCATTGTCATTAATACTGATTGACAGGTGAAACTTAAAATAATTAATATCACATCGTGATGGAGACAAATGGATCCATAAAATATTACTGACACTGATGCCAGACACAGATATATTATATATATATATATATATATATATATATATATATATATATATATATATATATATATATATATATATATATATATATATATGGTGATATCATATGATTGGCAAATTATCGTTTGTACTTTAAACACTATCTTTAAAAGGAATAAAATATTTTTTTTACAGTGTAACTTATTTTATTGATATTAAAAAATGTCACGAATTCCGTATCATGGACATGGTTACTGAATCCCCTCGACTTTTTTCCGGAAGTTACCTCGTAAAGTTTCTAATCTTTACATGTTTCGTTTATCAATGCTAACAGTATCCAATCAATCAATCATTACTGGGTCGCGAATCGATTTCCAAAGATAACATCTGACATCTGATGTATCACCAGGATCTACCATATCGTACTAACTTAGTCCATAATAAGATTGTCTACGTAATCGTGGTCTATTGTCTGAATGTGATTCGCAGCATCCATTTCTAATAGATATGGTATTAATTATAATAACGGCCGAAATGGCAGTTATTTTAAGTGGCTTAGCTGCCTCAAATGAGGGAGTAGCACACGGCCCGTAATTTACAACTTCACCACGGGGACTAATTCTAAGTCAATTTGGAATTTACAATAGATGGCATATTCGGTGGAAAAAACCTTGACAGTTGCCTGGTTGGATGAAAAACTCCTCCTACTACAGGGCTACGGCCGGGATTCGAACCCACAACTTCTCGCACAGCATGACCATGAGTAAGAGAGTCCCACACTCGTACCCGCTATGGCCATAGAGGCGGGTATTTCCTAATTCCTGTTGGCTGACGAATATAACTTTTATCCAATACGTTGTTGATGTTAAATATTTATATTATAGAAAAGATATTAATTATATAAAATGTAAAGAAAACAAACAAACAAATAAACATTAATTAACCGTTTGGTTGTTAATGAGCTATCAGCTATCTGATGCAGATTGTCACTCAGTCGCTCACTACCTCACGCACTCACTCACTTATTCACCCACTCACTTACTCACTCACCTACTTACTCACTCACCCACTACCTCACTTCCTCATTCACTAATTCACTTACTAACTCACTCACTAACTCACCCACTCACTGACTCTCTCTTTCACCCACCCACTCACTCACCCACTCACTCACTCAGTCACTCACTCACTGTATACTATCAATCCAGTTCAAACTACCCAACTAACCATTTACTTACAGACCGATCTGCGTATAATCTACCTACAATCTGCCCACAATCTACCTACAATCTACCCACTAGTAATCCTATTTCTAACCTAACCTTAACAACGAACTGCCAAATTAACCGACCGACAATAGATTAGACTAGACCACTCGTCGCAATCCATCTTCACCACAAAACAAAACAAAAAACATCCGAATTAAAGCTATTGTTAAATACTAATAAACTTCACCCTCAAATAATAATGACGTCAGCCTCCGTGTCACATCCTGTTGAGTTGAGGAATGTGAATCATCCCTCATACGAAACTAAATACACCGCTGATTAACTCGGCTATGGCTCAATATTGTTTTTCCCGGGAAATGTGGGCCGAGCACTTCTTAGGGACTGGTTTAGAATCGTAATCAAAATAATAGATAATAAAACGTCCGCTGCCAACAGCGAAAGATACGGAAATAAAACTGCTCGTGATCGGCTTATGGTGGAACAGACTGAATATGCGAAACTAACCTAGCTAATAAGACGAGACAGGAATTAGATGGCTAGCTCCGTTGGCAAGGTCATTTAACACTGACAGGTTTGATATCTCTCTACAGGTGAAGCTATCACACACAAACACGCATACACACACACACACACATTAGGTCCACAGACACACACACACACACGAGCAAATGTCCATACATGCACGTACACGCATTCATACATATTTATATCTCAACCACAAAGGTCAATATATTAAATGATAAATCTTCAACCACCCTTAATATTAAACCAAGTACATTAATTTGTTAGCGCCTGCGCGCACACACACATACACACACACACACATGCCTATAAACGTATATACATATGAACATTGATTTTAATATATATACATATTATATACATACATACAAGTATATATATATATATATATATATATATATATATATATATAGTTATAATATATCCCATTTATTGTATGACGTCAAGGTAATATTACGTAATTCGTTGTACCCATTATAATATGGCCATTGTCACCATCATCATCATCATCATATATCTGGTGGATGCACGACTTTGCTTCATATTTGGTACACACTTAAAAGCCGGACTGTGTGCGAACTTTGTCGGGATTTGTTCCGAACAAACACACAAACAAACAAATAAACACTCACACACATATTCGGTTCGATTTATTTAGATATAGGGCGATTCCATGGCCTAGCTAGTAGCGCGTTCGACCACATACCCCTAGTACTCGGTGTCAAGCCCCGGTCGGATTATGACGGAGGGATGTTTCATCACCGACCAAGCCTCAACAACTATGGACGTCGTTCGGCCCCGTTCCGTTCACTTCACGTGGACGAGACGAGAGTGGGCCGTAAAATATCAACATTTAAAAACATTTGAATATTTAATATTCGTTATAAGTTCTATATCTCCAGATTGGAACAACACAGAACTCTCGGGATCTGTAGAACACAATGCTTACAGCGTACACGTCTATTACATGGCCTCGTATCTAAACAACGTAATTATACAACACAAACTGTAAACGGTGTTAATTATGTGTGTTTGTTGTTTAAAAACGAACTCTTCAATGGCTGAGGAAGGAATGTTCCTGTACATAACACGTAAAATATGTTATTTAGTTTTTATATGTTCTTTGTTGTTTATTTATGTATATACTCCAACAATAGAGAGTGTTTTTGTTATTTCTATCGGCTGATCATGTACCCTAAAAACACACACAGATAAACAAGAACACACACACACATACACACACATATACACACACGCGCGCACACGCACACACACAATACACACACACACACACACACACACATATATATATATATATATATATATATATATATATATACACACGTATACGGAAATGAAAGAGTAAAAACAAAACCCACATTCCGGTTATGGAGTATGCCTCAAAGTGATCCTGAACGACTCCCACTCAACATTATACAATAAATAAATAAATACATATTTATATATAGACGACGACAAGAGATGAAACTTTCTGGCTTAAAACGTAAACGAACAGGTTAAAAGGAGATTTTTCGCACTTAAAACGCGTGAAAGGAAAATTACTCAGATACGGGGACGCACTATCCCAATCACTCACAGCTTACGATTGTGAGCAGATAGAGAGATTTTTGAGAGGACAATTAAGACAGATGTGACAGACTGATGGAACGGACAGACGAGCTCATCCTATCTCCGGGTGATGGCGTCAAGCGTATAAAACGAGACGTTGTGGATGTTCATTGATGGCGTAAAACTATTTCTACGATCTCATCGCGGCCGTGATTATTCTCATCTCAATGATATATCTAGCCTCTCTTCGGTTAGAGGTGACCTTCACAATAATCGGATAACCCGAAAAAAGGCGATCACCGAAATCATCAAATTAATGTCGGTCAGCCGTTTGTTTGTTGATTTTTTTTGGGGGGGGGGGATGTGGGAGTGTTATATTTTCTTACGGACGGGGGCTGAGTTTGTCGTTAGGCGACGACACGAGACTGGCGGCGTCAAATCTCGTCTGTGGCCGTTGTGGCGGAGATATTACTTAATTACGGGCGTTCATTTCACGATGATTCCTATCTAGATGGAAGAGTTTCTTATGGAATGCGTGTAAACTGGCCGACCTGCGGCTAGCGCGAAGTGCGCCGCCTCATCCAATGAGGCGAAGACGATATTGATTATAAAAATTGGTGATGTTCATTTTTTTAGGGAGGGGTATAGAGCGATGGGGGGAGGAGCCGTCTGCTTGCCGAAAATGGCTTCCGGGTTGAAGAACACTTCGAACCTAAGCCTTCGTTCTTCTTGGTCAATGTTCCTTTACACTTTTTAAGACACCGTTTGCGTGGGCGGGGGGGGGAGAAGAACCCCTCATTATTGCTTAAGGACAAGAACTTCGCGAAAGGAACCAATCTGGAGAAAGGTTTAGATTTGCACGTGTAATTATCCCGAAATGTTTCTCCGGCTCAGTGAAAGATTTTAACTTAAATCGCTCCAGACTAATCCGTAAACATTACAGGCTCCGTGTAAACCTCGGGTACGGAATATATTATCGCTTTGTCCATCGTAAATAACGATGTATACACTAATCAGATAGAGGCCGTGAGAAGATGATACACGGATGATATTCCCCTCTTTTGAAGAGTATCCCTTTCTTACAGAATCTTTCATATCACTCTCTTCTGTAAGTCTGTTATCCATTATCCTCATAGCTGAGGGGTATCATTAATGTTTTGATATCTACACCAGTCCTCATATTATAGATTAACTATATAACTAGAAAGAGAGACAGACAGAGAGATAGTGAGTGAGTGAGTGAGTGAGAGAGAGAGAGAGGGGGAGACTTCCTTACAGTTAGAAGAGTTATTATATCTTCTAGCTTCTTGTATTCTTCACTTCCGCTCTTTGCCGTGCTAAAGCCAAGATGACTAATGATCAAAGTACAATAACAGGTTGATCATTAATCATCCCTCACTCCCATCTATGTGTATATCTATCAAACAATCAACGCCTCTAGAATCCTAAACGCCAAACAATCTGTACGATAATACCAAATGGTGCCACCTAATCTAATATAGCCCATCATTAGTTTCATATTTCAATACAATCTACCGGACATAAGCCAGTTCATTTTGACGAGTTTCGACTAAAAGCTTCTCACTCTGGCAACAATGGCAAGTTATCCTTCAGGTCAATGTTCATCCTGGTCAGCTTAGCTCGTTCTCGCTCCGACATTGAGCAATAACAACCCGGAGGTCATCTCCAAATGGCAACGCAACTAACGGAAGTTCGACGCTGGCCTAAATGGGTCACTCACCGACCTGAACTATTTAGACAATAATTGCGGAGTTCAGCAGTTTATTTTCGTTGTAGAATTCCTTCTTTGTGTTCCCGGATGGTGAGTACTATGTATAAAGAGCCACAATGTGCATAAAGTAAATATTGAAACTGATAGGATTTTATTGTTGGTTATCCTTTCAAAGAAAAACAATACATGCATACACACACGCGCACTCGCCAACACGCATTAAAACACACACATACTAAATAAAACACACACAGGATTAGACATATCAAAACACACAAACACACACGCGTGCATGCACACACGCGCGCACAATTTGACAAGCACATACACAGTCACACACGCAAACACAACTAAAAGACACACACACACAGAGACACACACAGAGAGACACACATACACAGGTAAATGTGATGTTCTGAGCCAGTACAACTATAAATGTTTTATTTTCTTCTGAACCACCACTAAGAGTACTACCATATTAAATTTAATTCTGCCAGTTGAACAGCTACCATTAAAGGTTTATAGAAGTTATAGCCTTATCTGGTCTATTATCAATCAATCAGAGAAAGAGAGAGGGTATAGAGACACAGAGAGAGGAGAGAGAGAGAGAGAGAGAGAGAGAGAGAGAGAGAGAGAGAGAGAGAGAGAGAGAAAGACACACACATATACACACACACACGAGAGGAGAGAGAGAGAGAGAGAGAGAGAGAGAGAGAGAGACAGACAGACAGAGACAGAGAACAGACAGACAGACAGACAGACAGAGAGGGAGGAGAGAGTTTGCGGGAAGCTTTTCTCCGTCATCATGAACCTTATACCGATTGATATCTCTACCGTGTTGTTGTCATAGATACCTGTTTTATGGTTGTCATGGTTAATGACATTATTCCTATCCTATCCTATTCAGTTATCATGATCTATTCACGCTCTGACCCTCTCCACTCATCGTGAAATAATAATATATTTTGGTTTCTCCGTGCCCTCGATCAATATTTGGTTGTCATATTTTGATTTGATTATATTAATGGGTGTGTTTACGTTTAGATAATGTTATTCACATCTTTTTTATTCCATACTTCTTATTGTTTACCCGAATTTATGTTGTATATGCATTTCGTGTTAAAAATAACCATAACAGCTTGTGCTTATACTTTTGTTAAAAACACACACGCATGCACGCACGCACACACGCACACACACTCACACCCAAACACACACATACATACGTAAATCCATACATACACATACATACAACACACACACACATACATACATACATACATACACACACGCATGCACGCACGCACACACGTACGCACGCACACACACTTACACCCAAACACACACATACATACGTAAATCCATACATACAAACATACATATACATACACACACACACACACATACATACATACATACATATACATACACACACACACACACACACATACATACATACATACATACATACATACACGCACATTACACATGTCTCAGCAAGAAAAGTCGCCACTCTGGATTCAGTCCCCCGAAGAAACGTCCAGAGTTTGAATGCACGGTTCGAGATTTTCTGTGTCTGTGCCTTATTATACACAGCTAAGACAAACACACACACACACACATACACACACACAACACACACACACACACACACATATATATATATATATATATATATATAGAGAGAGAGAGAGAGAGAGAGAGAGAGAGGAGGGGGGAAATGCTATCGAGTAATGGTAATTGCCTTTTGAATGAAAATATAACACCTGTACCAGGATTTTAATTATCTTTGTGATAAACACACACACTCATACATACATACACACACACACACACACACACACACACACACACACACATAAACGTTCCTTACAGTCCACCGTCTACGTGATGATGATGAATGTCCATATTAAGCGTCTTTCCATACCTGCCATTGTCAGAGCTGGGATGGTTAGTTTAAGTGGCTTACGTGTAAATCAATGGCCACACACTAATTGTCATCTCCTGGAATAACATCACTAAATGACATACGATAGGAGATAATGGTAGATAGCTTATGAAACGATAAATCATATCATTCTCTAATTAATGCCATCATTTATGTATATTGTCATCTTGAAGGACTGGTCGTTAAAAGGCAACTAAGATGATCAAATTATGATGATGGTGGATGCGGCGGTGATAATGATGATAGTATAATGATGATCATGACCATCGTGATGATGATTATGGCAAAGGTGATGCTCACCCTGATCCGATGAGTAGACGACGACTTACTGAGCTTTGTTTATACTCCGAATTAGTCTAACTCGGGACGTATAGATGACCTAAAGAAATGAAGCAATTAAGTGGAAAGCTTTATTGACGAATGAAACATCTTTTAAACACGGCCAACACTTGGATTCAACCCGACGACAAGCCCCGAACCACGTAACGTGCCTTGTCCATCTTCCGGAGCCTTGTCTATGGTGTACCCCGATCCAAAAACCCGTCAGCTAGGCCGACACGTGAACGAGACATGAGAGGAACCGCATGAGACAGGAACCATAGGCGGACCTGGTTCTTGCCACTCCACGTCCGAGCCGCACAATGACCACATATCGTGTCTGATGACGATGGCAGCAAGTTCCGTGGAAGAAGCCATTGCTGATGTGAGGCGATCAATGACGTAAACATTTGGCGAACACATGACGTCGTTTTCCGGTGTCGGTCTCCGACAAAATCATCGATCGGGATGAAGATTGACTGCCATCTGTCGGAGCCTTCGTCAACGAACAGCTGACAGCTGTCGTCAGCTGTTATTGTTTGCACGTACGTGAACAGTTGTGTCTCATCCCTGTAGACGTCCACCGTCTGTAGTCGGGTCGCGAGAAGACAGTTCGATTGTTGATATTGTTTAATTATGCCTCGTAGGCGTATTGGAGAATAACAAAGCCGGGAAGATGACCTCTTTATCTCTTTCTCTATCATATCATCTTCTTTTTATCTTATTTCCATCATCAGCGATAGAATGATTGATATAACTTTGGGGGCCATACTAACTAAAGATTGCCATTTCCTTTGAGAGAGATCGTAATGTAATCTTTCAGCGGAAAGTATTTTTTGTTTTGTTTGTTAATATACATTTTAAGTTCCATGTTTCGGTAAATATTCCTTGATAAAGAGATAGCTCGAGAAATCGATGGATAGATAGATAGATACATACATACATAGATACATAGATCCATAGATAGATAAATGCATAGATGGATAAATAGATAGAGAAACGAATGAATTGGACGAATAGACACATACAGACATATAGATAGATAAAAAGATAGATAGATAAAAAGATAGATAGATAGATATATAGATAGATAGATAGATAGATAGATAGATAGATAGATAGATATACAAACACATAGACATATCACATATCGTCTAACTTGATTATATAACATGATAATATCTTCATGCTGTCGCCGCTGAATCATATCCACATTCTTCTCGGCCAAAAGCCAGTTGTTAGAATACGGGACTAGAATATAGGTGCTTCTCAGTTCGAATCCAATAACCGGTTACCCTAAAAGGCAGCAACAAACAGTATACCCCCCCCCCATCAGATGGCTTTAAATTAAAAAAAAAAATCAGTGCTTGGCCTTAGAATATATTAGTAAGACATCTGACATATGACGTCATAATGTGATGGTGACCGATTATAAATACGATGTCAGAAGTCATGAAAATAAAAATAAAAGATGCCAACATACCAAACCCATCATCGAGAAATTAAAACAGACAGCCAGCGAATCTCCTTTGAGACGTTTTTTGAGATAGAAACGGGATTATTCTTTCCAGAAGGTGAATGTTACGAATATAACGAAGTACGCCAAATTGTGGGTCCCCTGAGTCGAAGTATTTTTGTTAAGGTGGCCGTAAATTGGCGAAGGTTCAGTGTCTTTGGTGCGTAAACGTTGAGTAGTAAGGTTTCCCGTTTCACGACATTTGACACTGCTTTGGATTTCTGAATCTATGGAGCGTACGTACTCTTAGCCGCGTCTGCCCCAATTAGAGAGTACACGCACACACCTACTGTCGGCGAAGGTCAAGTGCAAGGTCAAGGGAAGCGAATTCGCCATCTGCGTATAGAATATTTGTGGTAATCTAATTGCTGAAGCACGCTAACGTTTTTGTGTTTTCTTGTGTCTGTGTTTTTTCACTTTTTTTCTTCTTTTCTCGAAAAGGTTTCTCGCTGTGCGTGCGTGCGTGTGTGTGTGTGTGTGTGCGTGTGTGCGTGTGGGGGGAGAGGGATAGAGCTCTGTGTGTGCGGTGCAATGTAAATAGCCCGAAGTTTCCTGAAAGCAACTAGAAAAAGATTTATAATTGATCCAAAGTAGAGAGATCTGTAATTAGACCGCCAACGGTGTGTTAACGAAGACAGACAGGTAAACAGACCCGTATATAAACAGGTAGATAGGAAGACTTGTGGGTAGAAAAGCGGGAAGGCAACGAGACAAATGGGTAGACAAACAGACATCAAAATAGACATCTAAATAGACAGGTATCTCCATTCATTCATCCATCCATCCATCTATTCATACATACATACATAAATACATACTTACAGAAATGCATACATATAAAGATACAGACTGGAATACAATTTGGCAAACTGACAAACAAGTAGAGAGGTGTGTGTGTGTGTGTGTGTGTGTACTGGCAGGTCTATGTTGTTCTCGTATTCTAGATGTGTCTGTCTGTCAGTCTGCTGGAATTTAACTTCCACAATTAGCCATACATCTCCAATCTTTAAGCATAATTAAGCCCGTACGTTTAGTACACACGAAGTACACATATCGTACACGGCGAGAGATGGGACCAGTATCTCCAGAAAGTCGGGTTATATCCGAGCAACAAATCCAAATTACCAATATCCAGACTGGCCGCCGAAGTCCGCCAATATCCAGAATGGCCGACGCCTCACTCCCACCAGTAATCCTAAACCCTGGGAATATTTCCCCTTCCGGTGTGGACATTCCCGATGTTTGTTGCCGTCTGTCGGAAGTCTATCAGGAACCATTCACGTCTCGTTTACTTTTGGTTTTTGCCGAGAGAAGTGCGCCGATGAAGTCCGCCTCGTTGACCTGTCGACGCCCCCTGGCGGATGAAGGCTAATTTTTATTTTGCGGGAGCGGCTGTAATGACGATTTGTTTGATAGCAATTTTTGCGAGGTTATATATGAACACGTGAGATCGCGGAGACGAGTTGTCATCTACGTAAAACATACAACATCCGACTTGATTTAGTTAATATCGAGCGGAGGCTAAAAGTGATTAAGAAACCTACCACACACGACAACCTCTATTTATTGGCCACATAATAAACGTGAACGTCTCGAAAGAAACAATGACAACGAGGAGGAACGAAAGGAAAGATTTAAAAGTGGTCAGAGGATGAGAATCCTATAAAATCCTTCAGCATGAGGACAACAGTAACTAAGCGACTCCGACTACAGTAACCCCTCCGTTTAGCCAGACTTCGATAAACCGGAATATCGATTAATCCGATAAAGAACGTCTCCCCGAAGGGTTTTCTCCGGTATATCGGTACAATAAGCAAGGAATGTTTCATCGAGCTATCGTCTTACTCTGTATATTGTGAGTGGTTAATATAAAAGTTCGAAATGTACGACACTGGTAATTACGTTGTGGGGGGGGGGGGCAATCAATTGTTGATAGTGTTGAAACGATGAGCTGCGGTGCTCACTTTTAAAATGAGCACATAACATCCCATGGATCATGGGATAATCAGCTAATGGTGAAGAAAGAAGCTAATAAGTTCATCTTGGCTAAATATAATTATATAGACTGTAACAAGGTGTGCGATATAGGTTGTCCAACGGGAATCATGTGTTATGTGAATATGATGAATTGCCTAGTTGAGTGAGTGAGCGGGTGAGTGAGTGAATCAGTTAGTCAGTCAGTCAGTCAGTCAGTCACTCAGTCAGTCAGTCACTTAGTCAGTCACTCACTCACTCAGTCAGTCAGTCAGTCAGTCATAAATGTACATACATACAAACATACAAAACGTCACCGATATAAAAAGTGAAAGTGTCACTCACTCACTCACTCATTCACTGATTCACTTACCTCAATTAATTCTACACCTCGCAGCATAGTAAACTTTATTGGAATGTTGTGCATAAAAGTGAATATAAGGTAAAAATAAACATAAAAAACTGTTGTTTTATCAAACTATTAAACTGATTTACATCAACAATGTTGATAAGTCGTTATCTCCATCTAACTGTCATCTTTATCTGTATGTAACCGGCCGGATGTTGACGATATGATGTCAGCTTTGATATAATAATAATAATAATAATAGTAATAATAATAATAATAAAAGTCATCTTTAACGAGATAATCTATTGTTGTTAAAACTTCCTACGATGAAGACCTGTTGTTGTAGAGGATGTTGTTTGTTGTTACTTTTAGTTGTTGTTAGCACACGACATGTTTACAATATGATAATACATAGTTTATTTCATCAATATCAAGCTATGACGGGTGGTGGAATTGTCGTGATTTATTCAATTTTTTCAGGTAAAATATATCATTGTGATTGTCATTATTCCTAATGGCAATGACTAACGGTTGTCATTCTAACCGTTTGTGACAAATATTCATCGTTTACCTTTTTATCTGATTTCTCTTAGTTCGTGCTCGCATTAATTAGATCCGCAAGTATCAGTTCATGCGATAATCTGTAATTGTTAGGTTCATAATTATTAAATATTTATGAAACGTTCATTAAAAAGGTTGTATGATAATTGATGGATTCACCGAGATGTTTACTAATTGACAAGATACAAAACGTTGGAGTGAGCAATAGATTATATATGCTATTTGTTGAGTAATTTTCTAAGACATTTTGAGAACCTAGTTAAATAAAATAAAATACATTTTTATGAAAATATCTACAACAAAACTAAAATACTAATAACAATATGAGAAAAAGAAATTTTGCGACGATATCCATGTATATTTGTTGTTTGTCGGTGTGTATTTGTATATATATATATATATATATATATATATATATATATATATATATATATATATATATATATGCGTGCGTGCGTGCGTGTGTGCGTGCGTGTGTGCGTGGTAATTATTCGTATTTATATATTAAGTCCATATACAGATGTAACGATCTAAACAAATATTGGATGTAATTAGTCCTGAAATAAGATCACCAAAAATGAGTCAAAGTAATGATAGTTAACTTAGTATTAAAGTTAAATGATTGTTTTGTTTACTCTCTCTCTCTCTTGTTCTCAATTTAGACATATAACGCAGGCCTACTTCGACAGAGTCGTAATGACTAGCCGAATATGTTTTTATTAATGAATGAAACATCGTACAGATCTTTCCATAGTTGTGCTATCACCCCACCTCGCAAACACCAACCCCCAACACTCTAGAGGAAGGTGGCTCGTTTATGCAGCGAGAAAATCATCCCCAATTGTCAATTCCTCCAACGGGAAGCTCAATATTTGCATATTGATGTCTCCCTAATATTAAATGTGCTTCAAAGCAAAGGTAACAACATTTAGCGGCAGCTTCGGAATGCGAATGGCCGCTAATCGGCCATTTTAGACCACGTGACCGCTCTTCGACACGCTCCACCTTAATACCGATCCTCGCCCGATCCATGCAAACCAACTTCATTATCCAGAGAAAGTACGCCAACCTCCAACCTCAAGCCTCCAACCACAGATATAAGGCCGGTCTCTAATCTGATCAGAGACAGTTGATGTCTAATCTGATAACAGACGGCTTAATCTCATCACATCTTTATCTCACTCACGTGTTGATGATGAAGATCGGGGTCTCTCTCCTCTCTCACTCTCTCTCTCTTTTTCTCTCTCTCTCTCTCCCTCTCTCTCTCTCTCTCTCACTCTCTCTCTCTCACTCCCCCTCTCTCTCTCCCTCTCTCTCTCTCCTCTCTCTCTCTCTCTCTCTCTCTCTCTCTCTCTCTCTCTCTCTCTCTCTCTCTCTCTCTCTCTCTCTCTCTCTCTCTCTCTCTCTCTCTCTCCCCCCCCCCCCTCTCCCCACCCTCTCTCTCTCGCTCTCTCTCATAACACGTCTACTACGTTAATTATCAGCTAACGTAATTCATTTAAGAAATAATGTTGAGACTATGGCAGCAAACATAAAATACACCCTACCCTCACCCCACCCCGGCCATCCTAGTTCTTGACACCAAAGGTCAAAGGAATGATACTCTCGTCGTTCCTTGCCCTTTTGTTCTGATGTGACAAACCAAAGTTCGTTATCAGTTTTGCCAATTTTTCTGCGCGCACGTCCATGCCTCCATCTGGTATTTATTGTCACAAAAACAACAAACCAGTCTATTCTATTGAGTTTATAACTAGGTTGTGGCTTACACGTGCACGAGCTCGTTTATTTACACTTTTACACTTGTAGGAACTTTTATATTACAAATTTACACGTGTAAAAAGTTTATAAAGTCATGACCCGTTTGACATTTGCCCCCCGACATACATCTGGTTGCATTGTTGTTGTTGTTATTATTATTGTTGTTGTTGTTGTTTTAATTTTTCGGTACTGGGATTCTCATCTTTAACAACATCCATTGTGGGACGCAAAATGAACCTCTTCGGATGTAAAAATTAGAACAAATTAAATAGAAATAGAATAATATCGGAGACATTCTTCGGACGATCGCTAGCCAACGTTCGCGAACGCTCGCCGTTCGGTAACAACGTTCGCGCGAACCATTATCAGCCAATATCTGCCGACAGAAGTTCGTCGGGATTTCCGTTCGCGTTTGTTCATTTATATTGAACGCCGAGTGAACGTTCGCGAACGTTCGCGCTACTGATTGCATCCCTCACGGTGACACAATTTGAATTAACGCGTCATCATTAACGGTTTCCGACATCAAAGTGGTTGTTGACATTTGAAGATTTGTTATGAAAATATTAATATTATGTTCAAAAGAAAGAAAAGATGTCTATAAATGTTTACATCTGGTAGTTCCGATGGCACAGCTACTAGAACACCGGGCTGCAAACCTCCACGTTCCGAGTTCGAATCCTGTTCCCATCTGCATTTGTCGGATTTCTCTTCCCGGGATGACAGTCGTCGAGCCAATTGTCTCATGTGTGATCAAAGCCGAGTCTAATCATCTCAAGTCTTCACTGATGTCATAACATTGTCTAGTTCACGACGAATACGCGATTCTTTTATGTAAAAATGATAGATCTATAAACTATAATAACACAAATAAGTTTTAATAATTGAACGATTAGTAAGTGTGAGAACAACATAAACTAGTTTATGAATTTGAATGACAGACTTTCTTGTTTAGACCAGATGTATTATGGGAAACCGACTTTCTTGTTTAGACCAGATGTATTATGGGTAACCGACTTTCTGATTTAGACTAGATGTATTATGGGAAACCGACTTTCTTGTTTAGACCAGATGTATTATGGGTAACCCATGCTAATGGCTCTAATAATCTGTAATTTGTATTGCAATAGAAGTAAAAGAATAATTGATTAAATAAGAAGAAGAAAGTGGGATTTTTCATTTTTGAAAAAACATTTGCTAAATGGGCCAATCAACGTCCAAAGGTCATGAATGAGACGAAGTGAAATATGAAATACCTTTTTGACATAGCCCGGCCAGGATTTGAACCCAGGTCCTATAGATCTGTGGCCCTTTTTTCATCATTCACACACACACATACACATACACACATTTTTATATCCCATCATATTCATCTTCCATCATTTTAAAGGGAGAGATAGTGTTTTTCCCATCTCCAAGTTAAGTTGACGTTTCCCAGAAATCGGACAATAGGAAGATACAAAGTGAGAGACTTCCCTATCTTAATTAGCCTTATTCGTCTCATACACCGTGATAGTCAGCGATCAACTGTGAGAGTCTTAATGTGATTTCAATTCAGTTTTCTCATACGTTTTAGGTTGAATTTCTCTTGACTTGATTACTGGTTTGTCTTTTGTGACGTCATTATCCTTCATTGGTTATAGAGAGCAACACATAAGATCACGTGATTTGGGGTTTTGTTAATCTCTAGCTGCTCTCTCTCTCTCTCTTATATATATATATATATATATATATATATATATATATATATATATATATATATATATATATATATATATATATATAATCTTTCCCATCTTTCCCATCTTCCCTATTCCCTATCCCATATAGCCACCACTTAATAACACATCGTATAAAGATCATCTGAGAATCTCTACTTAAAACGTTGTTGTTGTTGTTGTTGTTGTTGTTACTGTTGCTGTTGTTGCTGCTGCTGTTCTCGTCGTTGTCGTTTTCTGACCTATTAATGATGTAAAATAGAAAATGGAGTATATTTTAAACTTAGACCGGTATCGACCCCCTTATTCTAGAACTTTGATCAATCACTCTACCGTCTTCAGTTAAAGACCTGCCTTAAGGTAGTTAATTTTACGTATACCTGTTAGCTGGATGAGTGACTTTATTATAGTTTTCGTATTACTGAAGATGATCAGGCCGGAAGCCCTTTAACTCCTGGATAAAACATCGCAAAACGCGGAAGCAACACCGGGATTCAATCCCACGACCTGCAGGCGCGTAATGCAATACCCTACTAACTTTACCACGTGGTCTAAGTCAGTTGTAGAAATATTTTCTGTTTTTATTAACAGCAATATTGCATAAAAATTACAAATAATATGGACGGCTGGGGTTTAAGTACTTCTGTCTTGATTGTGCCATTACGCCACTAAATGGACTTGTACCAGAACGTTTTCGTACCCGGGTAGAAATACGCGCGAGACAATGTGTTCAGTGGCTCCTGAATACAAGAAAACATCTTTCAATCGCTCCAGAATACAGGAAAACATCTTCCAATCGTTCCAGTTTACAGGAAGACATCCTTTAGATAGGGAAGAGAAAATTTGCTTTCTCTGGCTGTGGGGGGTCAATGGGTACGTTAGTGTTATGATCCAGCAGCATGCACGCCCTCTGGACGCAGTAACCCCAGTCAATAAGGTGACTTCCTTGGTACAAGATCGGGAGGTGTAACATTGCTTGGACTCCGTACGAGGTCACGTGACAATATGGGTCGGCTTGGTGAGATCCTGACGTTTTTCAAAGAATCGTTTAAGACAAAATGAACGTGTTACTGGGCGAATCATTGATTGATTTTGTGAATAAATGTGAGTGAGTGAGTGAGTGAGTGAGTGAGTGAGTGAGTGAGTGAGTGAGTGAGTGAGTGAGTGAGTGAGTGAGTGAGTGGTGGTGGTGGTGAGTGGTGGTGGTGAGTGGTGGTGGTGAGTGAGTGAGTGAGTGAGTGAGTGAGTGAGTGAGTGAGTGAGTGAGTGAGTGAGTGAGTGAGTGAGTGAGTGAGTGAGTGAGTGAGTGAGTGAGTGAGTGAGTGAGTGAGTGAGTGAGTGAGTGAGTGAGTGAGTGAGTGAGTGACCATCCATATTATCAGGTTATCATTATGACGTTACGTTCTTCCTATTTAATCATCAAGAGACATGTCACATTCTGGTTATGTCACAATCTGGTTATGCCACATTCTGGTTATGTGACATACTGGTTATGTCATATTCTGGTTACGTCATATTCAGGTTATGTCACATTCTGGTTATGTCACAATATGGTTATGTCACAATCTGGTTACGTCACATTCTGGTTATGTTAACGGTTAGCTTTTTATGACTTTGTGCGCGATATTGTGATCACGGTGATATATTATTTTAAAAGTTCGTAACTAATGGCTGAGTTATATTATAATAATAGATCTGTAATTAACATTGTTGATATTTATATATAAATTATATTATCCCAATCCTATATAATATTCTGCATAATCCGGTTACTAAAAACACCCCCCCCCCCCTCATATTGGAAATATCATGGTGCACTTATTGATCGGTCTATCGATTATTTCTTGAATATTTGAAACTACTTAGATTATTCTGACATTAATTAGTCATCTTATATCACAATAGATAATATTTGTCTTAAGGTGTTATTAATCGGGTCATTGTTCATATCATAAACGAGATATAAGTAGTAATTGTGATTCTATTTAGTTAACATCCTATTTTAATTACTCGTAATCACCGAATTATTCGTAATCACCGAATTACTCGTAATCACGAGACAATAATAGTAGATATGGTAACAGTTACATCAAGTATTGTTAAGCCTACGTAGCTTTTGGTTTTGGTTTTGTTGTTCGGGGAGAATCCCCAGGCTGTCGCTTAATCAGCACAGCCTCTATGTTGGAGTGGTTGAGGAAAGAGGAAGATGGAGCCGAAATACCCTGAGGGTGGTCACTGCCAGAGTGTTTTACGTCCTCAGGGGTTTTTTAATGTCCCCCTTTATTTTAAATAATTCAGTGGAAACGGCAGCGCCATTTAACGTGGTCAGCCACCCACGATGTAGTGAGCCGAGAAATTAATCCCTGGAAAAGTTTCGACCTCTTACGGGGTTCGAACCTGCGACCGTTGGCACCAAGTGCCGAGTGCTTAACCGCTAGGCCACCGGGGCTCACTTAGCTTTTGGTTTATCTGTTTTATGATTTATGGCCTTTGATCAGTGTAATGTGTTAGATGAAGGTTATTTGGCTTCAGTTTATATATAAGCCGCGGGCTGTTAATTGTTAGTTGATAAACCGTTTATATGTCACAGGTAACATACGCACAGAGACATTCTCACACGTACAAACATTTACACACACAATATATATATATATATATATATATATATATAGAGAGAGAGAGAGAGAGAGAGAGAGAGGAGAGACAGAGAGAGAGAGAGAGAGAGAGAGAGAAAACTAAGGCACGAGTGCATACAAAATGACCATTCGCATACTCACATAAACACACACTCACTCACATACACACACACACACATATATATATATATATATATATATATATATATATATATATATATACATACACACCTATCTACACAACTAAAGCTACCCACAAGTGTGTAGCGGAAATCATGAGTTAGTAAGTCATTGTCTTTTGTAACCTCCTCATTGGTAGCACTTGGGACATATGGCATCGGAGTAGAACGCCTCCTGGTGGTTGTATTTAATAACTTTATACCAAAGCTTCGTGATTTCTCCATCTAAAGATGGATGACGCATCTGGGAATGGGATTTTTGTGGGGGGGAATCGCAAAAGAAAACGCTCGAATATTTGGTGATTTCAACATATCTGACATAGCTAGTTAGCATCTACAAAAAGACTCACCGTTATGGGACATTGTTAAGACATCCATCAAAACACGACACAGGAAGAACTATGACCTTTGTCCGAAGTAGGACATTTTTCGCAGTTATATTTCACGGCCTGTCAAAAACTACTTGCTACATTATAACACGGCCCGACGGCTTTATGAACAAAAATGAAATAATATCTTCTGAATATAGATAGGAAACGGATAGAACAGCTACGATCCTGGAAACAACAGGATGCGATTTGAAGCATCTCAGATGTGACGATATTATTTCTCTGCGGTTGTCATTTTACCATCGCGTGATGCGTTGTCCCCTCCACGTAATATCAACGCGTTCCTAACCTAGAACCAAAGGTACTTAAAATGTGAACAGAAGTTCAAACCAATTTAAGCCAATTATGTGGTACGTTTTGGCCATCGGGGATACCTGACTTTATAAATGGTCGGCGAGTTATGGCTAATTGCGTGTGCTCTTTAACCATTACTTTGGGCTTTTAGTTAATTAACTCCACTCGTTACTTAGCTGGTGTGTGTGTTACATTTGTTAAAAATAAGGAAAACCTAATTACTACAAGGTCTGTCTATATCTGACCTTTATACTCACTACGGTATTCTTATATATTGGTCATGTTCCTCTTTGGCCACATGGGTAGAGCGTGAGACTATTTACCTAGGGCTATGGTCATTCTGGGCGTGAGGTCGCACGGTCGTGCCCCGGCCGTGGCACTATAGTACGGGGAGTGTTTCATTCAGCCAGGCAACTGACAAGGTTTTCTCCAACGAACATGCCATATATTATAAATTATAAATTTATTTAGAAATAGTCTCCGCGGGGAAGCTATAAATTACAGACCATTTGCGTCTCCCTCATTTGAGGTTGCCAGCCACGTAAAAAAACTTCCATTTCGGCCATTATTATATATATATATATATTATATATTATATATATATATATATATATATATATATATATATATATATAATTTTGTATTGTCAACTGCGGTTAGTTAAAAGTGTGCGTGTACGTGTGCGTGTGTATGTGTGTGCGTGTGTGCGTGAGTGTGTGTGCGCGCATGTGTTGTGTGCGTGTTGGTATGTGCGTGTGGGTATGTATGTGTGAAAATGTTTGTTTTGGGGCGCGTGTGTCTTTTGTGCAGCAGTTCGGAGTGGGTGTTAAAAATTAGAAACCAAATTACAAAAATATGAAATAAATAAAAAGTGCAGTTTAAAGCACATGACACATTTTAAGTGCGATATCATGTTATCGTGATATCCACCATTTAATCACCAGTATTGTGTCACCCGATGTGGAATAGCAGTACCGTACACTGCTCCATCTGGCGGATTAACCTCGAACTAATCTCCCTCTAACCTGGATGAAGATGTTTACGTCGTGTAGCGTTAAATAACACGAATAATGATGAAAATAAATGGCGACAAATGGCATTATTGGCTTGTACTTAGAATACATAAACAACAACCATAAACATGTTTAATGTTGTATATTGTTAATTATATTTCTATTACAAGTTTTTTTTATTGTCATATTCAAATTGTATTTTTATATTTTTATTGTTCAAGAAATTTCGAGTTACCCGTCTCGATATTTGGTATCCATGTTTGATTTGGTTTAATGATATTGTATAATAATATTATCATTTACTGATGCTAATTCTATGAGTAATACCACTACTTTTACTACTACTACTACTATTACTACTACTACTATTACCTATCCTACTGCCACTATTACTACTATTATTACAAATCCTACTTCCACTACTCCAGTCTACTACTACTAATACTGCCACTACTACTACTATTACTACTACTATTATTACTACTATTACTACTACTATTACTATTACATATTCTATTACCATTATCAATGATATTATTACTACTATTATTAATGTTGCTGCTGATGCTACTCTTACTATTATTACTCTTACTACTACTCTTACTGCTACTATTATTGCTGTTACTACTAATACTACTACTACTACTACTCTTACTGCTACTACTTTTGCTGCTACTACTAATACCAATACTGCTACTGCTTCAGTAGTAGCAGCACTATTAGTATGGTTGTTACTAGAGTAGGTTAGTTGACAACGATGATGATGATGATGATGATGATGATGATGATGATGATGATGATGTGGTGGTGGTGGTGGTGGTGGTGGTGGTGGTGGTGGTGGTGGTGATGATGATGATGATGTTGATGGTGGTGGTGATGATGGTGGTGATGATGATGATGATTATGATGATGATGATGATGATGGTAGTGGTGGTGGTAGTGGTAGTTGTAATATTCTAGGCCAACCTTTAAAAACATTTTCATCTGTTACAAAGGAAACTGATACGTTTTCTCTAACATTATTATGTTAGCGCTACCCGAATGAATATTTCTATATGACTAATATCTATATAATATCTATATTTCTAACTCGTGGTTCACTGAACTCTTCTTTACACGAATATGTAACAAGACAGAGGCTTGATAAAAAAATATGATTTAACACACTCCATTATCAAATTATTAAATATAGTAAAATATTAGCATCGCTGATAATAATAATCTCGTATTCTAAACAAATATGAATACGACAAAACACCTTATTAACATAATATGATAATGAATCAGCGAAATTAAAGACTAAAAAACCCACGTGACGTAAAGAAGACGTATTCTTGCCAGGGTTGGAAAAAAATTTAGATTTTTTCGAATAAATCATATTTTTTCGATCAAGTTGATTTATTTTTTCGATCAAATTGATTTATTTTTTCGATCAAATTGATTTATTTGATTTTTTTCAACATTCTCGACAATCTCACAAGAAATAATATGTAATTCTGAAAATAATTAAATATGTGGAATATCATGATATACCCAATAGGCTGAATATTTCATTATTAGCATTTCTAAAGAATTAAAGCAAAGTTGTTATGTACAAACTTAAACTTTATTTTAAAATACATCCAGTTAAATCAAGTATAATCCGAAAATATCGAAAATATCAATATCTTGATTTTTTCATGTTGATTAAATCAATGATTTATTCGATGATTTAATCAATTTGATTAAATCAACACCAACCCTGATTCTTGCCGACATGAAATTTGATAAATGATAATGTCATCTTGCCAATAGATGATACTGAGTTATTATTATTTTGTAGCATACAATGCAAGATGGTTACATTGTTCACATAATTTTTACTTGATATACAAATACCTGTATGTTAATTTAAAGGTCTTAATGGGTATGTACGTGTGGGGTTACATAAATTAAACAGACACAGCTGCCATATTACACTCTAAGAATGGCAGCGAAATTCTTTGAATTAGGAGGCGTGAAGTCCCACAATTACGATATACACAAAACGCAACGATTACTTCGAATTACGTGACACATAAAATCTTGGTTCAACCATTTTTTGAATACAAAATAGTTTGTTCAGAGAATGATCCAAAATATAATATTTAGTATTATAATAATATGACGATATCAATAAGTTGCTATGTTAAGGCACTTAGGGGCCTTAAGGTGTAACAGGGGCACCAAACTTGATATACACGGGTTTTGTTATAATATATACAATATCATATTGCTGTGTAAAATATGTACAAGTATCTAGCGCGCGCACGCACACGCACGCACACACACACACACACACACACACTTCACCATCACCATCATCATCATCATTATCACACAACACATCGCGCCTCCATGGTCTGGCGATAGCGTGCTGGACCACAGATCACTACCGCCCGTGTTCGAACCTCGGCGTGGGCATATCTGAAGGTTGTTTCATCTTTGACTTCCCTTCATTACTTTTGAGCTCGCTCGGCCCATTTAGCCTACCATATGCGCAAAAGTGGCCGTAAAACATCAATCATCAATCAATCAATCATCACAACACATGTTAAAGCTGTAGTTCATCTAGTGCTAACTGAAATAACGCACTAATAGATAATATTATCTGACGTAATTTGTTTTATGTGAATGGATAGTGAGTAGTGTGATATCAATGACGTAAACAATGGGATGACGTCACAACAAACATGTTGAAGTGATAACTGACATAGCTCATCATGCGACATAAACGATTCATCCATTCAACTAATTATCCTCTATGCCGTATTCGACGTATCTAGCGCGCATGCCCTAATAATCGCACACCCCATTTCCGGTGGCCTTTGGACGGAGAAATTGACAAAAGCCGTCGGAAGCGCGGCTGTGCGCTTATTAGAGCGTGTGCGCTTAATATGTCGAATATAAAATATAGAGAATCGCTAGTTAAATCCGGTGTGATGTCTAATAAGCGCACACCCCACTTCCGGTGGGTTCTTTTTTGGATTGAGAGATCGACAAAAGAACAAGATTCATGGATGATATTACATATTCTTAGCAATGTCTTAAAACTAATTTAACTGGCAGTATTTAGAGGTCATTCATACGAGTAGTATAGTCAGCCAGTCTGATGAGTGTATTTTTACCGTCGCCGCCAACTACGAAAACCCACTACGACATGCTAAATGCAACCTGCGTCAATATAAAACGCTGAGTTAAGCTATTTGGACGGCTTGGACTCGAAATAATTTAGTAAAAAGTTAGTAATGTTCTTGGAGAGACGGATGTGGACGTCAAGTCAATAAATTGGAAAGTTATTTTATCACAGTAGATCTAGAGCGTCAAGAAGAAAGTATGCGAAGAAAGTATAACGAAAACTTTGTTCACAATTTATTTTATGGGGGCACTGTGCGCTTAATACGTCGGAATTAATAGAATATCATGAAGCTCGTTCACAGTTTTTTGAACGCACTGTACGCTAAATACGTCGGATACGGCAATCTCATTGTAAGCTCCATGTAGATAATTGAGTATTTATGGTCAATTTATTATTTACTCTGGAATATTAAATCAGGTTATTATCTCAGTATATAGATTAGCATTACGTCTGTTATATATTATGAAGTATCATCATATCCATGGTGATTCCTACAAACCAACATGTAAACATGTAGGATCTTAATTGATCGTGTGTGTATGATATATATATATATATATATATATATATATATATATAGAGAGAGAGAGAGAGAGAGAGAGAGAGAGAGAGAGAGAGAGAGGGTCAACATATTTAGAATTTTGTGTAACAGCGAATATTAAGATTATTAAGTATTAAAGATTATAAAGGATTATTAAGTATTAGATTACTTTGGTTACTAAATATACTTTTACAGATATTCAATATTAAATTTAATAATGACATCAGTAATGTACATGTGAGTGAATTTAACTGACACATCACCATCATATGTTGATGATATACGTTGTAATCATGACTGTAATCATGATTACTTTACAATGTCATCACAATCGTAATCCATTGCAATAATTATTTATGTAATCGTAATCGCAGTCATCGTATCGCCAAGTAATCATATTGTAATCGATTACTTTGTCCTGTAATCGCCCCAGGTATGCTACTTCTATTAGTGCTACTACTACAACTCCATCATCACTACTACTACTACTACTACTAATAATAATAATAATAATAATAATAATATAGCTACTATCACTACTATTGTTGCTCCTTTTAATGGTATAGTTACTACCAATCTTTTATTACTATTTTCACATATTATACTACTACCACAACAATAACAACAAACAAACTATTTATAGTATTACTAGTATTACTAATAATACTATTATCTTGACACGGAATAATATATGACTGATACAACAGGTGTTAGAACAACTACTGGGTATTTATTAATATTAACAACAACAATAACAATAATAAATAATAGTACTATTGTTATTACTATTATTATTATTATTATTATTAATGTTGTTATTGTTGTTATTGTTGTTGTTGTTGTTGTTGTTGTTGTCGTTGTTGTTGTTTCATATATTCTAACATGATGATATATATAAACACGCATTTTCCAAATATTCCACCAGCTAATTGTCTGAACTAATTTATCTGGTTGTACTATTTAATCGTCAAATAATAAAAACTTGTTGAGATGGAGCAATGAAGAAACAGGAAATGATCGTAGTTCTGATTGAACTTAATACCACCATTATATCGGCCCTGTCAATGGGGGGGGGCGGATGCCACATCGGAGGTATTATAATGGGGACGATATTGAGGCCGCAAATGGAATTTACATTTTTAGCCATATTTTAGCCTCGGTTTCGAGCGGGTAAGGAACGAGGCACGGGGGCCGTTTTGGGTGGTCGCCGGATGATTGTGGTGACTAGAACGCCCGGAGAGGATCTGGTACAAGGACCATCGATTCGCTAATGGAGTTAGTCTTTGGTCTCGGAATGTCTTGATCAGCGTCTATTGTGCGACTATATTAAAGCTTCTAGTCCGAGTTTAGGCCTCGTCTCGGTACACAGTCACGAACAGTAACCTCCCTCAACCCCCCCCCTCGCTCCGGGCCTATCTGTTTAGTAACAGACAGATCAACTGCTTGTTGACAGATCCCTGGATCCGATGCTTTGGGAGTTGACCTGTCGTCGTCGTGGTAGCTAAGTGGATCAAGAGATCTCCGGTGATATTTTACCGGTTTATCGTGTTGGACAAAGGAGGTCTTCATTCGGCCCTAATCCAACTGGTGCCATTACGAACTGGACACTCTACGAGATCTGATACGTATTGGTAATATTACGTTCACCTCGAATATCGTCCGCACAGGAAAAGGTCAAGGTGAATATTGCGAAGGACAGTTTGGCTTAGGGCTGTTTTTTTTTTTACTTTTTAGGGGAGTATAGTTTACTCGAAGAATCGAAATCGTTGCAAAATATTGAATAATGTTTATTGACAGACAGCACAATAAGCCGTTTAGTTTGGCTTCATTACGACAGTACACCGTAAGTTAAAACTCTAGCTTCTTGGGAGGCGTGAATTACACAGTACGTAAACCTTATCTTGATACCACTATACTCTTTTTCTAGACGACCCGAGTGTGAAATTTCACATTGAAAAAACTAAAATGAGACTCTTAGCTTTAAGCTAAACATTAAGTTCTTAAAGCGAAACTATTGATTTCACTAAATAAAAATATTTTTACTTAAATTATATATATATATATATATATATATATATATATAAACTGTAACAACAACAATATTAGTGTTACTCATTGATACCTGAGTGGGGGAGCAGCAAATGCCTAGAAGAAAGTTCTTTTGATATCCGGAAGTAGAAACTGTCGTCGTTTGTTGGATGATAAATATTGTGGGATGACAAGAAATAGAATCCTGACAGCTGACATATAATAACATCAAATAAGGGAGTCCCGTACCTTAACTTAATCAACTACATAGTGTATGGAATATATCATCAGAGTGTACAAACAGAGTGTACCATCAGAGTGTACAAAGACAGTGTACAAACAAAGTGTACAAACAGAGTGTACAAACAGAATGTACCATCAGAGTGTACAAACAGAGTGTACGAACAGAATGTACCATCAGAGTGTACAAACAGTGTAAAAACAGAGTGTACAAACAGAACATACCATCAGAATGTACAAACATAGAGGGTCATCATAGTGTACAAACAGAGTTTATGTACAGTGTATACCTTCATAGTGTACAAACAGAGTGTACCGTCAGAGTTTAAGTACAGAGTATATCATCATAGTGTACAAACGGAGTGTACCGTCAGAGTTGATGTACACAATGTACCATCATTGTGTACAATCAGCGTACCATCAGACTGTACAAGCAGCACTATGGTGTACAGACTGATCTTGGACAAACACTTTCCTGGAGAAGTCATATTGTATTTAATCATTCTATCAATCAATCTAAGTCAAAACTGTTTACAATATTAGTAAACATAACTCGATCATGTTGACAATAATGATGTTATCGGTGAGATAAGATGTTTATTTGTTAGATATAAATATCTGGAGTATGTTTGTTGAGTTTGAAGGAAGGAAGCTGTGTTCTGAAGGATTATGGGTAACATGATAGAATAAACATACGAAGAGGGAATGGTTTAGTGTGTGTCTGTCCATTGCTGCATGTGTGTGTGTGTGTGCGCGCGCGCGTGCGCGCCCTCGCGAATTGATGTTTCCGTTTTGGATATCCGTATATACTTCGTCTTCGACCCATAAACCTAAAAGAGTCATAAATCAATTCATGGTTATTACGTTTGGACGATTCATTAGTGTGTAGTCTACATATACAACGTTTAGTAATTGGTGAACACATACATTTTGACCAATCTAGACTGAGTGTTTCTCTCTATTTCTCGCTCTCTCTCTCTCTCTCTCTCTCTCTCTCTTATATATATATATATATATATATATATAGAGAGAGAGAGAGAGAGAGAGAGAGCGAGAGAGAGAGAGAGAGAGAGACTTATGGACAAATAAACGAATGGAAAACTAAAAATGAGAAAATGACAGACAATCAGATCTACTGACTGATGACTAATGACTGACTATCGAGTGACTGATTGACTGCATCACTGATGACTGACTAGCTGGTTTGCTGGCTGACTGATTGGTTAACATATTTAAAGGCAATCATTCACAGGGACAGCTAGGCAGGCAGACAGACAGAGAGAGAGACAGGCTCTCTATATCCCATATCATACAGACAGACAGACAAACAGACACCGAGGTTCTCAATATCCCATATCATACAGACAGGCAGACACACAGGCTCTCAATATCCCATATCAGAGAGACAGACAAAGATACAGCCTCTCCATATCCCACACAATACAGACAAACAGACACCTAGGCTCTCAATATCCCATATCATACAGACAGACAGACAAACAGACAGACACAGGCTCTCAATATCCCATATCATGCTGACTCAGTCTGTAGATGCATCACCTCTATAGATTTACCATACACGAAAACCGCAGATTATTAATCCGGGTTTGTTTTTTGGGGGTTTTTTTTGGGGGGAGGGGGTTGCTCCTATCCCTCACTATATCACTGTATCACTATATCACTTATATATTACCCAATTATCGCTGGGCTGGCTAATATAACCCGATTTGGTCCACTCCGGGTTCGATGGCAGGCCTGCTGCCTATATACACGAAACGGAGGGGGGAGTTGGGGAATCCCACCTGGATATACCCCGTCACAATGGCGATTACAGACGGATCTCCCATATCTCCTACCGGCTTTATAATACTTATCCCGAACGCTTGTAAATGATAGCTTATACATCAAGTGCTGCCACCTAGGAGTGACCTTTGGGGGTTCGGGGTTCAAGGTCGGATCAGACCATTGAAACGGTTACCAATACTCCGTGGGTTGTTTATGAAGATTTTAGGAAACTAGGAAAACAAAAATATTACAGGAGAAAATTAAGAAAGAAATAAAGGATTTAAAAGAAAACAAGTTTAAATATATCAATAAAATACATAAATATGATATATAAAGATATTAATATTTAAACATCAAAACAGTTCCAGTCCACAGTCCAGGCCGTGTCGTCGCCACCGGGGATCACTGGTCTATAAAGCATTAGTATTATAGCCTGTTGTGATCGGGCGGGGATCGGGCCGGGGTCGTAGCCCCGTCGTTTTATGCTCGGTCTTCGGAGAGCCGAACCTCTTATCAGTGTCGTGGTGGAGCGCCTCGTGCCATCGTTTAGTCCGTGGCTCCCCCTCGCGGATAGCCCGTCACAACGCTAACCGGGATTTGTGGTGACGTCACTGGGAGGCACCGTTCGGCGTTCTATATAACACTTAAAGTGCCGTAATACGAAGATGGAATGATTAATGGCCGGATATTAATGTGTGGCTAAATGTGAATAAACATATTGAGCTTAAATACAGATAAACTTGGTGTGATTTATTCCTGGTTTGCCAGGTGACTGTCGGACTGGTTGACCTGTTGACTGTTTAGCTAGCCGAATGATGGACTGTTTGAGTAACTGATTGGTTAGTTGGTTGGTTCACTGATTGGCTGCCTGACTGATTATATTGACTAGCTGGTTTGTTGGCTGATTGACTGTTTGAATGACTAATTTATTGGTTGATTGGTTGGCTGATTGACTGGTTGACTGATTAATTGATTGGTTGGTTAGTTGGATGATTGACGGCTGGACTGGTTTGATGGCTGATTGACTGTTTGACCGGCTAATTGACTGGTTGATTGGTTGATTGAGTGATTATATTGACAAGCTGTTTTATTGACTGATTGACTGCTTGAATGACTAATTGACTGGTTGGTTGCCTGATTGACTGTTAGACCGGCTAATTAACTGGCTGATTTGATGGTTGATTAACTGGTTGACTGATTCACTATCTAGCTGGTCGATTCTGTTAGTTTCTTAACTAGTTCCTTGACTAGATATCTAATTGGCTAAAAGATACCGAGAAGATAATAGATGATTGATGTTGTACGGCCGCATTTGTGCACATGGTAGGCTAAATGAGCCGAGCGACCTCCAAAGGTAATGAAGCGAAGTCAAAGATGAAACAACCTTCAGATATGCCCACGCCGAGATTCGAACACAGGTGGTAGTTATCTGTGGCCCAACACGCTACCGTTAGACCACGGAGACGCCCCATACATACCTACACCCATGTGTGTGTGTGTGTGTGTGTGTGTGTGTGTGTGTGTGTGTGTGTGTGTGTGTGGTGCGTGGTGTGTGTGTGTGTGTGTGTGCGTGTGTGTGTGTGTGTGTGTGTGTGTGTGTGTGTGTGTGTGTGTGTGTGTGTGTGTGTGTGTGTGTGTGTGTGTGTGTGTGTGAGTGCGTTTGTGTGGGGCATGTCCGTGTGTATGTATGCTAATTAATATTCAAATAAACCCATGCATTGTCTAACAAATTTCTTTTAAAATAATTACCCATTGACATCTCCCTAACGGGTTATGATAAAATGTACTTGATTGACCTAATACAGAATTACTACCGTCACTTCTTCCGTAAACAACTTACAATGTAAACTTCGATGTAATTTACTCGTCATTCGGAAGGGGGCGGTTCTTATTCTTATTATTTGTGACAATGTTCTAGAAAGATTTACGACGCATCGCTTTGATGTTATCCCTCGGCGATGATACGGAAGATGGCTTCTGTTATCTCATTACTGTTTCATGCATTTTAATAAATTGTTTCTTTCTGAAGAGTCGCCTTGTTCATTTGTAGAATGTTATTTTCTTCGTAAGAATGTTGTTGCAAGATCTCTCCCCCTGGATTTATGCCATAATTGTCTACCGAAGGATTGATAAATGTGATTAATACATTTTGTGAGAATCACGATCTCATGTCCAATAATGATACAATGTTTAACGTTAATAACACAAACAAATACAATAAGGTCAGACGAAATAATTTAGATGCCGCTGTACAGCCAAATAACGTACAGGTATATATGTAAAGACATTATGTACAGCATCCTAATACAGGTAAATATTATCAATAATAGAGAGTTCTGGATATAACAGAGACAAAAATACCTATACCAATACAAAGATATGTATCATGAACAATAATGTCAGTGGAATGGGGGGTGTCAAGAAAAATACTTATAATAATATGTCACTCAAGCAAACCGTTTCGAAAAAAGGTCATAATCTTAAAATAGAGACTAGGTGCCCTATTTTCAAATAGGTCATAAAATCGGTGTTCATTAACATTTAGGCAGGATTTGAATTTGAGGTAACAGATATGATTATCTTGATACCGTCACCATTCTGGAGCCGATAGGAAAGGAGAAATGTGTCGTTATCGTACGTTCTATTTTGCAATCATTGCACAATTGAGATCCACGATTTGACGTCATCCAAACAAATCCTGGATCAGAATAATTTGACGAAGAAGAACTCTTTACCATAAAGGTTGTCTAAATCAAGTCTTCTTGCCCTATTTGACGCTAATATGTTTTTTATAAATGTTTACATTAAAATAATCCATTGTCTTCTATTGTCTTAAATGTGTCATGACGTGGCATCAGACTGTTATCTTATGTAGATATCCATGAGAGGGGTGTCCAGTTTATCAAAATGAGCGGCCGTGACTCATTGATATGACTGTTGGACGTTCTAATGGCCCAGTCGGTAGAGCACTGCACTGGCAACCTCCAGGTCGTAGGTTCGAATATGTCTCATATATTATCAACAACGCACTGGTATAAAGATATGTATTATCAACAAGCCACCGTTACAAAGATATGTATTATCAACAAGCTACCGTTACAAAGATATGTATTATCAACAAGCCACCGTTACAAAGATAAGTATTATCAACAAGCCACCGTTATAAATATATGTATTATCAACAAGCCACTGTTATAAATATATGTATTATCAACAAGCCACCGTTACAAAGATATGAATTATCAACAAGCCACCGTTACAAAGATATATATTATTAACAAGCCACCGTTTTAAAGATATGTATTATCAACAAGCCACCGTTATAAAGATATGTATTATCAACAAGCCACCGTTATAAAGATATGTATTATCAACAAGCCACCGTTATAAAGATATGTATTATCAACAACGCACCGGTAAAAGATATGTATTATCAACAAGCCACCGCTACAAAGATAAATATTATCAACAAGCCACCGCTACAAAGATATGTATTATCAACAGTTCCACTATTATAAAGGGACTATTTTTAATACAGACATGCGTTATCAACAATCGGCCGTTATAGAGATAGGTGTTATAAAATACCTCATTTCGATAGGTGTTATCGATAACACCTAGTAACACGACTACCTCAACCCACAAACGTAGCTCGTGTTTAACTATATACCGATATCTCGCCGACTGTAAGTGATTCTCACCTGGAAATTAATACGCGAGATTGTCGAGTATAAAAAGCGTCTATTTACTAAGCCGCCATGCGGGATAGAGGGACTAACTCGACACTAGTCTGATATTTTGTTTAGTAACTGTGTAGCGATTCTGTTTAAATCTTGGTAAATAAAGGTAAGTTTATATTGGTCTGGCCGGGAGCTGATAATGGCCGCCGATGGAGAGCCGCTTTACGGCAGACGGTATCCGGTGAATGTCGTAATTCTACACTCGACGGCTTATCGGTTGTCGGGGAAAGTTTTACGCCTTTGGCTTTGGATCGAGGCTACGAGGTTTAAGGGCAGCTGTTGGTGGTCGAGGACGATGTATACGCAGCTGGCGTGTATTGCTGGCACCCTACGCAGGTGGATTGGGGGATCGTTCGGGGAGAGGTTTCACGTAGCAATATATTTGTATATCGCTTAGCTGAGTAGTACTAGCATGGTGTGAATGTGCTACGGTTCAAGGTTCGGATCTGTTCTTATCCGTGGGTTGCTCTGTTCATTATAAAGGAAAAGTTATATTTTCTGTACCATTTTCTTACGATAGTTAAGAGAATTAAATGATTATATTAAGACAAGAAAGGTTATATATGAATAAATGAAGCATCATCATCATTGTCATTCATCATCAGTATCATCATCACCATCATCATCGTCATCATAATCACAGCAATTACTACAATTATCATCATCATAATTAGTCATATTTATTAGTCTGATATGGTTTTTATTTAATTTCTTTTCAGGATGAAAAAAATCAAATCATGACTACAAATATGTGGGTTATACAGGTAAGTAATGTTCAGATAGGATAATGTAATACAGGTTATACATGTAAATAATATTATGATAAGATAATTTAATACAGGTTATACATGTAAATAATATTATGGTAAGATAATTTAATACAGGTTATACATGTAAATAATATTATGATAAGATAATTTAATACAGGTTATACATGTAAATAATATTATGATAAGATAATTTAATACAGGTTATACATGTAAATAATATTATGATAAGATAATTTAATACAGGTTATACAGGTAAATAATATTATGATAAGATAATTTAATACAGGTTATACAGGTAAATAATATTATGATAAGATAATTTAATACAGGTTATACAGGTAAATAATATTATGATAAGATAATTTAATACAGGTTATACAGGTAAATAATATTATGATAAGATAATTTAATACAGGTTATACAGGTAAATAATGTTATGATGGGATTATGTAATACAGGTTAATAATATTATGATGAGATAATGTAATACAGGTTATACAGATAAATAATATTATTATAAGATAGTTTAATACAGGTAAATAATATTAAGATAATGAATCTTGTTATCTGTTCATTATTTCGTTACTTTGTTTTCACTAAGTGATGCTATATATGTTTAATGTTTTCTTTGGAGATTTGTGTGTGTGTATGTGTCTGTGTGTGTCTGTTTTGGAAGGGTGTAGGTACATGTGTCTGTGTTTGTATGTATGTATGCGCGTGCGTGCGTGAGTACCGATCGGATAAAATCATTTCTAGTTTATTATATCTAAACCCCTTGGCACACATAATAGATGACCTTAGACCTTTTACCTAAATCTAGGAGTGGAAGGACGCCAACCTTCAGTGGAATCCACAAGAATATGGCGGCGTCACACTTCTTTATGTGCCTTCAAAATCAATATGGCTTCCAGATATAGTCCTCTATAACAAGTAAGTTTAGCTGATTACTTTATAAAAATTGACTGGGCCAAAAAATAGGTTATTAATCATATACGTACACACACAGGTCAGGGGAGCCTCCTTGGACTAGATGGTAGCGCGTTTGACCACAGATCACTACCACCCGAGTTCGAATCTCGGCGTTGGCTTATCTGAAGGGTATTTCATCTTTGACTTCGTCTCATTACCTTTGGAGGTCGCTCGGCCTATTTAGCCTGCCATGAGCACAAAAGTGGCGGTAAAACGCCAATCGTCACAAACACAAGTCTGCGTACGCAGAATACTATACAGAGTTAGACATAAATATCAAAATTTGTTATTAACTGCTTTTTAATTATTTCTCACTCACGCACTTACTCACTAGAGAGAGCTGGCATCTTCTCTCTCGGGTTAGTTTAGGAATGATATTTAAAACCGTTACGACGTTTTCTCGGTAATCATGTTATTCGTGATATTGAAGGTCCCCTCGTCTGTACCATATTGGGATATTTGTTGTCAGAAGACCATATTATGGTCGTTAGCATATCTACGACAATTTATGGTGATTCAATAAATAGAAGTGAATGGTCTACTTGAATCCTATCGTTGACAATGGCCTTTATTTACTTTCCTCTGTTGACAAAGTAATCTGTCATTTAATGAGTCCCGTTATACAAGTCCGGAAGTTATTCGGTTCCGTTCGAGTCGGAGTCCATTTAGAAGGCGGGCGACTGATAGCGCCATCTAGCGAATTCGGACGACCGCTATCTCCATCTAGCGAATTCCTTGTATTGATTTGCGTCCTGTATTAAATGACCAAATCGGCGACATCTTGTTGTCAGCAACATCCTAGATATAGTTTAGCGATAAAGGGAAGCCAGATCAGTTTATGTGATTATAATATTTAATATTATTAGTATTATTATGGGTCGTAACGTGCAGCCAGCTATGAGATTGTCCAACTTTTTTTGTTAATACAATGAAAAACGGAGGAAGGCTCGCTTTGGAAGGTTTCTAAACTCGGAACAAGATGCTTCAAACACCTCAAAGTTTGAGGGGTTTGCGGCGGGTTTCAGGCTCAAAACCATTGCCTTTGTTGTTGCTACTGTTGCTTCTGCAGCTGCTATTGCTGCTACTACTAGTACTAATATTACAAATATTACTATTAGTACCAGTTCTTCTACTACTACTACTACTGTCACCATTACAGAAACAACTACTACTAATACACCGCTTACGGCCTCCGTGGCCTAACTGGTAGCGCGGTTGGTCACAGACCTATAGCACCTGAGTTCAAACACCGGCCGGGCTATGTTAGAATGGCGTTTTATCTTTCACTTTCATTGCCTTTGGAGGTCGCTCGGCCCATTTATCCTACCATGTGCACAAAAGTGGCCATAAAACAGCTACATTTACAATTTTTATATTTTACTAATTCTTCAACTACCTCTACTACTACCACTACAACTACTATCTCTTCCACGCTCTGACCACTCACTCCCCTCTGTCCCACTCATACTCCTACTCCATGAGGTATTACTGTTTCTAATATTAAGATCATGTTGTCATAACGTTCACATTACAGCGCTGATGGAGATTACACTGTGACCATGATGACGAAGGCCACGTTATCTTCAGATGGCGTCGTCAGATGGGAGCCACCGAGTATATTTAAGAGTCAGTGCGACATTAATGTCGAGTTCTTCCCGTTCGATGAGCAAAATTGTCACATGAAGTTCGGATCGTGGACATACGATGGTGATAAGGTAAGGAATAGACAGACAAACAGACAGACAGACAAACCAGATGAAGAGACAGATACATTACATACACAGGGAGGAGGGTGTGGACAGACGGAGAGAAACACAAACACTGAACAAGAGACATACAGACAGACGGATAGACAGCTTAAGTGATAGTTAGACAGACATCGTAATAACCAATCAGACACACACACACACACACACACATGTACACACACGTGCGCGTGCATCCTGGGTCGCTTACGTTGTCTAATTGGTAGCGCTTTGGACCACAGATCGTGGTTGTAAAACATCAATCATCATCATCATCATCACACACACACACACCCATGTATACACACGCCCACGCACGCGCGCGCGCATAAGTGATAATCCAAGACAAGCTAGCAATAGCGGTAGCGCTTTGGACCACAGATCATTACCACCTGTGTTCGAATCTCGGCGTGGGCATATCTGAAGGGTGTTTCGTCTTTGACTTCACTTCATTACCTTTGGAGGTCGCTCTGCCCATTTAGCCTACCATGTGCACAAATGTGGCCGTAAAACATCAATCATCATCATCACCCACATACACACACACACGCACCCATGTATACACACGCACGCGCACGCGCATAAATTGATAATCCAAGACAAGCTAGCAGACCTAAGCAGACATAAAGACAGACATGTTTCATAACCAAGTCCATCTCAACCATCTATCACCGACTCTCCTCCTCCTTCCGCAGGTTGATCTGCGACACATCGAGAAGGATCCGCGTACGAACGCCACGGATCTGATCCCGTCGGCGATCAACCTGGACGAGTACTATCCGAGCGTCGAGTTCGACATCATGTCGGTGCCGGCCAAGAAGAACATCAAGTACTACCCGTGCTGTACGGAGCCCTATCCCGACGTCACCTTCAACATCACCATCCGCCGGAAGACGCTCTACTACACCATCAACCTGATCATTCCCACCGTCTCCATAAACATGCTGACCGTGTTGGCGTTCTACCTTCCGAGTCACTGCGGCGAGAAGATCAGCGTCTGCATCAGCATCCTGCTGTCGCTGAGCATCTTCCAGCTGCTGCTCATGGACCTGGTGCCGGCCACCTCGATCAAGCTGTCGCTGATGGGCCGCTACATCATGTTCACCTGCATCCTGGTCACCATGTCCATCATGTTCTCGGTCTTCATCCTCAACATCAACTACCGGTCCAAGGCCACCCACGAGATGTCGGCGGCCACCAGGTGGCTGCTCCTCCGGCTGCTGCCCAAGCTGCTCCTCATGGAGAAGCCGGACGATCCGAGGGACGTCGCCCTGGAGGAGGACTTCATCGACTTCGACTCCGGCCACAGCGACCTGTCCAACTTCGGCAATCCGTATAAGTCGAAGTTCCAGCCGCTGGAGAGGACCGACACGCCGGCTAGCGGCGACTCGATCCCGACCAGCTTCGTCGGCGTGAACAACCTGAGACCGGACGTCCGGATGAATCTCGGAAGGTTCTGCGAGGCGTGTGTCCGGAGACGGCTCCAGAGTTATCCGCCGAACATCCAAAAGGGACTCGAGGGTATCTCGTTTATTGCTAAACATCTACAAGATGAAGATAGATCAACAAGAGTAAGTATAACAAAGGGAAGAGTACACTAAAGGCATCCATTATGATCTATATATATATATATATATATATATATATATATATATATATATATATATATATATATTCTCAGATATATAAATTATACTTGTACCGATGTCCAAATTCATTTGCTTACTAATTCATTCGTTCATATACTTATTCAATCAATCAATCGATCAATCATTCAGCCTCTAATCCACTTAATCCAACAAAGCATCAGACGTTTTAGCATATAATTTGACTCCCATACTTTCAGTCCAGTTATTAATTGTCCATAACCTCTCTATTCCAGTTATTAATTGTCCATAACCTCTCTAGTCCAGTTATTAATTGTCCATAACCTCTCTTGTCCAGTTATTAATTGTCCATAACCTCTATAGTCCAGTTATTAATTGTCCATAACCTCTCTTGTCCAGTTATTAATTGTTCATAACCTCTCTATTCAAGTTATTAATTGTCCATAACCTCTCTAGTCCAGTTATTAATTGTCCATAACCTCTCTTGTCCAGTTATTAATTGTCCATAACCTCTCTAGTCCAGTTATTAATTGTCCATAACCTCTCTAGTCCAGTTATTAATTGTTCATAACCTCTCTAGTCCAGTTATTAATTGTTCGTAACCTCTCTAGTCTAGTTATTAATTGTCCATAACCTCCATAGTCCAGTTATTAATTATTCACAACCTCTATAGTCCAGTTATTAATTGTTCATAACCTCTCTAGTCCAGTTATTAATTGTTCATAACCTCTCTAGTTCAGTTATTAATTGTTCATAACCTCTCTGGTCCAGTTATTAATTATTCATAACTTATAATCTTCTCATAATTGTTTGTGTTATGAATACTTTAATTTACTGGGAACCCCCCCCACGGTCTACATACCCGTTAATTTAATTCATTCATTCTCGCCTTGTAATGAAGCTAGGATGACGTCATGAACGTAATTGTTGTTAATTCTAATTTGTTTTCCCTTTCCCAGGTGAAAGACGAATGGAGGTATGCCGCACTGGTTGTCGACCGGGTGTTGTTGTGGATCTACGTCGCTGTGTGTTTCGTTGGCGGGCTAGGAATATTAATGAACGCTCCAGTGTTATATGACGACAGACAACCGCTGAAATAAGCAACAACGACAACAACAAAACAGTCAACAAACAACAGAAAACAACATCAATAAATTAGAGGAATCCCAAAGAACAAATGAACAGCAACGTTTCTCACCTTACGGCAACCCGCGTTGAGGAAATTACCTCAAACGGAAGTGGCCAATTTCCTTTGAAAAACCCGGATTCGAAATCTGAGGAGCTAAATGCAGTATTAAAATGGCTAAATCGAAGTTCCTCACTGTGGAATGCTGATTTTAGTCGAAGTTATCACTTATTAGATTTCCTTTGTTGCTGACGATCGAGTAATTTGTCGAGTCTGACCATTGGTCACAACTACGAGCCGTGACCTGACCGGGGACTCCATGCGGATAGGAAGGAGTTGGTCAGAATTTTACTGGTGGATGAAACATCCCACAAACAGAGCCAACGCTGAGATTCCACCTCGGGACCTGGATCTCTGCGTTGCATTACGCTGCCGACTGGAAAACCTTCAAACCAAAGTGAAATAAACTGAACGTTATGCAACTTCAATTTATGGATGACTTTGAAGAATATCCTCTTCCGTGATTTGGTGGATTATGGGAAATAAAACTGTCTATGTTTATGTGTACGTGTGTGGGGGGGGGTATTCGACTGATGGAAAGGCACAGTATTATAAATACTGATAAATGCTGATAAAGGACAGTATTATAAATACTGATAAATACTGATTAATATCAAAACTGATATATTGATGAGGATAAATCTGAATGGTGATTATCAGCTTTATATTACTATTTATTCTAACATTAATTATTAGTAATAAAGTTTAGTTAATAACAAATAGAGAAACCGACATTGAAGTCGCCCAATTAATTAGCCTTCGACAGACTGCGGCTTGATATCATCTGTACAGCACAGATGTACTAATGTATGCCTATATCAGGTCAGCTGTGTGTTAGACTTATTACAAGTGACACAATGCTATAAGCTGTATTATGAAGGTAGTCAGTGATCTATTATGTATTGTTTATCGCAATTTTATTCTCAGGTTTCTGATAATAAATGCTTGTTTTGAGACATTTCAGATGACATCTGACACCATTTTGCTTTCGCCTTTACTCAAAATCTTGTATTGTGTGTGTGTGTCTGTGTGTGTGTGTCTGTGTGTGTGTGAGTATATATATATATATATATATATATATATATATTTGTGTGTGTTTAATGTGTGTGTGTGTGTGTGTGTGTGTGTGTGTGTGTGTGTGTGTGTGTGTGTGTGTGTGTGTGTAGCGTGCGTGTATTAGTGTGTACATGTTGCATATTACAATCAATCTGGTGTACTTTGTAGGCCAAATTGTATAAGTCACTTCCAAAGATAATGACACGGGTTGAGTAATGAAACAACCTTCATACAAAAGGCTGATTTCAAACATTATCGAATAAATATCTTAAAAGCAACTTATGTTATTCTTATCTACCCCCATAAATGATAATCGAAATTAAATTGATACCTCATATCTTTATTGTCTGTCTTCATATATGAACATCTTTATATATCTACATCTTTATATATGTATATCCTTATATATATGTACATCCTTATATATATCCTTGGTCTAACTGGTACCGCAATGAATCACAGATAACTACCACCTGAGTTCGAATCTCGGAGTGGGTATATCTGAAGGGTGTTTCATCTTTGACTTCATAGATATTCTGCATTGTGTCACTAAAATATTTAATAAGCAGACTGACCATTTATTTCAAGGTACTTACTTATGAGAAAGAAACAATGATGTTTAAAATATTTATTACCTCATGTAAATCTACATCAGTTGGTCGAAAGGGCTGGCCTTGAAGAAACGTCTAGGCTGTTCTTTAATTAACCTATCTGCAATTTATTTAGAAATCGATGTGTTTACTGTAATGTATTTTCATTAGTCTTAAGGCAGAAAATCTTCTGTCAGCCATCCACCGCAAAACAGAGAAACTACGCTCTGCTTCTGCAGATGTGGCAACCAGGGTATATCCTAATACCATTAAAATTCTGATGTTCGGAAAGGAATCTGGATCTGCAGATACTAAGGATTTCATCAAAGTATCAGTTAAATCGGCGCTGTCAGACTACCTGGACCACATATTGAACCATCTGGATACCTCGTTATCTAGTGACCTCGGAGTTGGCAGGTCGTCATGCTATGATTTAAATTGTTTTGGGGAATGCATCCATAGTTTGACCACTAAAGATTGTATTAGATTCAGCAAACCACTCGTGACCGACAATTCTCTAAAGAGAAATGGTTCTGCAACTGTTGCAGTAAGATATCAATAAAAGGAATGCCAATTGATCTCTTGTAATAAAGAAGAGGTGTGTCATCAGGTACATTCAACCTATTACACCGAACCCTTAAAAGCATTGGCATTTCCTCTTCAGTACCTATATATGAAGCAAGTTGCTTTGCTTCGTCGTACCATCTCTGGAATTCTACACCAATGTCATCCCTCAAACGTTGAATCTCTGATTTGATATTGTCAATCATTGTGTATGCATCAAAGACGTCAATATACCTTCATTGTAGTTTAGCTTTGTAGTCCAAACTGTTCTTTAATACTGTGAAGCCAACAATAACTCCAAAACTCTACAGACTATTTTTCATACCATGAGCCGTAGTCTTAGTGTCAATATCCCAATTCCAACGACTTTCATTAACCTCCGGACAAACATGTGAATTAACTATAACAAGGGACCACGTGTTCATAGAGCTCACCAAATGTTTTCAAACAAAAATGTCTTTCAACCTAGCGTGTATTGCACAAACCTTTAAGTTTCTCGTCTCGAGTATTTTGGGGCAATATTGTTTGAGAGCAAGCTCCATGAATCCGTGCCTCTTGTGAGAATGGTCAAAAATGTGTACTTACTAAGTTATTATCTAACAGACAAATCATAATTATACTTTTAGATTAAGTACAATATCTGTTAAATAATAATGTTATCAGACACACATTACACAATACTCAATCTGTGGTTATTTAAGAATGACAAACTCGTAGTACTAGTAGTAGTTATTATGTCGTGAAATTATATATTGCATTTAAAGATGGAGGATCCCTACTAGAGATGGGAGTGGGGTTCTGACACTCTGAGAGTTATAGCCTGACCCCCGATACCGCCGCTCCCCGTAGATCCGCCACTGAATACACACACATACACACACGCACACACAAGTGTGCTCACACCCGCGCATAAATTTCAAATGCATTCACCTATTCGTATTAAACGAAAACATATATCCTGCCATTTAAGTGATGGCAGCAGACGAGTAGCAGCCATAAAAAGTGACGACAAATTACGTAAATAGAGAGCTATAAAGCTACGTTTATACCAAAAGTTACTTCAGTTCCATGATCATCTGTAGAAATAAAAGTGTATGTCTGTCTGTGTGTTCGCAAAGCATACATTCACCAGGTGGCAGCACTTTGTGGTGGTTAATAGGTTTTCACCTGTGCTATTTGAGTTCTTATAGCTCTCAGTATAGTTTCTTTTTAATGGACACACACACACGCACGCACGCACACACACACACACGCACACACCAATCTGTTTGTTTGTTCGCAAAATATTCTAACAAAAGAGTCTTAGACGGCGGTAAATATGACATTAGTTAGGACTATAATAATAATAATAATAATAATAATAATAATTACAAATTTCTATAGCGCCAAAAGAATCCAGCCCAATGGCTCACCTAGTACAGGTATTGGACAAATATAAAGGTAGTTCTTTTTATTATTGAAGTTTTAACGTAGACTACAGTATATTTCAATGGTTTTTAATGATGTAGACTATGTTGTTTTCAGGTATGTTAGGTGATGGTCCTCATTAGTCCATAGTCTTGGTGTATAGGAGGAGGTCAGAGCCGACCTCGGCCCGTTGAATAAACGTAGCGGTCGTGCATTTTGTCCAACCATACAACTGGAATGTAATTTTTATTTACAACTAATCTGAACTAAAAATAAATTTAAAAATATATATATATATATATATATATATATATATATATATATATATATATATATATATATATATATACAAACTTAACTACAGATGGATCAACAGCTAACAATTTGACAGTTAAGACCACCTCCGTTGCTTTTTGGGCTTGGTGAGGTAAGATTGACAATGATGTTCTCCTCTAGGTGTTCATACTATTCTAACTTTGAGACGGCCCCTCGGCAACAAACGCAAAACAAGCACAAATGGCTGAGCGGTACTCGTGACGTCATCCTTCTGGGGAGAAAAACCCAAACTAAAAAAGAGATGATTACATTCAGATAAATACGATGTGATAGCTGGTGTAGGTTTTGATTGACAAGTCTACGTCATATTTATTTAGAACAACCTCGGTTATATATCAAAATAGAACTGCTGAAAAGTGTAATCGAAACCAAATAATATCTGTCTTTTATTCCTCGAGGTGCAATTTACTTAGAAATATATTTACATCATAAAAATATCGAATTATTCACCATTCCCTATTGAATAAAATGGTGTCGTATAATATAATTAGTAAAAATAAATTCATGCTAAAAAGTGCAAAACAAGTTTGATTTATATCTGATGTCATTATATATTCAACTTCATTGTGAGTAGACCGGATGGTAATGCGTAGAGCATGGATATCGTCAAAATTCTACTGGCACATCTTTACTCAATTACAGATATATTTGATTATTGCCAATATTTTCCACTTTTTGCCATTATTTTCCAGAACGTGTAAATACAAATAAATAAATAAAAATTCTTTGATTTGTCTATCGTCATGATATTTATAAACATGATAATTAATAATTATACACTTGTGTCTGATTTATTTACTCCTGTCCATAAAGTCAATCGCCATATATATAATATGATCTTAATGGCGAAATCAGATACTTTTCTGGGAGGATAAAGTATTAAAGTACAGGACTTTGAAGTGGTTGAGTACAAATTAAGCAACCATCAAGGTGAAGGTGTGTACAGAGTCTGGAAAATATCGACGATCGAGAGATAGTAGAAAGATTAATATTCTAAATTTGGTTAGAGTTAGTTGCCATGTATACCTGGTTAATTACAAATACAGGTAGTCATCGACTTACGACCTACGCCACGTATAATTGTTAGACTTTACGACCGGCGGCACGACTTAAAGATTATAATAATATCATTATACAGTATAATATACGTAAGGTAATTATAACATAGGCCGACTATCTGTATTGTCACTAACTTACAGAACGAAGTTAACACTTATAGTTCGGGACATTATTATTATTATTATTATTATTATTATTATTATTATTATTATTATTATTATTATTATTATTATTATTATTGTTGTTGTTGTTGTTGTTGTTGTTGTTGTTGTTATTATTATTATTATTATTATTATTGTTTATATTATTATTATTATTATTATTGTTATTATTTTTATTAGTGTTGTTGTTAGTGTTGTTGTTGTTGTTTATATTATTATTATTATTATTATTACTATTGCATAAACCGAAGGATGAAAACACAGATTGGATGAGTGAGTAATTTCTAGTGACACGTCAACACAAGAAGACCCCCCAAAAAAGGCTAAACCAATCGGCTTATGATAGATAAAATAAAACTTGATGTTTAATTGACGTCTTATCTTCGTCAGAAGTAGCCACAATTATTATAAAAATGACAATATAGAACATATCTAGAAGATGAGTAACTTATATATAGTTGCCAGATTTAAATGGTTCGTTATCGAATAGAATTAAAAACGTTCGACGTCATTTTAAAATAAATCGCCATCTTTATTTACATTACAGTAAAACTTGCTCCTGTGGAGGGCTGTTTGGGACTTCGTACCAGATAATGACAATGATTGATGTTTTACGGCCACTTTTGGGCTAAATGGGCCGAGCGACCTCCAAAGGTACGGATGCGAAGTCAAAGATGAAAAACTCTTCAGATATGCCCACCTCGAGATTAGAACTCAGGTGGTAGTGATCTGTAGTCCAACGCGCTACCAACTAGACCGCGGAGGCGCCCATGGGTCTTCGGACCAAATAACTAAAGGTTTAGATTAATATTTAAAAAAACTTTAATCAATAAACATCATATTTCCAATTGTAATAAGGGCGCTTTATTAAATATATTATTAAATAATAATAATACTAATAATAATAATAATAATAATAATAATAATAATAATATCATTAGGGAATATTACTCTGTACACTGTCAAATAAATTTATGTAAGATCGTCAACAAGTATATCTCTATACACTATCACATTACACCATAATATACTTCCTGCAGCTCATCATCATGACATACCATGACGTAACATTAATTATCATTACGGCCAGGTATTAACACCTGAATTAGCCTTCTATAACACGAGCAAGACAATCCTATGTTAAAACATTCTCTAAGCCGAAGTCAGAAGGCAGCTCCCCTAGCGGCAGATAGGTGAAGTAATTATAAAGGAAAGGTCAATAAAACTGCTACATTCATGGAGAGATAGCGTTATCTAAAACGATGTTAATGAGATAATTGTTTACTATGATAACATTAACATCTTTGATGTGTTTGTGATTGTCAAGTTTGTCGGTAGATATTAGTTGGCCTGTAGACTGCAAAAATTATTAATTTCTATTTAGTTGTTGTTGTTGTTGTTGTTGTTGTTGTTGTTGTTTGTGCAATCTTCCGTGGAATCAGTAAACCAATCACTAGGTCGGAGGTCGGAGGTCAAATTATCCGACTTATTATCGAATTTTTAATAAAATGATGAACTTGGTCTTTTAGCAAAATTTATATATTATAATGAGTTTCATATAACGTCTGTTAAGACCAATACTGAATTAGGAGATAGGAAATGGGGGGGGGGAGTCCTCTCAGGGCGGGGTCTAGATGGATTAAGTTAGCTTACATCTACTTGCGCATGCGCCTCAGACTGTTCAGTTTATTATCGTTATACGAGATGATTGGTGACAAGAGGTTATCAGGGGCAGTTTCAGACAATAATAATAATAATAATAATAAAAGTAATAATAATAATATGTGACATTTATATAACGCCCTATTCAGCTAGATAGCTGCTCTAAGCGCTTTACAATAAAACCTGGATCTATAGAAATACCTGATGTAGGAGACCACACACGGAATAACCTCAAATATTCCTTAAACTGAGGTGATCTTTAAAAAAAACTTCCTCTAAATAATCAAACAGGGTTAATGAATTGGGGAGGGGCGCTGTTTTCTAATAACCAATCAGAGGGCATGTCCTTAAACATAGAGGAATTTTTGGATGTGGACGAAAATATAGAAAAACTAAAGATAACAAAAGATGATGGCTTCGGTAGTGGCTTCACATTTAAAATATGACCGTCTGGGAAGATTAAAATTAATTTATCGTCGAAATCGAACAATAATTAAAACGAATAGCATTCATCGTATAATGAGTCAGATCTCTAGTAGACAAGAAACAGAAAACGAACGCAGAAGACGCTTCGAATAAATTATATCAATCAGAGTTCTACCAGTCGACAGATGTTATTTTGGTGAATAGAAAATTTTGTTGGTTTAATGATGTTATAAATAACAAATTGACAGATGCCTTGTGACGTCAAGAAACTGGTAGACATCCAACTTAATAGTTTAAAGGTGATAGTTCTTGGTCTAGTTTTTCTTATGTAATTCTAACTTGTTAAAACCGACAAAGAGAGCTGTATTATTATTATATATTATTATTATTATTATTATTATTATTATTATTATTATTATTACACAGGCGGCTATTTATATGGTGGTCGTTTCATAATTCCCTAAATATCATGTATTTTAGTAACCGGGTTATAATACGAAAAGGAATTAAGCCATTTAAATGTAATCGAACACACACATACACACATACACGTATGTTAACGTTTGCTTTCTCGTAGCACACATATCTTTGAGAGGAAGAGAGAGAGAGAGAGAGAGAGAGAGAGAGAGAGAGAGAGGATATATTATCATTTACTGTGTTTCTGCTATGAAATGTTATAGAAGACATTTTGTCTTTCAGTTGGATGCCGAAATTAATTTTCCGAAATTGTTTAGCTCAAAGTTTACCCGACAGACATTTTTTATATCGCACGTTGTCTTTTGAATCAATCAATCCATCAATCAATCGATCAATCAATCAATCAATCAATCAGTCATTCAGATTAGTACTGCTGGTTTAATTTCCAATCTGATATCATTATATTATCAGGGATGTACATTATTGATCTATCACATCAGTGAGATGACTTTATTGTGTACAGTTTTAAAACCAGCCACCGAGAAATCACTCCACGTTTTTACCATCCTAACTGACGAGGAAACCTGTATTTGTTTATATACTGATACACATATTACACCACTCCAGTTGGTATCAAAAGTATATAAAGTTGACACCGGGATAAATGTCTCTTATACAGTTTCATTTTCTATCGTATAATATATCTCCTCCATATTTCAAATTCCGAAAAACGAGTCTCTTATTTAATAGAAATTCTTTTGTTTTAATATCGGAAATAAAAACATCCGACCAGTAAAAAATATTTGACGTTAATAATCAAATGATGTTTACTGATTACTGTATTAAATTGTGTTTAAGGATGGCACATTCTAATAATTTATATTTGTCATGTCATGAAGTTTTTTTTTCTTATAATGATATGTTCGTTTTTTTTCTCATGTAATTATTGACAAAATATTTTATGTCGATATAATGGTTCCTGGATGTGTAATTGATTGGAGCTCACTTCGGTCAATCTCACGTCAACATTAGATTTACGACTCCTTTGAAGGGAAACATTAGTCCATTTTATGCGAGTTTTATTGATAGATTTATGACTCTGTGTGTGTGTGTGTGTGTGTGTGTTGTGTGTGTGTGTGTGTGTGTGTGTGTGTGTGTGTGTGTGTGTGTGTGTGTGTGTGTGTGTGGTGTGTGTGTGTGTGTGTGTGTGTGTTGTGTGTGTGTGTGTGTGTGTGTGTGTTATCGCTTTAGAAACGATAAGATAATCTGAGTCAGACGCCAGATTTATTGTTGATGCTAACCTCTTCATCTCTCTCTCTCTCTGACCTTGTAGTTGCCATAGAAACCGTGATACAAATAGGTTAGAAAAAGAATTAACCCTAATCTAATAATAGACGAAAAAATCAACAAACCAAATTAATCATTTACGTACTTATCGACGTAATATTTCGTGTTAAATAAATCAATTACGTGAGATATCTCTGTATTTTATCGATCACTTTCGCTAGAAATATTTCCGTAAATAAAATATTTCAATGAGCTGTAAATAAGATAAATGTATTGTCTAATTTCTTGTTAAGTGTTTGTTAATAAGAAAGAAAGTAGAGAGAGGGGAGAGAGAGAGAGAGAGAGAGAGAGAGAGATGACCGAGTAGTTACAGGTGTGAACATATGTCTCTATTGTAAACAAATCAATAACGTGAGTCATAACACGTCTGTGATCATTACTATTTGACGACTTTGCCATTAGGACAGTATTCTTTGACATGGTCCCCACTTTCACGAGAGAGAGAGAGAGAGAGAGAGAGAGATACTCTACAAGTTAACACTGACACATAATTCATTTTTATGCTCCATAAACCTTTCGTCAACGGTGAAGATGGACCCCCCCCCCACCATCAACACCATCAACACAACCACCCATCAGGTCAGGTTTCGATTCGAATTAAAGTATCTGTGCACGTAGGTCGTTCCTCAGCTTTATCCTCAGTGTCGTAGCCAAACTCACTAAATCACTGACTCACTCACTGACTCACTCACTGATTCATAAACTGGCTCACTCACCATCAGAGTATATATTTATAATAGAATATATTTGACTGTTGTCTGTAATTATTAACCAAAGTACACGAATACATACAAACATGCATATATAAACACAAATCGACAAGAATATATATATATATATATATATATATATATATATACGACGCATGACAAAATCGCATATTAACCCTCAGGTAGATAAGCTCAATATACATATGTATGTTAGTTTAAGATATATGTTATCGTACGTATACACCTGAGCGGACTCACGTGTACTCAATTAAACTCACCGAGTCGATGTATAATCTTCGACAATTCGGCATTATTTCTAAATAGAAACGCATGCTGCACTTGCGCTGTCTGATGTTTTATTTATGGTGAACCTTCACATTATGGGGTCAAAATAGCTACATCTCTTTTTTTCCGCCAAACGTGAATTACCACAAAATCCTGTAACATAATTACATACCTGTAAATAACACACCTAGATCTGTGTGTAGGTCTACCTGGAAAACGATAGTTATTTTGAGCATCTGTGTGTGTGTGTATGTGTGTGTGTGTGTCTTCCCAGTCCCTTCTAAGTGACTCGAGATGTTGTAAGCTTGCCAAAGCTTTGTTCTTTACGGGAACGACAGTACACGTTGTTGATTGTGTACGTATAGGTAAAAGTTCAAGTGTATATTGATAATATATGTGTGTATATGTATTAGCCGAATGATTAACAGCCGCTACACTGAAATAGAGAGGTAAGTTGAATGTCAGCAACGAAACTGAGTGTTATTTGTATGTAAGTAAGTCAGTTGTTGGTTTTGTGGTAATATGTTTGTATACAGACAACAATTAGTACACAAAATGTTGTCATGGTAAGGTGTTTCTTTGTTTGTCTGTCTGAGATTCAAATGTGTGTGTGTGTGTGTGTGTTACAGTTAATATTTATAATATTTACGTATTACCTGATTATATAGATTAATTGTAACATATATATATATATATATATATATATATATATAACCGAAACGGCAGTTATGTTACGTGGCTGGCAACCTCAGATGAGGGAGACGCATGTCATCCGAAAATGTGCGTGCGTGCGTGCGTGCGTGCGTTAATAATGTAATCCTCGTAATCCCGTCATTGACTCACCATTGATTGTTAGCCAATAAAACGCTAACATTGAAACATCGTGAGTGACGACTAACTTCTGGCACTCGTTTACACCTAATACTTGTCACGAGAAGCACCTCCCTCCCTCCCAGAGTCGAGCTCCCTCTCCCGGAGTCGAGTAAAAATAAACCCGTGGCCGTTCTTATTTATATTTCAGCCAGGTGAGTGTTCGGTCTACTGGTAAGTGACCTGGATATCTAGTCTGGATCAGCCTCTCGTCCACATTTTGTTATGTTCTTTCTTTTCCGGAGAAATACAAAGACTTTACCGAGGCGAGGAGGTACGGATAGGATTAATCTTGAGACCGGAAACTCATGACTGACGTCACAAACGGTTAGTTGGTTGACGGCATTGAACCGATATGGAAAAGAGGAAAAGTAAACCTCAAAGCTAGAAGTAAACCGGACTCGTTTCCACGGATCTGAACAATCCCGATGCTCTCTCGGATTTGGTGGAGGATGACCACGAATCATGGATACATATAGATTACGAATGACGGTCGTATGGATCGTTTTGGCGACGCTGGTCGGATGCGAGGCCAATCCCGACGCCAAGAGGCTGTACGATGACATCATTATGAAGCACTATGACAAGAATGTCAGACCGACAACAAATACAAGCATGTCAACAATTATTAGATTTGGCATTCGTCTGGCACAGATTGTTGACATTGTACGTATAAGGTTATGATTCTAAATGATTGTATTGGTTTAATTAAAAAAATGCATTCTTGTGATAGGAAGATTTACATCTTTACGTGTATAAGAGACACCACTGCATTAAGCTAAGATTCCATGTACGCGGTATGCGGTATGCGAATGCGACCAAAAAAATTAAAAACCCGTAAACGCACGAATCCAGATGTGCGGCTGCGTGTGCGATTTGCGAATGCGACAAAATATAGCGGTGCGAATACGAAAACAAATCGGACGATTTGACCCTGAATTTTACGATCCAGACAGGCTTTCCCAAAGAAAAAAGGTCAGAAGGTGTCCGAAACCGTATGGATATTCGTTTACGTGGAAGCACAAAAATCGCCTACCGCATGTCGCGTTTACTTTATTTGATATTCTATCTGTAATTTAAAAATGTATTGTAATGAAAAACATTTTTTTTATAGAAAACGTGTCTACTTCGCTTTATTAATTATTCTAACCGTAATTTTACAATCGATGCTAATGAAGGAAAAAGCTTTCAGTCTACGTGCACGAGATATCGAAATTCATTAAATGCGGCGTCAAGTCTGTTTTGTTGTTTGTTTTTAATAAAGTCGATTATGTCAATAAATGTCAATATATGATTTGTTTGATAGGACGAAGTTAACCAAATTATGACCCTTAATTTGTGGGCAGATCAGGTAAGTCTATCAATAGAGCGCGAAATAAACATGATGCTGTTTTGTGTTTTTCGTCTGATACATCATTTCTAGTTTTATCAAGTGTTTTGTTTAGACGGAGATAACTGCTCTTTGATATTGTCTTATTCAGCGTTGGACAGATCCACGATTTAGTTGGGATGTTAAAGCTTATAACAATATTTCCATGTTGTTCGTTCCTGCTGAGAAGCTTTGGAGACCAGATATAGTGTTATATAACAAGTATGTGTTGTTATTATTAGATGTATATACTTATATATATATATATATATATATATATATATATATATATATATATATATATATATATATATATATATATATGTCTAGATCAGTGAGAAAGAGAGAAAGAGAGATAGAGATGTCTAAATCAGAGAGATAATGAGAGGGAGAGAGAGAGAATGAGATCAGAGAGATAAAGAGAGAGAGAGAGAGAGAGAGAGAGAGAGGGAGGGTGTCTAAATCATAGAGATAAAGGGAGGGAGGGAGAGATCAGAGATAGATAGATAGAGAGAGAGAGAGAGAGAGAGAGAGAGAGGAGAGAGAGAGAGAGAGAGAGAAAAAAAATGCTAGATCACAGAGAGAGAGAGAGAGAGAGAGAGAGAGAGAGAGAGATGTCTAGATCAGAGAGAGATAAAGGGGAGGGAGAGAGATGTCTAGATCACACACACACACACAGAGAGAGAGAGAGAGAGAGAGAGAGAGAGAGAGAGAGAGATAGAGATGCCTAAATCAGAGAGATAAAAAGAGATAGAGCGAGAATGTTGTTTATAATGTTTATCGTAAACCCGAAGGTCATCATAATTATCAATGTTTTTCAAAGAAATAAGCACCTTTTTCTCTCTCTTGTATTAAATTTATCATTTTTTTATAAAGTTATCTGTCTGATTAGTTACCAAAGACGTAAATATGTGTCCAGACGAAGAAAGTAGTCTATGTTGGGAAAGTACAAATAACCGACTTCGCTAAAAGTCAGCACGAAAGATTATTAATGTTTACAGTCTTACTGCTAATTGTTTATAGTATTCCACGCTAACTATAGAATGTAGAATTGACGATAGAATCACAAAAATATCAGTACCGCTTTTACGACTTTGATTCTAAAAACTTTACACGTTTAAAAAACACATGGTAGCATCAAAACAATACAAACTAAACGAATATATGTTATGGTGTGGAGAGGTATTCAAGCCAATATAGTATTGTCCTTAGTTTACTGATTTCTATTTGGTTGCATCGATTTCATCAGCACAGCATCTGTATAATAATAATAATAATAATAATAATAATATATTTAATAAAGCGCCCTTACTAGCAGCAGTCATTCAAAGGCGATGTACAAATAATCTGTAATATAATAATACCGCAAATAACATGTCTGTTAAAATCCTGTAAGAGATTTAAAAGATAATAATTATTTATCTGTGAAAGCGACCTTGAACAGGTGTGTTTTTAGAACGGATTTAAAACTATCAAGAGACGATGCATTTCTAATATCTGTCGGCAACCTAGTCCACAGAGTGTGGGGGGGGGTTAAAATTTAACACCGGGAAAGACGACGAAGGAGATTATAATGAAAAAGGTAAAAGAATCTCAGCAATAACAACAACAACAACAACATCTATCATATGAAGAATAATACACTGTCTTTGCTCTTTTATTGTTTATTTAATTTTTCTCTATAGTATCGTTGTTTCTGCTATTTTGTGTTTTTTATCCTCAACGCCGTCCTCAACTTTATTAGTACCTCAACCAATTCAACTCAATTACGCTCAATCAAATTTTGAACCTAATGAATTAATAAGACAATAATCTTAAATTCGGCAACATTACGACATATTACAAACACGAAGCACACCTTCTCATATCGTACGTAATATGATTGATTATTAATTATAGCGCTGACGGTGAATACGCCATCACGGAGATGGGTAAAGCGGTTATCTATCCAAACGGTAACGTGTCCTATAGTCCACCGATGCAGTTCAAGAGTTCCTGCGAGATTAATGTCGAATATTTCCCATTCGACGAGCAGCTTTGTCACCTGAAGTTTGGTCCTTGGACGCACGATGCATCGAAGGTGAGCCTCATAAAGTCATAATATCCTGCACGCGGATGTTTACAATGTTTTCAATTCGGAATAAAATATTTAATTAACGCAATTCGATGTTCCTTTAAGAGATAGTGACTCAAATATGGTTCAGCTCCTTGACGTTTATCGAGATGAGATACATTACTAGTTACACGATTAGTGATCTGGTGAAATATTGCTGATAGACGTGTCAAACATCGTGACAAGTTAAATGAAATTAATTTGGAAACGAAAACTCCAATAATTTGGTATTACTGCCCCAGATGTGTCTGGATACATTCCATCTGGGTAAAGTATTGCTTGTACCGTGGTATTATAGCAGTAGGAGTTTTTCATCCAATCAGGCAACTGGTAAGATTTTCTGCGTCGAATATGCCATCTATTTGTAAATTCTCAAATCATTTAGAAGTAGTCCCCGTGGTGAAGCAGCAAATTATAGACCATATAAGTCTCCCTCATTTTAGATTGCCAGTCATGTATAATAACTGCCATTTCAGCCATTATTATTATTATTATTATTATTATTCCGTGTTTGTGTCAGGTCGACGTGGTTCATATTGCCCGTGATCCGAACGATTCCCCGGAACAGCTCTTCATCAAGGAAGGCGTGATCCTAGACGGCTACCAACAGAGCGCGGAATGGGACTTGATGGAGGCCACCGCCCAGGAGAATCACGTGCCCTATCCGTGCTGTCCGAACGAGCCGTATCCAGACGTGACGTTCTACATCACGCTGAGGCGGAAACACCTCTACTACGTCATCAACCTCGTCATTCCGTGCATGTCGATGAACATCCTGACGATCGTCGCCTTCTATCTGCCGAGTTCGTCCGGCGAGAAGATCGGGATCACGATCAGCGTCTTCCTCAGCCTCAGCCTCTTCCAGCTCGTCCTGTTTGACCTTACTCCGAGCTCGTCCCTCAGTCTGCCGCTGATCGGCAAATACATCATGGTCACGTCGTTCTTGGTCACCCTATCCGTGATGTCGAACGCCATGATCCTGAACATGAACCACCGGATGTCGTCCACGCACGAGATGTCGGCCTTCATCCGTTGGCTGTTCCTCGGAGTGCTATCCCGACTCCTCTACCTCCGCCTGCCGACGTCCGACCGGAACACGTCGCCGCTCGACGAGAACATCATGTCGTACAGGTCGGAGTACACCGACTTGTCGAACTACGCCAATCCTTACCTCGGCCATCACGACATCGACTGCGGTGGCGGCGGAGACGGATGCGCTGAGAGGATCCAGAACCAATGGAACACCGAGAAGGTGTGCGAAGCTTGTCAGAAGCGGAGGATGGCAAAGCTTCCGCCGATCGTCGAGAAGGGCATCAACGGGATCTGCTTCTTGGCGAAACACTACAAGGACGAAGACGACAGCAATAGGGTAAGAGTTCAATATATCTGTCGTTTTACTGTCAGGATTACAGTTACATTTAATAATACGGAGAAAATCCGATAATCCGACAAGATTTGATACATGATGATAATTTATTATGTCGGAATAAAGCGAATATCGGAATAGGTTGTTAAAAGTTGAAGTAGAGACCTATTTGATAGAGCCAACTCTCACATATGGACTATTGGGTACAGCCACCTCTCACCTGTGGACTGTTGGGTACAGCCACCTTTCACATGTGACTATTGGATACAGCCAGCTCTCACATGTGGATTATTGGGTACAGCCAGCTCTCACATGTGGAATATTGGGTACAGACACCTCTCACATGTGGATTATTGGGTACAGCCAGCTCTCACATGTGGACTATTGGGTACAGCCACCTCTCACATGTGGACTATTGTGTACAGCCACCTCTCACAATTGGACTTGTACTTGTTGAAGTTTGAGGTAGAGACCCCTGATTGTCGCCTGTTGGGTACAACCACATCTCACGTGTGGACTTGTACTTGTTGAAGTTTGAGGTAGAGACCCCTGATTGTCGCCTGTTGGGTACAACCACCTCTCACGTGTAGACTTGTACTTGTTGAAGTTTGAGGCAGAGACCCCTGCCTGTTGCCTTTTGGGTACAACCACCTCTCATACTTATACTTTATTTAAACATTATGCCATAAGCCGATTGCGGTCGATGATTATCGTCTCCTTTGTTTTCAATAACCGTGCACAATGATATTGCATTAAAGTCATAATAGAATAGAATATAATTTTATTTACAACGTCCACAATATCTGAGTCTGTATTGTCGATGTTGTAAGTACAGCCAATGTATATATATATATATATATATATATATATATATATATTTTATATATATATATATTTTTGCTAAATATAATTGTAAGACAGATGTGGAACGCTGGTGGACCAGTGTAACTTTGAAGCTGTCTTCCCACTGCCCCATAATACATAATAATAATAAGCTTCTGTGTGGGCGTATATCACAATCAGCCGGCAACTTAGACACAAAAAAAGGATAACAAATATTAGTACATGTATATAAATCTTGAGAGTTTTAAATAATTGATCATTTGATGTTTGTAATTAAAAATATGCCGATGTCACTTTGTTTTATATGATTAACTCGTGATATCGTGATATATAGGTTTTAGTAATTAGCCATGGATAATTGTGATTGGTGATGAGATAGCCTCAGGTAAATAAATAATCGTGCGTGTGTGTGTGTGCGTGCGTGCGTGCGTGTGCGTGCGTGCGTGTGTGTATGTGTGTGTGCGTGTGCGTGTGCGTGTGTGTGTGGGTGCACAGAGCATCAACATATCTAAACATCCTTCGAGACCTACCTCCATAAATCTAAATACAACTATACATACATTAATCTAAAAATAAAATATTGATAGATGTGTTCGTATACCTAAGCATGTGTCTGGTCTACTCATCAGCCTGTGGGAACCAGCTAATTCGCTTTTCGTACGCGACACATATGTCACGCCCACAGGAAAGCGGCTACATGCAGGCTACGTACAAAAAGCGGAAGCACGTAAAAACATACCATTTGATACCACAGCTCGCATCAAACAACACGTGCGTGTGGTTCAATGGTAACTTGCTACATACATATCAAACTATTTTGACACCACAGTTTACATTCAACAGTAATTTTCTGTGGTCCAAAAGAAACCTGTATATAAAACATTTCGACACCTCAGATGCTGACCTCAGCTTTATTCTGGGTTCGAAAAACTGAATAAATCCTAACAAAATGAACCATGTATATCGGTACACGTCCGATTAGTCTGGCGTCGAAGTTCTTATCTAACCTAAGTGAAAAGTTAAGCCTTTTATATACCCTCGGCGTGTTAAAAAACATTACAGTTTATTCACCACAAGAGACTGTACACTAACTCAGTATGGACTCACTGAAGTAATTTAACTAAAATAAAACAAAGTAGCAATATCGCACAATCGATTATTACTGGACTAGAACGAAATATCGTCTCAAACCTGAGTAAATACTATGATTTACTCAAACCTAACAGCTAATCCTCATATGTTTCCGTTCATCACTAAGTGAACGTTCATTCACGCCTAATTTAGCGTCCCTAAGTATATGCAGTTAGGTGTGGTGGGATCTAAATTAAAGCGCCTATCCACTTGATCTATTTGACCCATGATCGAGAACAGCGGATTTCAGGCAGATCTCCGATAGTGCGAATGACACGTCGGGATTATGATAGCTATATATTAAAAACAATTACTATATCAGTGTAACCTAATTACTCGTAATATGGGACAAAACTCTCTCCGCAGCTTAATATCCATGGAGATGCCTGCCGGAGTAACAAACGACTCCAGAAGTTTAAATACATCAAGACGATTTTGTCTCCCTGTGAGCTAGCAATAAGACTAGAAATCATGGCTTGTAGATCGGTTAATCGATCATCATTGATCAACATTTTTCTGCTTGAGAAAAGATCGATCGAAATCGGAGTCATTTATAATGGAGTCATTACACTTTATTGTCTATGGTGGTTCTTGCTAAGTATAGTGTCGACAACAACACAATATTTGTCCTCATTTAACATTGTTCTGTGAGTCTATGTTAGATTTATATCCCTGTAGTCACATTCGGTGACACTTTAGAGCCAGATAACGGTTGGAATGTTTGATGATTTTCTTGCCTTTCCGGATAATTGAATTGTTATTATTGGACATTACATTAAAACTGGATATTTCTTCTGGAGCCAGTGTTTATATTTTTGCAGGTTGTGTTATTATAACGACATTACGTATCACCTTATCTATAGTATTTAATAAATAACCTGCATTAACCTAAAAACTAATGTGATTCTTATTTAGTGACGTTTTATTTGTGACATAATTGTTGAGCCTAAAGCCTAAAATAAACGTAAACAAGGAAATATCTGCCACAAAACAAATCATGAAAAGAAATACTAACACAGAACTACAACACTGATCGTGTCAACATTTTACTACAAACAATTCTTACCAGAGAGCATAAAAATAATCAGTCAACTCTCCAGACACCAAATTCATACTTCACCTGAGTATTTATGTCCTATTTCATATATCTCGTTAAAGTTTATCGTTTCAATGTTATTACTACCTTACTTATGATATATCGCCTTAATATCCTTACTAGGGGCGCCTCCGTGGACTAACTGGTAGCCCAGTTGGCCGACGATCTATAGCTCCTGGGTTCAAACGCCGGCCGAGCAATTTCAGAGGGATGTTTCATCTTTCACTTCGCCTCGTTACCTTTGGAGATCACTCGACCCATTTAGCCTAACTCGTGCACAAAGGTGGCCGTTAAACATCAACATTAGCATTTATTACAGTTAATATATTTATTATTTATCATATTTTTATCTTTTCAGGTAATCGACGAGTGGCGATACGTAGCTCTGATATTTGATAGAGTCCTGTTATGGATCTACGTCATCGTGACGCTCATCATTTCCATGGAAACGTTCCTGAACGCGCCGGCACTCTATGACGACAAGAAGCCTTTGGTGATCCCTTAAACCGTAATCGCGACATCATGACGTCACCAGCATTATCTCGTACACGGAAAAAAAACCATTAGCAAAGCTTCAAGGCATAACGCACTCGTGTGAATAATATATAATAAAAAATGTATATAATACAGCGTTATGATCGATTAAGGCATCATGTTAAGCGGTTGTGGCATTATTTTAATTTTTGTTATTTATTTTATTAAATTTAATCATGTTCCTGAATTTGTTTTTGTTTTATGGTGTGTTTTTTTTTTCTTCATTCGGAATAAACATTGAACAAAAAACCAAAGTAAATTCATTTCGATTATCCTAGATTTGTTTATTGAACATATTATTGGGATGTTGATGATCAAAGAGATGATGCGCACTATCCCGATTTATAGAGATTATAAAGATGACTTCTAAGCCACAAACCGCCTCTTTGGCGTCATAGGTTTTGTGCGGGAAGTCGCAGGTTCGCGCCTCGGTCGTGGAACTATGGTAAGAGAAGTGGTTCATTCAACCAGGCAACTGGCAAGGTTTTCTCCACCGAATATGCCATATACTCTAAATTCTAAATTTAATCAAAATTAGTCTCCGTAGGTAAGTTATAAATTACAGACCATATGTGTCTCCCTCGTTTGAGGTTGACAACCAAGCTAAAAACTGCCATTTCAGCCATTATTATTATTACTGTTAAGTCTATTATTCTTATCATCATGAAATTATAAATATAGTCAGGGGTCAGTTTAGACTGAGTTTATACGATTTAAATCATTCCCATGTTAGTTAATGTGTAAAGCTGCTATTTATATCTAAACATCATGTTTTGGTGTGTTTTTTACACATCGTACACGTTTAATTTGTGACATTTAAGATCATCCAAATGGCACAGTGATTAGAGCACAGCGCTGCAAGCCTTCGGGTTACGGCCTCGAATCCGACTAATGCCTGGTTTTATGGAGATTTCTGTCCCTTGACAGACCCCCCGTTTTGGCCATAGCCCCCCCCCCCCAATTGTGACCAGTACCGATGCTAAATAACTAAACTTATTAGTGGGATTTATACTGGGAAGTATATAGTTTGCTGCTCACATGAAACTCGAATTTAAAAGGTTTCTATATCTAAACAAAACTTAGTATGTACACGTCAACAAATGGTAACTTAATACAGTCAGAGATACTTATCATATACTTTTATTAAACAGTATCATTCATCGATTGGTCACCTCCGTGGTCTAGTTGGTAGCGCATTGGACCACAGATCACTAACACCTGAGTTCGAATCTCAGCGTGGGTATATCTGAAGGGTGTTTCATTTTTGACTTCTCATAAAACATCAATCATCATCATCATCGATTGGTCACGAATCATATCTCCAGATCTCTTCATCACATCACCAACGCTTGAAACGTTATGATAAATTGTTTTGATAATAATGATAATACTGGCCGAAATGTCAGTTATTTTACATGGCCTAGCTACCTGAAATGAGGGAGACGTATATGGTCTCTAATTTACTGCTTCACCGCGGGAACTAATGACATATTCGGCGGAGAAAACCTTGCCAGTTACCTGGTTGATGAAAAATGTCTCCTCCTATAGTGCCACGGCCGGGATTCGGACCTCCGACCTCACGCACAGCATAACCATGAGTAAGAAAGTCCGACGGTCTTACCAACTAGACCATAGAGGCATCACCTGAAGGCTTCATTCCTCAAATTTCAAGCTAAATATCATTAGGTGTTAAGTCAGGACGTAAAATGAACGTTTAGACAAGACAAGAGAAGACATTTTATTCACAATTTCAGATTCACATATAATACATGAAATAGTATAATATTTATAGTAATAGAGGAAATTGAGGGACAGGCACAGCCATAATGGCTGTCTTCCTACCGCCCATAACTTAATAAAACAATACAATAAACAAATCATGTCTAGTGTGTGGAAAGCACACACACATACATATACACATGCAAATATATATGCATACACACATATACACACATACATATATATATACAACAAATGCGACAAACACCTTATTTCAGCTAACTTAATACCAAACTTCATCAGATCATTTAATTATTTTGATAATTTCATCAAATCATGATCCATCTTTCCGTACTACTCCCTTGTGTGGTGAGGGACGATATATGAACAACCACTCAATAAACAAAAAGACCCTTATATGTGAAACACGTCTCTAATCCTGTATTAATATACTGTGAATTCTTTTTTAAATATGTCAATAAATATATGCTTTTTTGTAATGTTTTATTGTTATATAATTTCTATATAGATATTAAATCACCTTATCTTCTATTCTAGTCTAATTATTCTATTACAAGTTCTCTGGATCACGTTTGACGACCTTCATCTTCTCATTGGCTCAGCAATCATTAGAGATACAGTGATGCGTCGTTTTCCTAATATGTCGTTATCTTTCTCAATCTAATTGGGCGCTTCCGTGGCCCAACTGGTAGCACGGTTGGCCACGGATCTATAGCACATGGGCTCAATCCCCGGCCGGGCTATGTCAGAAGGGTGTTTCATCTTTCATTTCGCTTCATTACCCTTGGAGGTCGCTCGGCCCATTTAACCTACATCATGTGCACAAAAGTGGCCGTAAAACAACAACATTGATGTTTATATTCTCTCACAGTCTCCCACAAAAAAGAAGCTAACTCGGCCATAACATCTTTATCTAATATATTGTCTATTAAATAAACATATTACTGTTAGTCGGTTATAAGGAAGAAGAAAAAAAACCTGCACGATCTGTCCGGATCTTATACGATAAAATAAATTAATCTTAATCCTAGAAATTAATTAGCCATTCGACATTCACCCCGAATGGTATATTTACCGGGTGTAGGTCAAAACCACCCTAGGTCAAAAGCCCCCAAGGTTAAAAGCCCTCACCTCTTATTTTGAAATAGGCAAAAAGGCCTCACTTTCAGTTTAATACCCTAAACCCTAACCCTAGCCCCTAACTCTATGTGTACTTTTATATGTCACTATTAACCTAGGGGGCTTTTGACTTAGAGGGCTTTTCACCGGAACCCATATTTACCATTATTAACTGTAACATATATATGTTGATTAACATCAACAGTAGTATAATAGCTACGGCCTATTAACAGTTAATAAGGGAAATGTATTATATTGGTATATCAATGTATTAAAATAATGATATTACATTTAGCAATTAATAAAATTATATTATATTCCACGATAAGGCTTTATATGAATGGCAAATAAATATGAGTTTTTACAAATAGTGTACATTGCTGTAGAAAAATATTTTATGTTTAATATTAACCTAATGAATCGAAGCTAAAGATGAAACAACATTCAGATATGCCCATGCCGAGATTTAAACACGGGTGGTAGTGATCTGTGATCCAACACGCTACCGCTAGACCACGGAGGCTCCAACTTTACTTCATGATGCAAACCTTCAGACTATTGGGTTCAACTTCATCTCATACCTGTGTTTGTGGAATATGTGTCTCGAGTCAGTAGCGTCTCGCCCATATGTTATAGGTATAACTGGAGCCGAAAATAAAGAACTCAACTCAATCCCAAACAGGCGCCTCCGTGGTCTAGTCGGTAGCGCGTTGGATCACAGATCACTAACACCTGAGTTCGAATTTCGGCGTGGGCATATCCGAAGGGTGTTTCATCTTTGACTTCGTTTCATTACCTTTGGAGGTCGCTCGGCCCATTTAGCCTACCTTGTGCACAAAACTGGCCGTAAAACATGAATCAACCATCAACCATCAATCCCAAACACTGAATGACATATTGTATTCAGGATCATAGTAATTTCTCTTTAACATTCAAGATTAACTGTTGGCCATAAATCGGCTCTACAGACTAATCCAACTTCCGGTAAAATATTTATCTTCCGGTACGCGGTGATTTACTCCGTTGAGTCATCGGGGAGACAAAACAACTGAACTACCTCTAAGATAATATTAAATTTTGAAGATTAAGCCTTTTATCTCCCACCAAATATATTACTTGGACATGAGGGGGGGTCGATGTGCCACGATGATGTAACAGTTAACAATAAGAATCAAAGAAGATGTTAGTCACCACCCGCCGTTATCTAGTCAGCAACATCTGATGATTGATATAAGCTGCTGCTGAGAATAAAGCTTTATAATGTGGCATCTTTTGCAAACTGTATATCACTGTTAGCTACCTAGTAGTAACAAATAGCTGTGATTTTATTTGTAAGCTACTGTGTGTGTGTGTGTTTGTGTGTGTGTGCGTGTGTATAGGCGTCTTTTATCATATATATGCGTGCGTGCGTGCGTGCGTGCGTGTGTGTGTGTGTGTGTGTGTGTGTGTGTGTTATGTATCCATAATTCAACATCCTCCTCTAATATGCTCAGCGAATGACGATTTCAGCATAAAAACCTGGAAAATAACTGCTAGAGAAAAAGGAGATCACTCGCCACCTACCGGATAGCCATCAAGTTACAGACAAAGTCCATTATCTCTACATGTTTCCAGGGGAGAGTGGGTTATTTCTAAACAGTAGATCTTGTCATTTGTTCCCGATAAGCGCGTCCTGTGGTGGAAAACATAAAGTACCTCTTGTCGGAATGAGGTTCACGGATTCGATTGATGTTCGAGATTCATAATATTTTAGACCAATTCAGTGCCTAATTTCCGCGCAACCAACACCTTAAGTGGCTGGCCATATTAGCGTTATGGCAGTCTGGCTGAATTAAGTCAGGATATGTCGTATGGAAGATAGTGTGATCAACTTTAAGAGACTGTGAAAGAATAAGATCAATTCTGATACATTAATTGAATAAAATAGGGACTGAATGAAAGAAAGACTAACTGAGGACATCGTACTAGACTCGCAACACGGTACTGTACCAGCAACACTTTATTGGACTGACAGCTCAATATTGGACTTTCAGCTCAATATTGGACTTTCAGCTCAATACAGGACAACCTACACAATATCATACAGAGCTAATGGCAGCTAGTCGGGTGTGTTTGTTTTTATATATAATAAAGATGACATATTGACTTTTACCTTGTACCAGCCTTTTGCTGAGATTCTCACCAAGTTCACCAAAAATCAAAAGGCCAACACCATTGAAACCGGGAGAAAATACCTAACTGACTATATGTAATGTCTAGCTAACTATAGTACGAGTGTTTGTTTGGTGTTTTTTTTTTTTGGGGGGGAGGGTGTCTGGGTCCGTACATTATATACGAATTTATTGTCTATTTACATCGTACGCTCTCGATGGAGATGCTTGGGTAACAGCTAACACCAAGTGTCAAGGATTTGCCACACGCTGACACATGTCTTCACATCTGGCATGTAAAAGCTAAAGAAAGAAACAGCCGCATTACACGTTAGTTAACGGACGTTAACCCCCCCAACCCCCACTCACCAACTC
>JAODUP010000136.1:442500-482500 GCA_025642065.1 Paralvinella palmiformis | reverse complement strand
AGATTACCTAATGTAGAATTATCATCATCAACCTATATGGTGTTGTATGAAAACGTTAAAAGTCGCCACTCTGGATTCAATCCCCTGAAGAATCGTCCGGAGTTTGAATTAACGGTTCTAGATGCTCTGCGCCTGTGCCTTATAATACACAGGTAAAACACACACACAGGCACGCGCGCGCACAAACACACAATGGCACATAATTTCATAAGCAATTATTATTATTATTATTATCGTTATCATTATCATCATCATCATCATAATTATGTTAACGATCAGTCTCATCTTACATATCAGGTTATGTCATATGTAATATAAGTTTCTGACAATCGATTTTGGGTATTGTTTGGGTGTAAACATGTAAACATACCATATAGTACTAAGATAACAAAAACAACTACTAACACTACTAGTACTACTTCTACAATTATTACCAGCACTACTTCTACAACAACTACTACTACACAACCACCACCAACAACAACTACGATTATTAGTATTATTATTATTTCACTACTACTATTACTACTACTATTACTTCTACTACTACTACTACTACAACTACTACTACTATGAGTACAATTATTTATAATACTTCACTACTACTACTACTACTACTACAAAAAAGACAACTACTACTACTATTCCACTACGACTACTACTACTACAACTACTACTAAGAATAATAATAATAATAATAATAATAATAATAGTCATCATCACCATCATCGTTATCATCATTAATATCATCATCAGATCATCATCATCAATATCATCATCAGATCATCATCATCAATATCATCATCATATCATCATCATCATCATCATCATCATCAATATCATCATCAGATCATCATCATCAATATCATCATCAGATCATCATCATCAATATCATCATCAGATCATCATCACTTATCAAGGTTGTGTTTTCAGTAAAGAATGTCTGTCATTATTTATATAGAGAGTTACCGCTGGGATCCGGAATGATTTTCGGTGATGATATACGAGAGGAATAGATATCATCCTGTTCCGGATCCGCTGGCATTAATCATTAGTCCAGAATGCGGGAGTCTTTCTAGGTCGTTGTGAATCTCGACAACTATCCGGACTATTGACCACTCGTTATTGTGTTGTTGTGTTGTTGTTGTTGTGTTGTTGTGGACATGCCCACGTTTATATACGTTCTTGTCTTATCACATCGTACATTGACAATGTTAGGAATGTTACTATAGTAACAGACTGTTATACTAACTTATGGCTGGTCTGATGAAGTGGATATGGGGAATAATACCTGACTGATTGACGGACTGACTGACTGACTGACTGACTGACTGACTGAGTGAGTGAGTGAGTGAGTCAGTCAGTCAGTCAGTCAGTGCAGTCAGTCAGTCAGTCAGTCAGTCAGTCTGTGAGTCAGCCAGTCAGTCAGTCAGTAACTGGCTGACTGACTGGCAGACTAGGTGACAGACCGAATAACTGATTGAATGGCTAAATCATTAAGTAATGAGTTGCCTCGTTTACTCACATTGACTCTCCCAGCGATTCACTCACCCATAGACTAACTCATTCGGTGATTCACTCACTTACTCATTCACTCACTCACTCAGTTAGTCACTCACCCACATTCACTCAGCAAGTCCACATATATATATATATATATATATATATATATATATATATATTTATTTATATTTACTTATTTATTTGTTTATATCATTTAAAGGATGAAGTCAACCAGATTATGACAGCTAATATTTGGGCAGAACAGGTAGGACTAAGTCATCATATTTTGATAATATCACGTGATACATAGAACCTTTCGTTCTACAGAAACGAACGTTGTAATGTATCTTAGATCTAGTTATAATATTTAGATTCTAAAAAGAGTACATCAATCAGATTGTTCATATTTCGTGTTGTTACCTTTTCACAATTTTTATAATAAGCTAAACATAATATATACAGTATTACCTGTCTACTTCGTACTCGTCCTCTCTCCTGACTACAGAATATAGTTTACTGTAGACAGAAAATCTTGAACGATTAATAGAATTAATCCCTATTTTCACAATTGCTGTAGGGGTGAGAATTTTAGTTAACTTGGATGCAGAATACATTTATAACATCGTAATCTATACGCGCGCGCATACATACACACACACGCGCACGCGCGCATATACACACACACACACAAACATGCATACATACATACATACATACACACCCGCGCACACACACACACACACACACACACACACATATATATATATACGGACATAACAGAAAACAAACACACATATGCCCACACATAAACACCCATACATACGCGCGTACGCACACATACATACACATACACACACACACACACATACACACACACACAAACTATGTAATAATGATCATTTATATAACTTGATGACTCAAAAAATGTTAATAAAATTATTCATACTTAACCATAAAAATTACAAATCAATTAGACGGGAGTTTTAATTGAATGAAGTATGACTTTTCTGTAATAGATCTGCTAATTAATTGATGACAGATGAGATATGTTAGTTTTAAGAAGTGAAGTAATCGTCTAGATTTTTCATTTGGTTTAAGTAGAAATCCTTCCAGAATTTAAAACACGATCGTCAGACGGGTTTCAGCTGTGGTATGTGGTATGTGGTATGTGGTCTGTGGTCTGCGGTCTGTTCGATGGTTTCGTAGCGTTTCACCGCAAAACGGAAACGATACGAACATTTCAACAGCTTGCCCATGTTTCAGCGTATTTAGGAGAGGAACCGTGCTAACGAGATGTCAATCGTTTATGGCCACATCCACGTCTTCTCATATGATGATGATGATGATGATGATGATTGATGCTTTACGGTCACTTTTGCGAAGTCAAAGATGAAACACCCTAAGGATATGCCACGCCGAGATTCGAACACCGGCGGTAGTGATCTGTTGTCCAACGCGCTACCAGTTAGACCACGGATGTGCCGACGTGTATTCTCTTATTGACGAATACAGTCGAACAGAGTGAAATATGTACAAATATATTTCCAATTTTGAAAGAATTTGACAGATTACTAGTCGCTCGTTGTATCTGGGGCTTTTATCATCGTTTCAATAGACTTCAGCTAATTTGAGGAACGACGGTCCGAATACGCCAATTGTTAATTAGTCGGAATTTCGATTAAAACGGATTTCAATAAAAACATTCTCCCAACTGTTATACCAAATATGCCGGAAATGGATGTGTCGAAGTCTTAATCAGCTGATACATTGTCTTCTTTCCGTATCTATCTAGTTGGATGAGTGTTTTATATTGTGAACTAAGAGTTGAACGCCTAGTCGTGAACTGGTCTAATAATAATAATAATAATAATAATAATAATAATAATACTGTAAATTTAATAAAGTGCCCTTACTAGCAGCAACCACTCAAAGGCGCTGTACAAATAATATGTAATATAATAATACACGAAATAATGTCTCGAAAAATCCTATAAGAGATTTGAAAGATAATAATTATTTATTACTGAAAGTGACCTTCAACAGGTGTGTTTTAGAACTGATATATAATTATCAACAGACGATATATATCTAGTATATCAAGGTAGGTTAAGTGGGCCGAGCGACCTCCAAAGCTAACGAAGCGAACTCAAAGATGAAACACCCTTCAGATATGCCCGCGCCGAGATTCGAACTGAGGTGGTAGTGAACTGTGGTCCAACGCGCTACCAACTAGACCACGGGGATTACCGTTACCTAAGACGATGTACCTAAACGGCTACAGCTTCCTATATTTGTCAGTTCTGTTTCAGTTATAGATGTGTATTTGTTAAAGGAAGACGAACTGTATCAATGTTTGTGCTTCGAACTGAACTGATTGACAGATGACGTCAATGACATTTACAATGACATGAGTCCCAGATAATAACCTATCGTAAATCTTATATTGATTCCTATCAGGATAACATATAATATCTTATGGGTTATAGTCTACTCCAGAGAATCACTAATATTATGGACGTCAATGGATTTCATAGTTTTTCTTCCAATGGCAGATAGAGTTATTATTATTATTATTATTATTATCTCAACAACAATAACAACAACAACAAATTGATGGTGGCTTAGCGGTAGCACTGATGGATAACAACCTGACAGGTTCCGGGTTCGAACCTCCCAATAATCTAACAAGCAAGTTTTAAAAGCCACAAATAAGTGCCCAGTATTATTTATTTTAGTATTTATTTATTTGAATATATTTATACTGGGTAACCATTTACACCGAGGTATTCTCACATGGTGCCCAGGTAAAAAAAAACTAAAAACACGCATAGATAGCATTAAGATTAATAAAATAGTCAATAACTGACTAGTCACATATATCATATTGTTATTAGAAACCATAATCATTAATTAGTGAAACCTTTACAAGTTATAACATACATACCATATATATATATATATATATATATATAATACCATTACTTAGTGCTATTAGAAAATAACAATTTTGGGACTAGTATACGTCAATGGACGACATTTCGACAAATTGTGTACAAATAATTATGTCGTATTAATGTAAAAATTACGACTAGTTCTCAAAGTAATATTCCTATGTTAGATTACCATAAGAGACCCCTTTCCCCTTTTTCTAGATGTTATAAAGGATGTTTACAATAATTGACGTTTTTCGTGTATAAGTGCAAATGTAAATGTATTAGACAGTGATGGAATAACGTGTGTCTATATAGACAGTTGGAAATAGTCAGGGGCCGCACAGTTAGAACAGAACAATCAATCACCATAACACTTATTCCATAAAATAAACTGGAATAGCCAAACTGACCGTATTATACAAACGACCGCTTTATAAGGGGAGACTGCTAAACACGGAGTGTTATCGATGCCGATATCCACCAGGCGGGTTATCATTCCGGATACGTTGCGTTCCGGATCACCCGGTGCCTATTACTAACACTAATATTTGACTTCTGTATAATGTCACACACCTGGCCGACTACCTTATACTGTAAGTTTTCGTTCGGTTTTATATCAGTAACGGACGTTGTTTGTTTTGGGGGCGAGACCCAGGAATTAGCCGAACATCTTGTCGAGGAATTCAACCGCATTCCAACAAAACCTCAAACATTAGAATTAGATATCTTTGGCATAAAAAAAGTAACAGAACCAGTCCTACGGACTACGAACAATGGTTTAATGACGGTGATAGTCGGCTAGTAGTGTCTGCGCTTAAGTCTACACTCGGTAGTGAAGTTATTAGACTAACGAATGCGCAGTCAATTCTAAGAGTTTTAACTCTTGATTCGTCTACTTTTTTTAAATTAAAAACCGCACAAAGAATATTGTTTTCGTTATTATAAAGAAGAAAACCAGTTACCATGGATATCGATTAAGATGGAGATAAGACTTAAATTTAGGTAAATAAATAACAGATTCTCAGAGTAATATTCCTATGTTAGATGTACGGATGTTGAAGTTATCATAAGAGGCCACATTAAGGGTGTACGTTATATTTTCCCATTTTTTTCTAGATATTATAAAGGATGTTTTGAAATTGACGTTTTTCGTGTATAAGTGCAAATATAATTTTGAATTAAACCCATTTACTGCAGCATCTCCACCTGTATGCCGATTATATGCTCTCTCTCTCTCTCTCTCTCTCTCTCTCTCTCTCCTTGTGTGCGTGCGTGTGTGCGTGTGTGTAAGTGTGCGTGCGTGCGTGCGTGCAGACGGGCGCGAGTGCGGCTAGGTGTGTATGTGTTTTTCCATTTGGCTAAAAGGTTTTGTTTTACGGTCACGTTTCTGCTTATGGTACTCTAAATTAGCCATGTAACCGTCAACAGTTTTACAGTAAAGTAAAAACTAAAATGCCTTTCAGCCTTGAGTAGACCGAGTTTAAACCCAGGTACTAGAGTTCTGTGGCCATCTGCTCTACGATTTAGGCCCTAGAGAGAATTTAAGCGCATACATGTGTATCTATATATGACTATATGAATGTATTTTTCATTATAATCTTATAAATAAATAGCTTATTTCTCTTTACATGATCCAGGCTTGGGATGATCCACGGTTACGATGGGATGTTCATCAATATAATAACATCACCATGTTATTTGTACCAGCTGAAAAGGTCTGGAGACCTGATATTGTGTTATATAACAAGTGGGTAAGAGTAGTGCTGTAACCGATATAAAAACTTGTATAGTAAATTAACGCACGCGCGCACACATACGCGCGCACACACGGTCACGCACACCCGCGCGCACAGATAGAGGGGGAGGCAGTGAGAGAGAGAGTATATATGCGTGCGTGCGTGTGTGTGTGTGCGTGTGTGTGTGTGTGTGTGTGTGTGTGTATGTGTGTGTGTGTGATAGAGAGAGAGAGAGAGAGCGAGAAAGCGAGAGAGAGCGAGAGAGAGAGAGAGAGAGAGAGAGAGAGAGAGAGGGAGGGAGGGAGGGAGGGAGAGACCTACACACACTCATACACATACACCCTGACACCACCTCTCTGTCCTATCTCTCTGTTCCATATCTCTGTTCTATATCTCTGTTCAATCTATTTCTATCTCTCTATTCTATCTCTCTGTTCTATCTCTCTGTTCCATATCTCTGTTCTACATCTCTGTTCCACCTATCTGTTCTATATCTCTATTCCATGTCCCTGTTCTATCTCTCTGTTCCATCTCTCTGTTCTATCTCTCTGTTCCATGTCTCTGTTCTATATCTCTGTTCCATCTCTCTATTCTATCTCTCTGTTCCATATCTCTGTTCTACCTCTCTGTTCCACCTCTCTGTTCTATCTATCTGTTCCATCTCCCTGTTCTATATCTCTGTTCCATCCCTCTGTTCCATATATCTGTTCCATATCTCTTTTCTACCTCTCTATTCGATCTCTCTACTCCATCTCTCTTTTCTATCTCTCTGTTCCATATCTCCGCTCTGTCTCTCTACATCTATATGATCGTTTACGTGACATTTTAGTTTTTAGTTGATGATGAGTGTTACTGATGATAGATATTGTCATATCTTTATATAAATAGAACGAGTAAAAATTGTGAGGTAATTGTATTTTATGATAACACTGAAATGTTAACGACTCGTTTTATGCTCGAGTAAGTGATTGGGTGATTGATTGATTGAGTGAGTGAGTGATTCAGTGAGTGGATGATTGAGTGGATGATTGAATGTGATAATGAACGACTGTGCGAGATAACAGGTGGTTAGATGGATGAGTGAGCGAGTGAGTTAGTGTTTATTGTATAGTAACTATTCATTCCAAAAAAATGAATCCACGAAAATGCCGAATCCATTAAAGTTTTAATACGAATTATAGGTAACTATTTTCTTGTGGAAATAACCTGACCCTGTAAAAATTTATATATAAAAAATATATATATATATATATATATATATATATATATATATATATATATATATATATATATATATATATATATAATATTCTCTTGAATATCATAGATACCATTATAAAACTAGTGTTATTGTAATTTGTGTAGGAACATATCTTGTTCAATGGCAAACACACGTCAGATCAAGGTAATATATAGAATTAAATTGATAACAATCCATACTTCCCCCGATCAACATTGTCGCCAAGTTATCGAAATAAATCCCGATGTTATCTCTCATCCAGAATTATATCGTTTTATTTAAGTTTGTATCCAGATCTAGGATTATAGGAGATAATAATCCAATGGGACTTCTTTTTATTTATTTCGTGTGAGCGTAATTCTAAAAGTCCAAAATGTGACGAGAAACAAACCAAAATATTTTGGTACAAAAACTGAGAAAAGGAAACGTTTTCATAGGTCGAGGCGTGAAAAAACTTGAATAGAAAGACACGGAGATGACTTTCGTGGAATTGAGTAAATATTCGACAAAAGTAGGAAGGGTTATGGGGGCTCATGAATATGCAAGTCGGTTATGTGATATACTTACTTACTTACATACTTATCCTCTTCATCCCCAGTGGGACATAAGGCTACAACAACAATGTGCTGGGTTTCATTTGGTCACTCCTCTGAGACCTGGCCGGCTTGGTTAAACCTGCCAGGGACTTAAACCCCGCCAGTATAGTCCTTGAGACACACAAGCCCCCTCACCATCGGCAATGTACCAGCACAGAGGGGGGGGGTGATATCGGATCTAAGCTTTTGTTAAAACGTAAACGCGTTGTCAGCTGAAAAACCTCCTTTATTTGTCGAATTTTATTATGTGAAATAGTGGCTTTTTGTTGATATTTTCCTATAGATTACTTGTACGCAAGCTAACGTTGTCACAGGTAAGTGATACCACTTTGTACAGGTCACTCGATTTATATATGTGATGTGAATATGAGGATTGTTTATCTTCCATACAGCGCCGACGGTGAATATACCATCACATCAATGGGTAAGGCCGTTATATACCCAAATGGCAAGGTACGCTATGATCCACCGATGCAGTTTAAGAGTTCTTGCGAGATCAACATGGAATATTTCCCATTTGACGAGCAGCTCTGTAACATGAAGTTCGGACCATGGACGCATGATTCGTCGAAGGTTACTGACCAATAGTTTCTTTCCAGGCATAAAACACTGGCATACAAATAAAGTAAACACACACAGACACACACACACACACACACACACACACACACACACACACACACACACACACACACACACATATATATATATATATATATATATATATATATATATATATATATATATATATATATATATAACAGCTTGGGCAACATACATATACATTCTGACACAAGTGACCTGCATAAAAACAGTAGACTTGTTACATAAACTATACATATACTAACATATACACCTGAACATATACAAACACTTTTATATTACGTATTTTATCATTTTATTCAAACTTTATATCAATGTGAAATAGACCAAACAATTCTTACAAATGGCCAATATCAGTATTTAGTTTTTAAAAAAGATGTTGATTTATAAAGTACACATATCAGTTTCTTCAAAATATAACATACGCGATGAGCATAATTTGAAGCAATTCAGTACGATGAGGCAACTATCTTCATACCTGATTATTAATAAACATCAAACGTTCTAGGACACCGAATGCCCTAAATTGTGCCGGTGTATCATTAAACAACCATAACCCATCCATCCTATTAATAAACACAAGGATAGTAATGATTAATGATTAATAATAACAATTTTGGCTGTTGTTAACAAAACACCCGATATAAGGTCCTGATGCGCTTCATTATATCATTTTATCAATCCCGTCGCATTACACAGGTAGATGTGTTACACCTGTTTCATCGGAAGGACAGCGGAATGAAGAGAGAAGTGATAGAAGAGGGCGTCATCCTTAAGGAATACCAACAGAGCGTCGAGTGGGACTTGATGAAGGCGACGGCGCAAGAAAACCTCGTCTCATACCCGTGCTGCCCCGGTCAGTACTTCGCTGACGTCACGTTTTTCATCACACTGAGGCGGAAACACCTCTACTACGTCATCAACCTCGTCATTCCGTGCATGTCGATGAACATCCTGACGATTCTCGCCTTCTATCTGCCGAGTTCCTCAGGCGAGAAGATCGGGATCACGATCAGCGTCTTCCTCAGTCTCAGCCTCTTCCAGCTCGTCCTGTTCGACCTTACGCCGACCTCGTCGTTGAAGTTACCCCTCATCGGTAAATACATCATGCTCACGTCGCTGCTAGTCACGCTCTCGGTGATGGCCAACACAATCATTCTAAACCTGAACCATCGGATGTCGTCCACGCACAAGATGTCGCGGATCATCCGCTGGATCTTCCTGCGAATGCTGCCGAAAATACTCCAGATGAGCTCGCCAAATCCCGATGACGACCTCACGCCGCTCGAGGAGAACATGCTGTCGTATAGGAGTTACTACGACACGCAACACCAATATCGGAATACCTTTCTCGGCCAGTGGGGCATCATAGGATTACAGGAAGGGGGCGATCTTATGGACTTCAATCTGGACAAGGTGTGTCCGGCTTGCGAACGGAGAAGACTAGCGAGATACTCATCCAGCGTACAAAAGGGATTCGATGGACTCTGTTTCCTAGCTAAACATTACCGGGATGATTATCAAAGTAAACAGGTGAGGTCACGATAAGCGACTGTCAGTGGTTGTTAGTGAAGATGTTTTGGAATCACGTTTACCTCAAACAGAAAGGGCCCTCTTGCATAGGTAAAGGTAGGTGTGGGTTAAGAACACCAGTTAGGCGTAAGGGCAAGACTTTAAATAATTCCGGCATTCGTATGATAAATCTGGAGTTTTTCCAGAGTTGTCTTGAAACCTTCGATTATTATTATTTTTTAAAGTGAGGATGAATTCCGGAAGAGCTGGCATCCTCTATGAAACTTGTACTTACTATCTATTAATCGGCTCCGTCATAATGCTGTAACGTCCGCCATGGGTTTTTTTATTATAAATTATATACAAAAGATCGTACAACATGAACTAGTTATAATAATAATAATAATAATAATAATAATAATCTTATAAATTTTAGCCAAATGTTTTTATTTTCCAAACTCAGTGCCACTGATCAATCTGTTGACCTATATTTTAATTAGGGCACGGATCTTTCTCTTTTACACTATTGCCTCACTGATTCATGAAATACCATAATCTAGTACGTCATCGGCTCTTTGCGATTACTACGCTTTATCTGGCCGTGTCAACAACTGACTGCAAGAATGACTGCAGGATTTGAACCAATAAATTACTGCTTCCTATCTTGCTATCATATCACTAAAGCAATGTATGCATCCATTGCACGTTAAAGTAGAAAGAAACTTTATATCCGTATTCGACTCCTATATGTCAATTCTACATCCCTTTATATATATATATATATATATATATATATATATATATATATATATATATATATATATATATATATATATATATATAAAGTCGCACGCTATTGGCTCCCATAAACTATTATATTAGTTAAATATAAGTGTTTTCGGTGTTTGTACAAAGACGTTTAAATCAAATTAATCCTTAACGTTTAAATTCGCACACCCTTTTCGATGATTCGCTATTAGTCGGAGCAACGCAGTCTTAAACGCGAGTAAATTGTACCATAACATGTATATACACAATACGTTGTGCTGAAGCCGTGGCTCGGTTAATATTAAATTAATCCGCTAAACATTTTGTTTTTATGTGATCAGGTTCAAGACGAATGGCGATATGTAGCGCTGGTTCTAGACAGAGTGTTACTTGTTGTGTACATTATTGTCACTGTGGGCATTACACTAGAGATCTTCATGAACGCACCAGCACTCTACGACAACAAGAAGCCAATTGAAGATTGATCGATCGATGAGTCCACTCTAATCTACTCTACTCTACTTCGAAAGACAGTTCTACGCGAGCCCATCTAGACTACGAGTTGTTTTTAAAACATTAGGCGATGATATAACGCGTAATATGTAAATGAGTCTGCACTTATATTTGAATATAAATGTGAAAATATTAATGCACACCAGGAGGCACAAAGAGATAGTCAGACGGACACGCACACGCTCGCGCACACACACACTACACATGGCTCAGGATGAAAAGTCGCTACTCCGGATTCAGTCCCGTGAAGAATCATTCAGAGTTTGAATTTACGGTTGGAGATTATCTGTGCCAGTGCCTTATTCCTCGTGGCTAAAAAACACACACAACGCACACACATTAAACCTACTCAAGAATATATTTATCATGCACACATACCAAGTCCGCTTCCAACTCCACTCTCTTTGTATACTAAATATAAGGTAATGACTAATAATAGCTTAAATATTATTGCTTTTATAAAGATGACCTCCAGATAATGTAGTGTTAACGCGGTTGGCCACATATTTGAACCACCTGAGTTCAAATCTTGGGTTGGTCATGTCTGAGGGATGTTTCATCTTTCACTTCGTCTCATTGTCATTGGAGCTCCCTCGGCCCTTTTGGCTTACTTTGTGCAGTGATGCTATATATCAGTATAACAATAATCAGTATAACAATAATGAGGGGCCATCATTTGACCAAAACTTAATAACGAATGCTATTTTACAGTGATGAGTCTCTAATATTGATATGGCATATTCATAACGTTTGGTTCGAGAATTGCTAATTTTTGTTATAAACATTGCAGTATTCATCTTCTGTGCCATGATGTACCACTTAATTATATTAAATTGTATATTGCATTTTAAAAGGTTCGTACATGTATTTGCCCCCCCCCCCCATATGAAAATAATATATCTAGAGTGTTTAAATTCATGTTAATTCAACAATACGGCAGAATAAATACTACCAGCGACTGCATTATACAGATCCTTTTGACTATTGCCATTGTGCCTCGATCATCGTGGTTTAGAAGAACAGTAGATTCAAATGTGGACCAAAAAGATAGTAAATAATTCATGGATAACTCAGGTGTCCTTATAATAGAAGAACGTACATGTTTTATCATTTTGTTAAGATAATATTAAATTCTATCAATGATGTTCTGTAATTTATATTATCATATTTCCTATACGATGCTGCACACGGGCGTCAACATTTTGTTTTTACTAGAAACAGGAAATAGGCATATCTTGTACAAATCAGATATATTTTTTTGTATATGACTTGGTGCTATCATAAAATTTCAATGCCATTGCTTAAACGTATCTATATTATAAATATTAAACTTTATGACAAAGTAGAAAGATCATCTCTTTCCTTAAGCTGCACTGCCTGGCGTATATCTCCGCAGAAGTATATGCTAGATTTGTATTGCACCGTCAGGTTTGCATGAAATGCCCAGATTATTAAAAAAATCTTAAACTTAGAAGAAAACATATTATACCAATAAAAGGACAAGTAACTTCATTGTGATTTGAATAGTTTTCAATATTATTTGTCAATTCTAACAGTAATTGTGTTATCATTATTCACATTAAGCGAAGCCAGTTAATTACCATAATATAAATAATGGTAATACTTTCAATTACTTTGTATTTCAGTCTTTGTATTCGAATGCCAATTATTCCCATCTGCATTCGATTAAATTACCAAAAATTGAAAGACATTCGTACCCAGATCGTAAACACTATATTTATGAATCCTTCATGAATATATTTGCCAATATTACGTGAATATAATTACATGTTCGAGACGACTCATTAATAAAAAATAGTTACTAATAAATTCATCAGGCAATATTTACTGCCATTTGTTGCTTGTTATTGTGTAACCATGAAGCTCCCAAAGCGTCAGCTTACATCATTATACACACACGCGCGCGCGCACGCACACACACACACACACACACACACACACACACACACACACACACATATATAATATATATATATATATATATATATATATATATATATATATATATATATATATATATTACAGTTAGTCTGTAACAATAGGGAATAACTAACATTTTTATTGAAAATTTAATACATTATATTCCCACACCTGTTGCGTGGGAGATGTTATCATAACGTTCCTACTTCGTGATATCGGCATTTACCCGTTTATTCCATGTACTAAATTATTACACATATTCCATAATGATCCGTTCCGGTATTTCCGCGTGGAAACAATAATCATTCGGGTGACTGGACGATTTCGCCCCAAAACAAATCGGTAAATTTGTAGATGTTGTGTTAGACATTTATCATTGAACCGATCAATCTATTAGCTAGAACTATCAGCTTCTTAGAACGTTGACCTAGCTGTATAGCCGAGTTGCCTTGCCATCTTTTATACACTATGGATATTCATGTAATAGGCTTAATAAGTGAATGCATGTTATTCAAATGGCATTGTATCCTGGTATCGTACAATGTGTTGAACTTAGTATAATGTTAATTGATTGAAACATTAACTATAACTGTTTTCTTAGGAGCAAGAACTGAACCCTATTATACATCAGACTTCTATGTGCAGCCAGTAGTGATTCAATAAAGTTATTACTGACTCAAGTTTTGTTTAGATGGAGAGTAAGAGCCGTTTCTATAAATTTAGATTAAAATGTTACATTTAAAACAGGTCTGTAGTCGTTTAGAATATTACAGTCCAAACCTTTTTTATTAATGGCTTTAATTAGTTATTAAATAACTTTGCAGTCGGGCTTATCAGAACATCCAGACGATCTTTCACAAGCCATGTAGGGTCATCTAGATCTAGAATTAGATGACCTTTTCAGCAACTGTTTGATATCAGTCTCTGTAAACGGCTCAATTGTATCTATCATGGACATGCAGGATTCTTCTACCAATGGCATACCCTGTGATAAGGGGCTGGAAGTGAACCCATCCTGTATATTTAATACCTTTCACAGAAGAAGTTATTAAAACAATAGGCCATATTTTTGTTTGCGTTGATAATATTTGGAAGGACAGTCTGACTTTAATGAAGTACTTTAATAACAACACTGTAAACAGTCCTTTTATTTTCCTTGCGTGCTTTGATCTTTTTATTGTCATATTTTGATTTTGCAGATGCAACTGTATTCTTAACTTGAATTTTACTGACCTTGAGCATTTCATAATGAACATACAAACTGGTCCTGATCCACAGCCGCTCACAGTATCTTCTGTGTCTCTTTGCAGCTTGTATATTCTTATTGCACCATGGAAGTAGTGGTCTTCTTGTAATTTCCTTTAATCTCTAAGTTTACTCTTACCCCAGTACAGAGATCCACCAGATGATCCACATAATCCGGTGGATCCAATACCAGAGAAAACACCCCCAGATCAGCAAGAAAAGTATCCTTGTTAAGCGGCTTAAATTATTTCCTGTTTGAAATAACCTTATCTCTGTAAAAATACACCAATGCTAATAGAGAAATGATCAGACACCATGGAATACCCAGAATTACCCCCCCCCCTCTTTAATTAATATTATTATTATTATTACTGTTGTTTCTTATTTTAATCTTCAAGCTTATTTGCACGAAGCCATTTGAAATATTTTATGTTGTCAAAAGAATTGTTGTGCCTTCAGCAGGTAGGATGGATTTAAAAAGCATGAGACAATTTGGAAGATCATTTCTATAGAGTATGAACAGTAGCCAGAACTCTGTAGAATGCCAAATGGGCTTGTGTAAGTTGATTACTTAAAAGTTTTTATATTGAACAAATTGCTTCCTATTAGGCAGCTAACTTCTGTACCATTCCAAAATCGTGCCACGCCCTCCGTGCTATTCTAACTTATTTAGTAGTAAACTGTAATCAATTGTGTCAAAGGCCTTGAAGAGTTCCAGAAATACGTCAATGGTGGGGAGGGGGTTCTTCAAAGGATGTAACTAATTAACTTACAATTTCTGGTATGGCATGGGAAGTCGAGTGTTTTGGTCTAAACCTATAATGGCTTTTGTAGAAAAGTTAGTGAGAGAGTAAGAAATTGTAAAGTCGTTTAGGGATACTTTTTCAAGTATTTTTGAGATAGTTCGCAGTAGAGAAATAGAGAAATCAGTATTGTTAGTGGTAGAGAAATTTCATATTTGATATATTTAATTAATGAGGAGGTTGTTCCATCATGTCCTCGTTTATTTTTCGTTTTAACGAGTCTATTAATATTGAAATTTCATACGGTTTTATTGAAACCCAAACTGAGAATTTAGACTGAGATATATTGTTTGCATGTTGTGGACCAATATTTATGTAAACTAATTGCAAAATTCATTAGAAATTGTTTGTGGATTATTATTTGGATTGTTCTTAATATTAAATGTTTCAAATATTAGTTTCTTATACTAAATGTTTCTTATATTAGATTTTTTTTATTAGTACAGCGATTAAGGAATCATCTAAACAAAAGCAAAATTGGCATACAGATAGCTTAACATGTGTAGATTCATATAAGCCTAGGTACCCATCCCCATCACCATGGTAACTGGCCGCCATCTTGAATTTCAAAATGGCCGCCCTCAAAATACGATATTCATCATATATCGGTTCCTAAGCAACGTAGAAACATGACGTTGATGTCTAAAATAACATTTTCAGGATTAATAAATTCATTTATCCAATAATCAGTATGATCAGATTATTATATATTGATTTTAAAGATGGCTTACAATTCGAAGCAATAAAATTTATATATTTGTTGGATTCCTTAATGAAATACATACATCACTCATCTGCAAATAATACCTTTGCCTCAGAATACCTCAATTAAAATCAATTTAATCAATTAATTTACCTGTTCGTGGCACTTATAAAAGCCCAATGCAGAGAAGACATTCTTCGTTTTCTGTACACCGAAATGACCTTTCTTGGACTACCTATATATTTCTGGATGATTATTGGTAGGTTGACCATATCATTGATGTGGATCGTGAGCCATTAGCAATAATTCGTGTGATCAAGTGCGAATAGCCAAGGCACAATTTGAAACAAGCATTGGACATACATAGTGAGGTTTCTCTCACGAATTGATTGTACAAATTGTAGCACCATAAGTTCGAGCTGCAACGTCAGTTCCAAGAACTTGAATTGATGTTCCTCAGCACATTGCATGTCACACCATTCTCCAAACGAAACAGCATTATCTTCATCAGGCATCTGTGTCAGGTACTAATGATATGTACTATTCTGTAGTATGTATAGAGCAGCTGTTGTTACCTGGTGTCTGTAACTTGTGCAGTTGACGTCTGACACAGCTAGCACTGAATCAGCGCGACCCGATGTGGTAATGTTTGCTTGCACCAGAGTTGCTGTCCAGCCACTCCCCTATAGCCAAACACCCAGCAACTCCAGGAGGTTCATCTCTATATGTAGGCCGCCCATTATTACAGTAAATTTGTCTTCGCCATGGGTTATTGGCGAGGATCACTGGATTTGTTTTGCAACATTTTTATTGTTGTCATTAAAGAATGAAAACTTGATTCATTTAGGCATGTCGGCCATCTTGAAAATAAATATAATAATAAACTGAGCATATTGATTATCGCATAAATGGATTTCTTGACCCTGAAAATTTTATGTTCTGGCGTTGCGAGATGTTGTACACACACACACACACACACACGGACAATCTCATAGTCCAGGTACGGTGCAAAATTCATTCACAAACGATCGAATGCAGTGAAAACATAGGATGGATATACAAGTCTAAAAAGGTGAAAAAAGAAACTATGCTATTTGATGACTTAACATGTTCGTGGAGTGAGTTCCAAAGACGGGACATGAACTAAAAAAGCACGAGTGCCAGCGTGAGTTTTAACACTGGAAACAGACAGCACGTGAAAACCAGATGGCTTGGGTGCTAGGGAAAACATGGAAAATAGATACAAAGGTTCTCTGAGAGAAAGAGTTTGATAGGCAATAGGTGCAGAGTTTGAAAAAGACCATTCAGTCTGCTATGTAAGAGAAAGATCTGTGTCTACTGTAGATAAAGATATGCATATTTGGGTGCCATCTGCATATAATATGATGGTCTCATTTGTAATTTGTAATTTTTATGTCATTATGAACCTTCAATAGAGCGGTGATTTCAGTTTAAGTGAACTTTCAAACAACTGGATACGACTTTTTCTAATACATTAGATATGAAAGATAGATTAGAAATAGGTCTATAGCTGTTCAGGTCATTGCCGGCTAAAAATGGTTTCTTAAGAAGAGGGTTTACTTGGGCATGTTTAAAATGAGAATGGAACACTCCAGAGCTTATTGATCAATTTAATATCTTAGTAACTGGAACAATTAGTGAGTGACGACAAGAATTTAGCCAAATATGGGGATAGAATCAAGTTCACGGACTTATTAGGGGAGGCTAATTTAAACACTGCACGAGGGTGATGTACAACTAGAAAATAAACATTACAACTGAAAACGCCATCCGGGAAAGAAGCATGAATCTTGGTGATATTATCCTTGAAATGTCTGGAAAAAGATTTGCAGCGTGAATTAGTTGTATCATGAGTGGGTAGAGAAATAGAAGCCATTCTATTGAGAGTCCAATTTATACAGGTTCCAGAGTTGATGAGGATTGTCAGAGTTGTTAGAGATCATATTTCAATAAAAGTCAGATTTAGCTTTGGTCATTAGACTATTGCAAAAATGGCACTGTTTAGTATATCTAGACCTGTTAAGTTGTGTGCTTGGTTTCCTCCATATGCGTTGTAAATATCGGCGACGCACTTTGGCATTGATAATCTCAGTGGACATCCATGGTGCAGGTGGTTTATTTTTATGGATTTTGATCTGACAGGTGCGTGTTTGCCAAGTATAGATTTAAGTGCAGTGGGGGTATTGTTCACATAATTGTGATAAGCCAGCTTTAGGGTTGGTGATAAATTCAGATTTTACTATCTTATCATTAAATGCAAGAATATCAATGTTGTGAGTATACCAATAAAGAATATTACACTTAGAGTCATCTGGATTATGTTTAAATTGAATTTCTGCTATGATAGTGAAATGATCCGATAAACCATCTGTGGCGGTTAATGTGTGAATATAGCTAGGTATAGACCGGGTTATGAGAATATCAAGAATGTGTATGGAGAAAAACAACGTGTTGTTTTAAGTCAAAACTGTGTATCTAAATGAAGGTTGAAGTCACTAACGTTGCAATGTAGATACACGTGATGAAAATGAACAATTATTGAGAGTAAATCTCCCGTGAAGGTAAGAATGGCAATATGCCATGGTTCGTGCTGAAAACAACTAGAACACTACTGGAAACAGAAAACTGACTGGGAAAAACAACCTGAAAACACGTGGAAAACAACCTGAAAAACATTCAGAAAACAACTAAAAAAACAACAGCTAGAACAGTTCCAGCTGTTGGTTTTCGTAGTTCTGAACTACTTGAAGAGACAAGATACAAAAACTGGCGACCAAGATGTAAACAAACTTTAATATTACGATATAAACATCGTCGAAAAATCAGGAAACCGTTTGGTTGAAGTAAGGACTATTTAGTACTAATTTTAGATGTTAATTAGAAACTGTTATGAAACTGTAGAAAATCAAGATAAAATAGCAACAACAATAGCCCACGAAAAACAGGAATGACCAATCTATTATAATATATATTATAAGGTATTGTGATATGTATATCATTAATAATCAGAGAGCAACAGAAGAATAGTCTCAACTAGCGAGTTTTTAATAGAAATACGGACAAACAAGATTCAAGTGATTGCAATTAGATAGACCTTTATGCTGTCGTTTCTATGGTTTGACTAACTTAACATTCGAAATTTCCTTTTAAATAAAAATTGTGCCAAACCTTGTAACTTTTAACACGTTCTTTTTAATCACAATTTTCTTACAATCCGTTATCTGTGATATGTATGTGTGCCTTTACTTAGTAATGAGCGACGCTGGGTTAGGCTGATACAGTTAATGTGGCACAAGTTGTCTCAGGACGTGGATACGTGTTGTCTCAGACATGGGTACCGTTTGTCCTATGTATTGGATGTCTTGGGTAGGAGATGTCTTCTTACCTCAGAAATATGTCAGGCTGTCCAGCATCCGAAATTTTGTTCACCTTCTTTATCTGCTAAAAGAGGTGACATGCTGATGGGGACTGTTTTTGTATGGGCTGGTGCTCAATGTGACGTAACGGGGTATACACTCCTCGTGTTGATGCGGAGACATCGGACCAGAGATGCCATCTTAGGGCCACCTGTGGAAAGGGTATTCCTGGACCTATATATAGACTCGAGGTTCATTATATAACAACATGAACACATTATTGAAGCTACACAGTCTTCTAATTGACTCTGCTGTATAGTAACACCACATCTAGCATGTATATAATGAAGTACAGTAGGATTCTGTGCACGTGTAAAACTATCGGCTCAAGGCGTTACCCAGCTACACATAATACATAATAATGATGCTATTAAAACGTTATGATCAGGTAATCCTTATGTAATAATAAAAATGTAGAATTAGGTAAAAGTGTGGAGTTTTAGTTACGTCACCACAACGTATTTTTAAAACGTTACAATAACGTAATAACAACGTAATAACAACGTAATATCAATAACATAATAACAACGTAATATCAGTGTCATTTTAACATAATAGTAAAGAACACAATTCATCAGTCAAACCATTTATTTCACCACAACAGTATTTCAGTATTAATTTATTTCCTGATGATAGGTGGAAGCCGCATGTACGCGCACAGTACCGGTTATTCTATATCTGAAAAGAAACAAAAAGAATTGTTTTTATTTATACGTCCGATTCAAAGCCAAAATAAACACCTTTAAGGAGAAATCTAACTAGTGGAATATCACTATATTTATTTATATCAATAACACCATGTAGTTACTGCAGAGCAATACAGACACTCACAAAATATATGTGTGTTTTGTATTATGCCTTGTATAATAATTACCTCAATTAGACTCCGGCATTATATCCAGAACCTTCCTTGGTGCCTTCGCAGACGTCTGCTGGAGAGAACAATATATTGATATGTAAGCAGTCTGGTAATGATTGATTGCGACCAAAAAGTCTCTAAATATGAAAATGGAACCCAGACAAGAAAATAGAATGTACTTGATTATCAAACTGAAATACAAAATTATCTATGGTGTTATTTTTTTCAGTGTGTAAGTGGTTCAAGCAGTTGGCATATTGATATTATTGTGAATATTCATATTCGAGTCTATACTATGTTGTACCTATGCTAACAATATTAACAAAGGACATAATTTCAGACAATTTCAAAGGTTTTTCCTTATCACTGATATTTGTACATAAAATATATTTCCATCAACATATTTTTACTCTAATCTATCTAAATATAAACAGCAAGACACCAATATCGAAACTTTTCCAAACATCCACTTCATAAATAATAGGCAGTTTAGTCAGTTCACATATATACAAGGCATACATGTAGAGATATATACTTATAAAAACTATCTCCTGGTGTGGCATCTCCAAGCATATGCAAGTGGAACATTGTTACTGATATAGCATTTCTTGTTTAAGAATAGAATATAACTTGAGTATACATGATCATATTCATGCACCTGGTGGGGAAGGGACGAAGAATGGTAAATTTTTATGCTGCACCAACATTTGAAAAGGCATGCATCGGATTTGGAGCATAGTATCTAGATATACTTGATTTTTATTAAGGTATTGTTTGCGTGGAGCTATTCAAATAAATACCAGTGATCTCGGACCTAGGTGTATATTAAATCCTCCAAAATGTTTGCCTACTACTGCTACTGCTGCTGCTGCTGCTACTACTACTACTACATTTAAATGTTTCAAAATCAAAGGTAATACGACATATCACGTTGAACCTAACGGATATATCAAGAAACATGCGAGATTGTATTGTGATTCACAAGGTAAGAATCAATTAATATTTGAAAGTTATAACTTATATGGACTCTGACAGGTTTTGTCTCGCATTTGCAAAGGGGGATAGAAATGGTTCACACAGTCAAGGAAATATTATTTTCCAGGACATTTGCAGGACTTTTCCAGGACAAAATTATACCCTGAGCATAAATACTCTTGTATTGCCTAGACATGTCACCATTGTCACTGAGATCTTCTATGATAATATGTCCAAGATATTTACACTTACTATATATTACAACCCTTTACAATGTTTCACCATTTATATTATCATTTAGCACAAACACGTTACTTTTGGCACTATTATGTTTAATATCGTGCAGGGTTGGTTCAATTACAGGACCAAGGTAATCGTGTCTACATATTAGCCCCAAGCAAACAATATCAAAATCAGCGACCCACTGTTCTACTTCTATTCATTCAAAATATTTATTCGACCCTAATTTCAGTCAACCGACAGTTGTAACTTACGAGCTTTACTGGGTGTTTATTGAATATCTTTATTCTGTGTCCTCATTCGAGTCATCACCTATGTACCCTGTCTGCCCGACAAGGATGCCCTCGGGCCAGATCTATCGACCCAAAAACACCCTGAGATAGACCACTTCTGATGAGACATAGAAAGACCGGTAGGGTGGTACTCCGGGTACTTCGACTTGAATAACAAACAGGTTACACTACCATTCAGCTTAATTGCCGTCCAGGTATCATTTCAGATCATCTGCACTCTGACCTGAGGGAAAAGGCACGTAGCAAATATGTTTGCTTTTCTCTTTCGTTTCACTTCAGGGATAATGTTTTTGGCTTTTTCGGAGCCAATCACTGATTTACTCTGAGTCTTGACAGAGAGGACAGGATTCGATTGTTCAGGTAGCAAACTTGATGCACGCTTACTTGTCTTAATTCTTAACGATATTGCTCCAGCGACACTGACTATCAGTCTCTGGATCTGTTTCCACTGGCACTGAGACGACTCTGCACTGGCACCAGTCCTTAGTGGGAGGTGTACTGCAGCGTAATACATTATGAATTCACGTTATGATTCCACGTTATGGTGCTTTCTGAAGTATAGATTTCTACGTGTTTCTATAAGAACTCCATGATGTCACAATATATTAGCTCGTTATTATTTACTTATTCGTCGTGTTTACAATTAGTACAATGTAATCGAGCAAACACGAAGGGTCCAGTTACTAGTAGAAAGAGAGCAAAGTGTCTAACTAAAGGAAGTGATTAGAAGGTCGAAGTGTCTTAAAGGCCGAAGTGTCTACCTCAAGAAATTGGATATAACCGATTATCGCCCAAATCCATAATCTGATACTTTAGGGTCTAATATGTTAGGACGCTTGTTATTTGACGTCAAATCAGAGAACCAGCGTAGACTGACTATATAACGTAGGGAACAGCTGAGATGAAGAGAAGATGGGTGTTGATAATGTTGTTTGTGTTGTCTGTTATTTATATAACAACAACAGGTGTCGTTTTGTTTATGTTTGTTGAGCCAGTCAAACGAGGCTTTGGTGAGTTCGTGTTAGAACGTGGATTATCACTTACGAAGGTAATATTAGTTCGACACTGTTAGTCTACAACTGACTTTTGTTATCGGGTAGATATATTTGATGATTTAGATTCTAATCATGTAGCAACATTGGTGTTTGATGAGTCGATTATCTCAATGTTTGATTGCGTCACTGACTCAGTCAGTCAGTGATTCACTGACTGTGTCAGTGTGTGTAGATCTAAATGTAGACTATTTTATATAACATGATTTAGATCTATAAGTTGGCATCAGATGTGATGATGTTATGTGATGATAATTGATATGTTGTCATGGTTATGTGATGTTATCTTGGTTATATGACGATGATGTGTATGATGGTAGACCTATACTTTATAGCAATATTAGTATAGGGGAACTACCCTATTGCTATTTGCCTTGCAGTTACTTTTGCCCTGTTTTATATTTGCCTTTGGTAACCATCGCCTTTGATTTTATTCGCCTGTCAGTTAGTTAAAATACAATTTATTACCTAATAGTTAAAATACAATTATTACCAAATAGTTAAAATACAATTATTACCAAATAGTTAAAATACAATTATTACCAAATAGTTAAAATACAATTAATTACCAAATAGTTAAAATACAATTTATTACCAAATAGTTAAAATACAATTTATTACCTAGTAGTTAAAATACAATTTATTACCTAATAGTTCAAATACAATTTATTACCAAATAGTTCAAATACAATTTATTACCTAATAGTTGAAATATAATTATTACCAAATAGTTCAAATACAATTTATTACCTAATAGATCTAGTTAAAATACAATTATTACCAAATAGTTCAAATACAATTTATTACCAAATAGTTCAAATACAAATTATTACCAAATAGTTCAAATACAATTTATTACCAAATAAAAAAATAGATTGATAACAGCAGCAAAACTTAAATTGGGATACAGCAACATAATCATGCCAAAATGCACAGATCTTTGCCACTTTAGTGATTTTATATTTTAAGCGTTATACTTGCTCCAATTCTTCATCAGCAATCAACTGTGCTTGCAGATCCACTAAGCTGGACTCTTGGTGGAACAAGTTAACTAGTTGGTAGAATGGCAAGTTGTGTCTGTGGATTGTTTAGTTCAGTCATTGGTGCCAGTCCACGCAGTCATTATTTGTAAATGTTGTTATAATGCAATATTAACAATGTATACTGACCAGGCCACATGTCATTTTAGATGGAAAAGAAAATATATACAGTCAGAATCTGTTAATCCTGACATCATTTATCTGACAAATCCACCATCCGACACATTATTGCCTGTGACGGATTTAACTCCATTATAAGTGACTCTTTAATCTGACAAAATCGTGTTCCGCGTTCTGGCTCCGAGACTTCATTTTGCCAACAAAATGTGACATTTCAATGTAAAATGACCTCGATAATTCAACAATACGAAAATGTTGCCAAATATTTACACTGGTTCAGTCATGCAAGTCACAGCAACATGTTTTCAGTAATGGTTCATTAACTTGCCCACCTGCAATAATTGCTATATTGTAACCAATTATAAACATCCTTGATCTGACACATGATGATTCCATTGCCTGTGGCTATCTTGTACTGTTATAGCCAATCATAATCACTCATGGCTAATTAAAAACACAAATGTGTGATCTTTCCAATGAGCAGATCGCAGATTATGAGTTAATATGATGGACTAAGTGACACAAGTATTTCTTTATAGTGTCTGTAATTATCAAACAATATAATGATCAATGGCTTCCGTGCCATTCCATATCGTATCTTGCGCATGGTTATTGAATATTAGTTTAAATACGGAGGTATATATTTATGATTTAAAAATGTGTGATAGAGACTACCGGTATGTCACGGACTCGATATTCCACCATTCTCGTTTATCCGACATATTATCATCTGACAAACCTTGTCGGAATTAATGGATTCTGACTGTATATATATATATATATATATATATATATATATATATATCAGGTTCCCAAATACCTTCAAAATTGAAGTGGCCAGCAGGGCCAGTAACTTTAAAAAAAGGTGGCCTGTCCAAATTTTTACTGGCCCTTCTATATTTTCTTCGTTTTTGGGGCTGGCATGATACATTTATCTACAAATAACAATGGCATGTATGTCCTGTTGTGATGGCATTAGAAATGTTTGTATTTGTATGTACCCCAACATTAACCTTGCTTTGAAGACACCAAGATCATGTTAGATAAATTCTTTATTTACTTCACGCACCACATTAGTAGACCCTATCATCACCAAGCAATATAATTGTATTTTTCAATGAACTCAGAGTTCTCATCCTCCAAATGATCTGCTGATTCAGAATCTGGTGCATCATCTGCATCAACTACAGCAGACACAAAGTCAGTGGATCTGCCAGTTGTAGTGACTGGGTCTGCTGCATCAGCAACTGTATGAGCCGGTTCATTGGAGGTCTCACCATCAACCAATATCTGTGACTTGAATCCATCATCATGCAAATTTGGTCTTCGTGGTTGGGATGAAGCTTGATTCCAGTGTTCAGTTGCTGGGACTGGATCAAATGATGAGATAGGAGCAGCCAAGAGTTTAATTGACACCAGATCAGTTAACTTGCGCTCAGTGAGTTGTATTTCTCTTTCAGCTTCACTTATGTGCCTGGTAAACTCCTTTGTTGACTTCTCTGAGTTCTCATTCATATATGTTTTGCCTAGTTTAACACCCTTTTGTCTATGTAACTCACAAAGCCAAACAACATCTGAGAAAGGGCGTTTTTTCATGGCTAGTGCGTGGCAGGTTCTAAACTGTGTGATAATTTCTCTATATCATCCTTGCGCAAAATGGTTAGCAATGGACCTGAAAATCTCTTTAGCAACAATATGATTATTTGAGGCTTCATGAATCTTTATGCTCACCAGCTTAAATTACTGGTATCCTGACGCAAACGATTTTTTGGCCAAAATAGTCAGGTCTATCTTCCCAGCTGTGAGGCATGTCGTGCATATCATCATACTTGCTTGGCTGGGCGTGTATGGCGTGTCCGATGTCGAACTGCCCAGCTGTTCATCTATTATCCCCAACCATGGGTGGCCAACTTTCCAATTTGGGTTAAATGCCCATTTCTGTTTACTGATCTCATACAACCGTTGTATCTTCAGCTTCTTCTCGGAAGTCTTTCTTGCTGGGTGGTGCTCGTGATAGACCTGCAAAATAATGCCACATTTGATCAGTTGTTATGTTTATGTTGTCCATATGATCTTGGCACATGTGTCAATCAAAATGATGCCAATATAGGCATACTCGATTGTGACAGAAGAAACGTTTCTAGGAAATTACAAATTTTTTTGTGAGCTTGATTAAAAAGAAAACTTTTGTAGAGGAAATCCTTTCTAATTCTATCTAACTTTGTTTTCTCCATGACTTTTGCTAACAACTCTCTGCTGCCACTGGATATTTTCCAACATAATTATTTTTCACTTTCCAGATAACCTTATCGAACAATACCTAATGCTTAGGCCAGTGCAAAACTATGATAAAACTGCTATTCTTGTTCTTGCCAATTTTAGCTAAGAGACTTGTATGCAGTCCGATTTGTTGCGGGATAATGCACAATCTATACGTTAAGCAATGTCATTCGGGAATTGATATTTTCTCAACATCCTGCAAATATGAACTGAAACTGTGAATATGGAACTTCTGAGTAGATCATTATCATTATAGATTTGTGTTTAGTCAATGAACCACGGAAAAGAATGGTTGAATGGAAAAAAATGATGTGTGTAAAACTGAAATGGTCAAGTCGCCTGCAGGGCTAGTTGTTCAAAATATGTAGTCGCCCTTCACTAATTCAGGTCGCCAATGGCGACCATGTAACCAGGTATTTGGGACCCTGATATATATATATATATATATATATATATATATATATATGTAATTTTAGGCCAGTCTTTAAAAAAATTGGTTGGGGTTGCGTGGTCAAAACAAATCCCTACGGTAGGTAGGAATAATTTTTTTAATAGATTGTCTAGTGGAATATATTGTTCATGAGGCGTTTTTTTTTTAAATTCAACTACACACATGCCAGTAATGATTAACAACTTACAAGCTTGTTTCAGATTTAGATTCACTTAATTGAACTAGTATTCTCAATAGTTTTTCGGAGTCTACTAACAAATCGCAATCATCACATAAAGCACAACTCACCCTTGTTTTGGACCTTCAAATTTGGCGCCAAAAAGGAAAATATACCGGGAAACTTCATGTGAGTTCTGATGACGTATTTAGGTCATCGATCAGATGATTACACATTAATGTAAAACCACTATTTATTTGTTAAAACCACTAACAATGTATTGAATATCAAGAATAACTCATTTGTTAACCTTTCTAAGTCAGCAACCAGTATTGTTATAGTACGAATGCACACAAAACAACTGATTTGGATGTGGTTGCATAGTTGAGCATCGGAACCGAGTTCGTTGGCATTAAAGGTCCAAGCACTGAGTGCATATGCACCTATTTTGGCTTCCTCAGTCCGCAGAAAATCATATATGGATGCTTGTTGTGGCTTAAACATCATTTGATAGATAATGTCACAGTGTATAATCATGCCCACAAGCAAGCCAGTTCATCCCATATACGCACATGGTGAAGAAAGCGCAAGTAAACCGATATTTCAATGACCAAACATGACTTGATATTACCGAAGTTGAGAAAGTAACGATGCATCATGCAGGCCATCGAAGCAAAACAGCAATCAATCGACAAATACAAGTAGAATTTAAGTATGAAAAAATATTTGAGATGTATTTTTCATCTCTTCACAATTCCATACAGCCCTACAGCGGTTTTGGAATCATACAGTCAGGTAACCCCCAACAAGATTATTTTTAAGACTGGCCTTATTATATAACACAACAAGGCCGAATAGTCCCTTTTATTAAGGGGAAAATAACAATAAAGGGCGAATAGTCTTTTTATGCTGAGGGCGAATGCAATCTAGGGCAAATAGTCCATAGCCTGATATAGGCCTATCTGATCATATATGTAATGACATATGATAATATATGTGATATATGCACGAGGTGATGATATATGAAGGTATGAGAGGTAATAATTAAACCTCCCTTAAATTAGACCATTCATGGGGCCAACCTTAATCAGTCCATTTTGGGAACTGGTCTATTTTGAGAATATTTAAAACAAATGAGAAATTCAAAACAGTGTCTTATATTGTTATTGGCTATAAATGACATACATGCTTTAATCAAAAATTAGACAAGCATATACATATTATAAAATACAGCATAAATGAAATATAAGATTAAGAACATCTTTAAAATGCATGCAAATTTTATACGTTTAGATTCTGTGATCACAGTGTGTTGCATAATCAGCCAAACATTTATGACTGAATCACATGGAAAACAGCCCATGTTGATTACAACCAGACATGGGGTCAATTCAGTTCTAGAATTGGAATTAATGGTCAATTCCGGAATTGGAATAGATTACCTATTTAAAAAAAGGAATTGGAATTGAGAAATTTTGAATTGGAATTGAGAAAATTGGAATTAAAATTTCCTACAAACAATTGATTTACCATTTTTACCACATTCACACTTACATGTGGTGTTACCAATATTCTGGAACCAAGATGATCCAGAACTTTGGTTCTTTATATATATACCATATATGCTCGCGTAAAGTCGATTTTTTGGTAGTGAAAAGGGAGCTCGACTTATATGACTTATAGCATGCCTGTAATCTATATAGAGATATTGCTATTTAGGAATTTATCCCCATTCAATTTTTAGAATGGGCAAAAACTATTTTAATCTACAAGTTAATTTACCATTTAATTTTTTAATTCACAAATATTTCTTCCATGACAATCCTACTTGGAATATAAACTACTCAGAGTAGATATTCCAAGTTGATACTCGGAGTACCTACTCATGGTAAAAAGTACTAGGCAAAAAAATCGGGAAAAACGGAATTGGAATTGATAAATTTGATCTGGAATTTCAATTCATCAAATGGAATTGAGTGAAATTGGAATTGACAAAGTGGAATTGACCCCATGTCTGATTACAACCCACGCTAAAAGAGACAGTTCACCTCCATTTCAAATTTTCAGGACTAATAGTAATACAAATAGGCTCACACAAATGATGTCAAAATATGAACACAATCAACCTCATATTAAAGAATCAAGTTCAAAGTGTCGATTAATCGACAATTAATGGTCTGTGGATGCCACAATTTTTAAGCCAGACACAGACCTGGTGCTCTTGAAATCTGACTTCACTTACCACAAGCTGTTTGTAAGTGTAACATGATGTAAACAGGAGCCAGCCAAACACGTATTTACTGAACAAAAACGTGATTACAAATATTACAGTTTAGTTCCTCCAAACAACCTCACATGTTACTGAAATGGCTAAAGAAAACTATATACTAATAAAGTGAAATTCCTTAAGATGATTGTTTTGTACTCTTGTAACAAGAAGCAGCTACAGAGTTGTCAGATTAATTCACTGAACCGATGATCACATTGGATAGTAGTAGGTAAGTTGAGCACGGAGCCAGATAAAGCCACGAGGATGGCTAAGCTAGACCATCTCTGACCTGACTTGATCGGGATCCAGATGGCCACACAATCCTTGCGCCATGTGAGATCAGAACACATCACTTTTGTCCTTCTCGCCATACAATCTAGCATTAAATGCTGTAATACTTATAAAAATAACCTGACATCACAATATAATAATCACAAACCCTACATATCATAGATATGTAAGGAAATAAACCCAATTACTGCAGGGTAGCCAAATTTTACAGCATCCTCAATGAAGAAGCTGTAAAATTTGGCTACCCTTCAGTGGGGTTTGTGATTATTATATTGTGATGTTGGGTTATTTTTATAAGCATTACACATTTAAATCATATTATCTGAGGGTGAATTGTTCCTTTAATAGATCCTATCTATTATATAATTGTTATTGTGTCATAAAAACTAAAAGAGGTGTAGTAAGACCAGTGATAACGTAAGTTTTAAATAATACATATTTTTTTTATAATATAAAATGATACATTTGCAATAATTGTATTTTTTGTTATAATAACTAATATTCAAAACGTCTGAAGAACAATTGACTGTAACAGTATTGAGATTTGCTGTAGTCCAATCACGGAATAATATAATGCTGTTATCATACTGTACCTGAAAGATTAATGACGCGGACTCAAAACATACAACAGTGTAGATGCAATGTAATTGTAGTTTGACATAGTCATGATACTGATGAAAAAAATGACTGTCCTTATTTCTAGATAGGTCAAAAGTTGACAAAACATGCAAGACGGTCTTTCTATTTACCATAATACAACCGGGTGATTTTTATTACCTATGCTTTTCTATTATAATTACATCCTATGCAAACATATTGATTATTTGAATACATCATTATTCCTTGAAGGTGGCCAGAAATGTTTTGTTTAATTATTTTTAAACAGAGTTTGTGATACAAATATTTTTAAAACAATCTCTCCTGGAAATGCTACCCATGTAAGAGTTATTATTTTACATATTTTGACACAATTCAGAAGATTACTTAGATCTCAAAATTGTTTCCCATTCATTCCATAGAGATCAATAAAAAGCTGAAACAGACTCCATGAACTTTCCATGGTCACACCCTAAATAGCGGCATTCCACTCGGGTTTTACACTAGCTTGGTGCTTTAATGATAGAACCAAATGACCATTAAAGATAATATTTAATTCTCGCTGTATTCCTCTAAAACAGTTTAGTGGTCGCTCGCCCCATTTAGATGATCATGTGCACAAAAGTGGCCGTAAGACATCAATCATCTAAAAGAGTTGTTGACATTTGTTATTGTTTATTAAATAGATCTGAACATTTCTTCAAATATCAACTCATTTGAATGTTAATTATGACACCAACATGTCATTAAGCTGACACACCTCAATTAAGTAGGATAGTCCACTGGCACAGTAGTTAGAGCACAGCTTTGAAAACCTCCAGATGTGCATTCGAATACAGCTCAAACCTGTGTTTGTTGAATGTTTCCCTAAGGGATCACCTCTGACGTCCATATATCTGATGTACGAGGCAAAGCAACCCACAGCTAGGTAACCAAATTAGTACTTTTGTAGTTTGAGCTAATTGTTCTTATAACTACATGTATTGTGGTTATGCCCTAAAACCAGAGCTGGAAAAATGCAATATTTAAGCTGATTTATTAATTATTGATACAGTACTAACTTGTGATTTCCAGCAACTTTAGGTCTGCCATTAAGAAGCATCCCAGTAACATCACTGGGGGTTGTCTCACACAGCTGGCCAGTACCTGGAAAATGGGTCCCACAGTAAATCATTCAGTTACTGTAATAACAAACTTTTATGATTTTCTGCACTACCATGTTTTACACTGCTAATGTACTATTTTTCACACAAATAATTTTTCAGGTAGATCTAATTTATCAACTTCAAAAAGCAGAATGTTTATGTAGCAAGCCACAGTTGTCATCAACATTAAATATTAGCAAGACAACAAGTAGACATGAAGCCGACTTGGACAGACATGCATGTAACATGCTGGAAGTTAATCAGACTTCAGCAGATATACAGGTACTGTATGAAATATTTGTTTTTACATTGTATCAATGTATGCATACATGCACATGTGCACACACTGCGTGCCAGAGGACACATAATCAGCCTTTTCAGTAGGGAATAGAGTAGACGATCCCTTACAAAAAGTAGGTTCTCCCCTGAAAAGGGTGGGAAACATTTATTATTTGGTGCATTTTAGGTCACTTTTTCACCAAAACCAAGTAGCCAACTGATTTTCTGCGAATAAAATAGGTGACAAAGTACTGTAAAATAGACATTGTAAAGTGTCGGACGTCGGCTGCTATTGAAAAGGCTGATAATACACATTTAATACAAACTACTGGTAGTACAAACCTAGTCACTTTTATAATTGCAACATCTTGCATTTATTTCAGTATAATATGTTATTTGTTGATGTTATGGGAATCTCATGAGGTGGTAGCACTTAAAACTAGTCTGGTGTGTTTTTATTATAGTGTGTTATTAATTATTAAATTAATGATAATAATAATAATATTGGCTGAAATGGCCATCATGTTACATGGCTGCCAACCTCAGATGAGGTAGACGCGTATGGTCTATAACTTATAGCTTCACCACAAGATATAATTCTAGATAAATTTAGAATTTGCAATATATGGCATACTCGTTGGTGGAAACCTTGCCAGTTACCTGGTTGGGTGAAAAACTTCTCCTACTATAGTGCCACGGATAGGAATCGAACCTCCGTCCTCCCACACAGCATGACCATATCCATGGGTGAGTAGTCCCATGCTCTACTCATGAGGCCAGAGAGGGAGTGTTTATTATCTGATGATGGTTAAATACTGTGTCTCTGTAGGTGTCGGCCTTATACAGTACATTACAGCTGCATTATGATAGATACGCATTACATCACCGAGGTTGGATATCACATTACGATGACCTGACCTACTCCAGTTCACAGTGGGATCAAGAAGTACTCGATGTTTACGTTGTGCCCTTTTCACATCAGGATCCAGGTATGTTAAAATCATTGTTGCTGATGGTAAATGCTTCGCCGTGAGCCTGCTTTGAACAGACAATTAGTTTGCCACCATCCTAGATTGGGTTTCTTCCAGAATGAACCAGTCCCTTCCTGAACCGGCCTAAACCAGACAAAACTCTTTTTTGGAAGAAGTGGCCGAAAGTTGCAGTTAAAGTAAATTTAGTCAGTATCACACAGTACACACCTAGGTAGATATATTAACTAATTAATAGATTATAAATAAGAATTGTAAAGAATACAAATATACACATGACTAAATCAGTTTTAAAATAATTAATGGTTATAGAACACACATAAATATATTATGTATTTGCCTGGAAAGAATGATGTATTTTTAAAGATGTAAATCTGTTACATCCATAGAATTATTTATTGTCCAGCACCTCAGAGTAACCTTCTTACAGGTTATATTGGGTGCTATACAAATTTTGTATATTATTATTATTATATAAAAAAAACAGTTGTAAAACAAGGAAACAACAAAGTTTCATTTGACTTGTATCCAGTATGCATCTGATATTGGTAATTTACAGTCATGTCTGCTATTTATACATGAGGTAGTTTTGTCAAAGAGGCAACCTCCCAAAGATGGTGTCCCATACTGACAATAATTCTGCTGAAAAGATTTTATCAAACATGTTGGTAATAATATTTATTATGTTCAATACCAACATTAATATTTGCCAATCAGAATCACATTCAGTATTCCTCAAAGGATATACGGTAAACGTATAACAAATTGTATCAGTTCATATAACTTTCCTTAACTGTAGATGTAGTATTGATGATATAAACAGTTAGGAATCCCCACTTTTACCAATAACCTATCGGTCCAGTCAAAAGTAAACTAGTCGTTTCAGAGCCATAACACAATATAGCATCCCTTATCTACCATAAATAAACTACTCTTTGGAATTCACTCCCAGAACGTGTTACGTCATCAAACAGCATAGTTTCTTTCCATCATCATTTGAAAACTCACCTTTTCAGACTCGCTTATCCTTCCTAAGTTTCCACTCGATCTGATCATTTGTTGATGAACTTTGCATTTTACCTGGACTATGAGTTTGGCCAACCCCTGTACTAGGTACGCTAATGAGCTCAAACATTTATGAGGATATTGGTGCACTAGAAGTTTTGTAATTATTATTATTATTATTAGTTTAAGGATAAGTGCTCTTTAGTAATTACATCTGGAGTATTGCTATGAAGTAAGCTTTTTCTCAGTAGTGGAAAAAAATTGTTTCTTCTGGGAGGGAATAAACTGGAATAAACCGTCTCCTACCGGAATTGTTAATGTGGCTATCATCTGATATTTAACCCTCAATGAATTGAATTTAGTGATAAATGATATTTAGAAGGCTGAACAGTTATACATTTGTACAAATTGATATGGTTTAATACACGACAGCAAAAATAACTGGGAGCTCCTCGATGGCCTAATTGGTAGTGCATCTGGCTACATATCTATAGGATCTGGGTTCAAACCCTGGTCAGCTATATTGGAAGGTTGTTTCATCTTTCACTTTGCCTCATTACCTTTGGAGGTCACTCGGCCCATTTAGTCTATCATGTGCACAAAAGTGCAACTTTTACCGAAAACAACCGGTATGCCATGTATTATACCTATACCTTATTGCAAGAAGAAGAAGAATGCGGAATATTTACTCATCAATTTTGTTCATAAATAAATCTCCACCATTTTAAGTTTGTTTTCTTCTTTGATAATTCTTTAATTGACCTTTTTAAAGACTTGGATATGTAAGTAAGTATATATATATATATATATATATATATATATATATATATATAAAACAGAATATTGTTACTTAGTTGTGCTAAGATCTACTTGATCAAACAAAACATGGTTATTTTCATGGTAATTTGTCTTGAATGCAAAAATTGTCACATTGTAAATGATGTCATTACAAGCATAAACTGTTTTGAAATTTATAAAAAAATCTTTGTCTAATAATACTACTAATAATAAGCACTATATAGTAAAAACAATGTCTAAATATTTAAAATGGTAGAGATAAACATTTCTACAAAGGTTATAATTAATTATGAAATTTTTTAAATGACAGTTGATTTGTGACATCTGTGTCAGTTTCTGTAGACAGTGTTCAAATTTTGATACGTTTTGTTGGTGTAGACAAACCAGACAATAGTATTAGTAGTATTTTGTCACCTATTAGAATTTTATTTAACAGTTTTTTATGTTTATTATAATCTATTGCTAATAAGTAATAAAAGTGGGCTAAAGCAGTTTTATATATATATATATATATATATATATATACAAAAACCTGTCTAGCTTTATTTGTCTATGAAATTTGAGTTATAATGACAGTTTATTTATTGATGAAGCTAATCAATGATAGAGGTAATAGATAAATTGGTTAATTGAACTCAAAATATCAAATAACATTTCAAATACCACAATCAGTTTAGTTAATATCATGATCATCGTCTAACTTATTTTTCCCAATCATATTGCATCATTTGCATTTGTGAGTGTTTGTAAGCCACTTATTTCATTAAAACAAATGTTTCTTCTTGTTAGCAGTATAACTACAGAAGCTGCATAAAATATGCATATGTAAATGAGTTTAATACATAGTTCATTTGGCTCTTGTTTATATTTAGAAGGAGAGAGATATCCAGTCAATCTTCAGTCTCAGTTAGGCTCTGGGACATGCCAATTTTTCAGTCCAAATTATCTTGAGTTCTGGATCAGAAATCAGATGGCTAACCCTGAATTATATGTTAGTCATCAGTAGCAAGCAGATAATGGAAACTGACAGTTACATGAATGTAGTGGGCTATTGTTTTAACAAAACATACCATCTCTTTCTGTCTGTTGTTGCTGCTATTTTAAACAAAGGATATCTGATAATATCATAGATTCTTGTTTTCTTATATATAGCTTCAATAATAATACTAATTATCATGTAGATTGAATAAAGTGCCCTTACTACAAAGGTACATTCAAAGACATGGCGAATTAAATTTAGTTAGTATTACACAGTACACGACTAGATATATTAAGAGATTATGAATAAGAATTGCAAGTAATACAAATATAAACTTGACTAAATGTCTATGTATTCAAATTATCAGAAAACTAATCTAAAATAATACACTACACATTGAGTACGTTAAGTGTGTAGACATTTTATTCTAATGAGATGTACAGCCACACACAGATGCACACAAATGTGCCAAAATATTTTATTAACTGATCCAAAGCGTAACTTAATTATGAATTTGGAAATAAATTGATAAATTTGTCAGTAGGATAGAAATATTTCAGATTCACTCAAATAATAAATATACTCCATTTGAAGCGCACACCATTTTATCATGATACCAAATTTGATCAAAAGTGAAAATTAAAGGTAGGAAATGCAATGAGTTGATCAAACTCAGCCATGTTGCCATAGTTCAGTATCGTATTCACATTCTAACAATGGCTATATGTAAAACAAAAAATACAGAATATTTCAATCATAATTTTGTTCCCGCTATCCTATATTTATTCGGCCCATCTATCAAATGGTCTTGGTACATTTGGCTAGTGTAATTTTGGATGTAAAAGATAACATAGAATAACTGCTGGAACTGTGATCTGTTGTAACAATGATTTTGCTACAAGACTTTCAAATACTGTCATCCGAATTAATTTTGACATCCAGTAATAACCAATAACAGAATATTTCTTTCTTTGTGCTTCAGGTTGGAAGAGCTCTATGGAAAAACTGTTTCGAGAGAAGACGAGAAAAACCATTGATTACATGGTGGAGTTCCTGACCTCTGACCCTAACATGACCTTTGTGTGGTCGGAGATCATATTTTTGGAGAAATGGTACAGCCAGGCTGATGCGGAACAACAGAATAAATTGAAAAAGTAAGCCAATTTTTATTATTTTATTTCACCTCTGGGAAATCTTATTTGATTTGTCATAATAGCTCTCCTCCTATTTTTTTTTTTTTTTGGTTATCATAATATGACAGTATCATAGTGTAAGAGCTGTGATGTACCAAAGTGTACTATTTGTCTGTTTCCTATCACTGTTATAAGATGTTGTGTACCAATATTATGCTAATATATATCTGTTGGCTTATTTGGCCTGAAATGACGTCAGCTGAAAAAGAAGGTAATACAAATTAATACAAATTAATAAAGTCCCAGCAATACATTGTTGTACTATGACAAGGAATTTTACTTGTTTGTGTTGTTGGGGAGGACAAGGAGATCTTACATCCTTCATCAGTGTATATTTATTTTTAATTGGAGAATGTATCCAAAACCAAGTATTTTGCCATCAATGGTGTTGATGATGTTTTGTGCACCTGGAAGGCTAAATGGGCCGAGCGACCTCCAAAGGTAATGAAGTGAAGTCAAAGATGAAACTCCCTTCAGATATGCCCATGATGAGATTCAAACTCAGGTGGTAGTGATCTGTGATCCAAAACGCTACCGGTGAGACCACGGAGGCGCCCCTTTGTCATCAGTGAGATAAAAGAAATTCCATTGATACTGATATGTCATGTTCAACTCACAACTCTCGACTGTTTAGATGTAAACAAAATTTGGGAGAATTATCTTTAACTTTTTTTCAATTTATCCCATTAGATTGGACCAACATTTTAAAATTGTACTCTTTATATACTGATCTGTTGAGGAGGGGAGAGTGGTGGGGTGGGGTTGGGGGAATAGTAATATGGCTAGTTTGTTGACTGATCTTGGGAACCAAGTGGGACATCGAAATCCTGGCTGAAACCATGCTGTATGTCACAGACAGATATGAGATGTTCAGATAGAGTCTTTATAGTTTAATGCATTCAGATAAGAAATTTATTTAATTCATATTCAGCTCGGTATTTGAATACACTTTAAAAGTGTTGATATTCACTGAATATTTTCATGAATACATTTTGTTTCGTTTCAGTACTAATGAGAAACATAATACTATTAATAGGTTATAGCAGTTTTTATATATAAAACTAAGAGTGTTTGTTACTACGTAGTTTAAAATTAATTAATGAATTATAAAAACATTCAGTTGAGGAACTATTGTATAATATACATACTAGTGTTATTGTTCATGCCCACATTGAGACATGGCAAATATTAATGCTATTTTGAAATGGCATTACCTGCAATTTGAAACTTTCTGGGAATTTTTATTATTGATATTGTTAAATATCACGTATATTATTTACCTAATATTTTAGAAAGTTTCAAATTTGAAGAAAAGGTTATCTCATCCAACCGAATAATACATATTTATTAAATAATGGTAACACAGTTACACGATTATTATAAGAAATCATTTTTAATTGCTTGCCATCTGATATTCTGTCATTGATCCACTTATCTGGTAGCTTCAAATATATTTATTTCAATATGATGTAACCAGTCGTTTGTTAGAAGCTGGGATCTGGGTCATTTGACCTGTCTGCTCTCGAGTAGAGACCCGGTTACTGCCGTTTCCAATGCCAATGAGATGCCAAATTGTGCCATTGTAGGCCCTTGAGGCCTATCAAATAAATATTTTTGTTGGCCCACTCCTACTCCTATTTTATTTCTTAACAAAACCATTGGTAATCAGCCGTTTGAATAATTAATTCCAATTCACAGTTCATTTAAGAACCGCACCCAAAGAAGTAATTCCACATTTTAAATGCCACATGAGTTCCATATATGTTCTTACTTCATTCATGCTAAAGTTAACATCCATTCACTTCATATGGCCTCATGGGTTAGAACATGGGACTTTCTTGCTCGTGTTTTGCTGTGCAGGAGGTTGGAGGTTTGAATACAGGCCGTGGCACTGTGGTTGGAGGAGTTTTTCGTCCAGCCAGGCAACTGGTAAGGGTTTCTCTACCAAATATGCGATATATTGTAAATCTAAATTGATTGGAATTAGTCCTCATGATGAAGCTGTAAATAACAGACTATACAGTATTTTTAACCCGGTGGGGTTATAAGGTCAGTGTGAAATATTCTGCATTGAGTAGAGTCCAGAATCAACTTGACGGAGATAATCTTATTGATTATCATCACTATCTCCTTCTAGGTGAGCCAACAATTCTGATCAACTTCGATAAAGTAAACAAGCTCGTTCGTTGAGTCAGAACAATAATATCTCCAGTTACTTGGTGTCTTGTGTTATTAATCTGATCATTAAACAGGCTAAGCGACAATCGGTATATTATACAGTTATAAACTCATCACTGTCACCATCCTGTCACTCTGTTACCAGCTATCCCTCCCGGGCTGTGGAATAAGTTGCCAAATCATATTAAACTTGCAGCAAATAAAGAAATATGTTGTAACGTTCTTAATCTTAAAACCCACTTATTTAAATTAGCCTATTTGTAATATACAAACCAGTTAATTATGAATAAAATGTGTTATATGAGCTCAGAATATGTTTTAATTGTGTTTTAAGTGTAAAGCGCCTTAAAGCAATTCAAGTTAAATAAAGCGTGATATAAAATATTATTATTAATATAAATTAGAATCATGTTTTTTCGCCTATTTTTGGTGCCAATACTTGATCATCATTCAGACTGTAGAGGTCACCTTCAGACCCAATACCTATTACATCTTGGAATTACCTCTCACATCTAGATGGGGCACCTCCTTGGCCTAACTGGTAGCGCAGTTGGCCACACATCTATAGCTCCTGGACCTGGGTTCAAAACCCAGCCGGGCTATATCAGAAGGGTGTTTCATCTTTCACTTCACCTCATTACTCTTGGAGGTCGCTGGACCCATTTGTTTATCTTGTGCACAAAAGTGGCCATAAAACAGCAAGATTTACATTTACTTACATCTAGAGGTTGGTGACTCGTCAGTGATGCACATGTCACAGTGGATAGAGTACTGTGCTGAAAGTCTCCAAGTCCGAGTTCAGATCCCAGTATTACCTCTATTTTAGTGATTTTTCACTGGAAGTAACACTATACTTTATATCCTGTGTATAATGAGTCATTATACACAGGCTATATAGTATGGTCATTATTAATGACCATGAGGCTACAGAAAGTACTCCCAGACTGAATCACTGATTCAGAACAAGAGTAAGCTGTTTATGACTTTGCATACTTACCAACAGAAGATAGCATTTCTACTGACTTTTGGGAAATCACGGACAAAATAAATCTGATTTTAGCAAAGTTGGCACGTTGTTTCCTCACTGTACATATGCTAACATCATCTGCTCGTGTGAACTGGCTCATTAGTGTTTGCCGCAAAATATTTCAGAATGATTCATGCCAATAACCAAATAAAACTTTCAGAAGCTCATGTGGATTAAGAATAATGAACATTTCGGACTATGCATGGTGAAATGTACTGTATAACCATAATATGTTAGATTTAAAACATAA
>JAODUP010000136.1:242500-440000 GCA_025642065.1 Paralvinella palmiformis | reverse complement strand
AGACTGATTCGTTTACCCCTGGCACCACCATGTGGCTGAATTTCACACTACAGTCTCGGGTTAGAAGTCTCAGAATCACTGTGTTGCAGGCAATATTCGAGTGTAGTTGCTGATACATATCGTACTGAAAAGCTGTATATATCATAGCCTATTTACCAGCTATGTTTGGATTTTATTTATAGTCCATTAAGGGAATGTGATCTCCAGATAAAATATTTTGAAATAAAATATGATGTTTCCATTACAAAAGCAGACACACAGATAAAATATTGGGAAATAAAATATGGCGTTTTCTTTACAAAAGCAGATACATAAACAAATACATTTTCATGGGCATATATATATATATATATATATATATATGTGTGTGTGTGTGGGTGTGTGTGTGCAAATGCACCTATGAATGTTCATTTATTAGTCCATATATTTGCTACCTTCATCTGAAAAACATGCACTATTTCTGGCGGACGAATATCACCAATCCAATATGGCTGCTACTTTTTTGCCCAATTTTGCAGAAACATTTCATTTTCTGCACAAACACTGATATTTATGTTTAAGTCAACAAATGATTAAACCATTACTGGGAACATTTATTAAATAAACAGTTATATGTAATCTTCTGGGTTATATCCTGATAAGTATTGTGTTAAATACTTTGGAAAGACACAATGGTTCAGCTGAAATACTAGTTTCAGTCTCTGTGTAATATGAAAAAAATTGCTGAAAGATTTCCAGTATTTACCATTACTTAAAAGACCACAGTTTTAATTCTTATGAGTAACTTTGAATTAGTACCAGCATCAAATGTTCAATGACAGTGTATTACTGTAGTAGATTGTGCAAATATTAACATCAATATTATTAACAAATCAATAGTTGACATAAAAGTGGTAACTAACCACAGTCCTTGTAACACTGAAAATAAAACATGCTTATTCCATATTTTGATATAAAATTATTTTAAAAATAGAAAACGACCTTCTTATGCTCTGAAGTTAAAATATTTGTATCATTATAATATATTTCTTTAATTAATTATATTACATCTACAAGAATCTGATGTTTGTTATTACAGCTAAGATTCAGCACATTGAGTGAGTATTTTAAATCCGTTAAGTCAACACTGACATCTCATCAGCTGTCTGTCCCATCACTGTCTGGTGACTTCTTCACTTACAATGATAGAGATGATCAGTACTGGAGTGGCTTCTTTACATCACGACCAATGTTCAAACATATGACTAGAATATTACAACAGAAACTCAGGTAGTGAGAGAGAGAGTGTGTGTGTGTGTTTGTGTGTGTGTGTGGGAGGGGGTAGAGAGATTGTCTTTTTGCTTAGCAGATGCATAAAAATTAGTTTATTTAATACACAAATTAAGAAATATATTTAAATTAAATGTACATTGAATAAAGTTACCAAAAATTATGTTCATTCTAAAAAGCCAACTGTATTAATTTAACTGTTTATGGTAGCCATATCCATATACATTTCCATTGGAAATACATTGTGTTATTTAATAATAATAATAATAATAATAACAAACTTCTATAGCGTCAATATCCTCAAAAAGAATCGAGCTCAGTGGTATCTAGTACAGGGGTTAGGCAATCTCATAGTCAAGGTATGATGCAAAATTCATCAACAAATGATCAGATGCAGTGAAAAATTAGGAGGGATAAGGAAGTGTGAAATGGTGAGTTTTCAAATGGTGATGGAAAGAAACTATACTATTTGATGACTTAACATGTTCTGAGATGAGTTCCAAAGAGTAGGGACAGCAACTAAAAAATCATGAGTCTCAGCATGAGTTTTAACCCTGGAAACAGACAACAAGTGAATACCAGATGAACAGAGTTCTCTGGGCTTGGGTTCTAAAGAAAGCGTGGAAAATAGATATGAAGGTTCTCCAGAAGAAAGAGCTTGATAGGCAATGGTGCAGAGTTTGAAAATGGTGCGAGATTGAACAGGGAGCCAACCCCAGCTAAGGAGTTCTGAACACACTGAAGTTTTACAATATCCTTAGATGCAATGTTATAAAGAAGAGAGTTGCAGTAATCAAGCCTACTAGTAATGAGTGCTGTAGCAATAGTTTGGAAGAAATAATGCGATAAATATGGTGAAAGTCACGAATATGATAGAAGCAATATCAACATGTCAGAGAAATATGAAATTAAAATCACTATCAAGTGTAACAGCAAAAATATATTCTGTGTGTGATGCTATGTTTAAGGATGGGCATAGGGAAGAAACGAGTAAGTTTGCCACTTAGTCTGGATGTACTTATAATAATGAAATCTGTTTTGTCTGCATTGAGCCTAAGTCTATTGTTTGTCATCCAACCAGAGATATCACTTAGACAGTCAGTTAGCTGTGTAAGAGAAATATCTGTGTCTGCTGTAGATAAAGATATGTATACTTGGGTGTCATCTACATATACCGGTAAATGATGGTCTAATTTGTGGCTGTGAATAAGAGAGCTTACTGGTGTGCTATACCGAGTAGACAGCAGCAGTGCAAGAACAAAACCTTGGGCAATGCTGCAAAACATTGGTCATATTCTCCCTTGTTGGTTTTGTAATGATAATAATACTAATACTGGGTAATATATATTTTATAAAGCATCCTTATTAGCAAAAGCCATTTTAAGATACTGTGCATAACATTCGTTTTTTTAGCATGGAGCGCTTTAAATTAGTTTATTTTTGAATAGGATACTGTAAAATAATTCTTGTTGTCATTGTTATTATTAGTATGAAGTATTAAGACAGGTCAGCAGTCTTTAATCCCAATCTTAATGAGCAAGCTGTATTATGGAATTACAAATTTCTAAAGACGTAGGACAGTACACGTGTGTATGCTGTGGTAAGCCCAAAGTGTATCTGTCGGGAAGATTGCTTCAGCAAGTGTTATACATATTGAAACTTGACTTTGTTAAATGGAGACTTTAAATGGTATCACAAGTTATTAGTATAGTAATAATTTGCTAATTAAACTACTGAGTTAATGATAGACCATAATTACTTTGGTATAAATATGCTTTGATTTAATACACTGCAGTCATGGGGTCAATTCTATTATGTCAATTCCAATTCCACTCAATTTCATTTTGTCAACTCCGAGTAGCTACTTGGAATACCTACTCCGGGTTGTTTATATTCCAAGTAGGATTGTCATGGAAGAAATATTTCCAAATTAAAAAAATAAATGGTAAATTAATTTGTGGATTTAATTTATTTTTGGAACAGACTTCAATTCCAAATTTATCAATTCCAATTCCATTTTTTTTTAAATAAGCAATTCCAATTTTGTTTTGGTTTAATGTCTACACATAACAGGAGTAGCATAGGATGATATAATTTTTAAAAATTAATAAAAAGGTTTTGTGAACTAGAAATTATAGCTGCTAGTGAGTTAGCAGAAGTTATCGATATGAACTTGTATCATGATGAGAGTACTTTGGTCACAGACCTGGATACTCCATGGAAAAACATTGTTTTCATAGGTTTTTTAATTTTACGAATACACATAAGAGATCGTATACTTGTATATGACATGCTACAGTACTGGATGTGTGTGCTTATGTTTCTGTTCTTCAGATCAGCTGAGATACTCTTCACTCTGCTCTCCTCACAAGTTAATAATGAAAACTATCAGAAACTGCGGCATCTCACCTCACGGTTGTGGATGGAACTCGAAGAAGGTCGGCGTGTCCTCGGCTTGTCGCAACATCACGATGCCATAACTGGGACATCAGCAGCCCACACGATGATGGATTATTTCACGAAGTATGTTGAGTTGTAGAGATTTTATTTTAACCGTGGGCCTTATTGGTAGAATTGGTTTTGAGTGGCTAATGGCTGTGATCAGTTAAAGCTGTATAAAGTGGAAGATGAGCTATTCATAATAATCGTTATGATTATCTGGCTGGTGGTAATTATTGTTTGGAAGATGAGTCATAGACTTCACCTGTTATCAGGAATGTAAATATTTTAAAACTACTATTCACTGTAACATTATACTCATTATAGAGTACATAGAGCTGTGTTCAAAGTGGACTACGTAGCAGCAGCATCCATCTCATTTCTCTTGCAATATAAAGTCAATTTAGATGCTGCTCTCAATGCCGATCTCTGTGATACGGTAAGTTAGTACTAGTAATTTAATGGTGGTGTAAGTTTGATTATTAGCCTAGAGTTTGTTTATAAATATGTACTCATCTGTGTGTATATTTATTTTGTATACACCATTAACACAAACGCACACACAAAGAGAGAGAGAGATTGTGTGTGTGTGTGGGGGGGGGAGTATATCTGTACAGTATATTTTAATATGTTATAAAGTAGTATACAATGATATATTATAATGTGAAGTATACTGACAGAGATACATACAGCCTGAAACTGTGTGCATTATATTTCTGTGTGCGACTGAGTGTAATGCTAATATTATTTCTCGGTGGAACATCAACATTGGCAACTCTTGCTGACATACTGACCACCTTTATTATAATTCTGACAGTTAGACATTCAGATGGATGTTGACAAACCAATTATCACAAGAATATTAGATAATTCACTCAGGTAAATCTATTCTTTAGACTCATGCTCTATCTTACCTATTGTGTTGCCAATATTTTAGCAATAATCGCAAGCAGAACTATTTACTCTTTATTATTATCATTATTATTGTCAAATATTTTTATCATCCTTATTGTTGTTGTTATTGTTGCACTCTTGTCTTGTTTTGTTGTTCTGGTGATGCTACTTTTGCTATTATTGCTTCTACTAATACCACTGTTGCTAAATTTAGATTCCACTCAAAGCATAAACTCGAACCTTTTTAGTTCACCTAGCATTAGACTGTAATTGGATGTCTCTGTGTGTCTTATTTACCAGCCAATACTCCCATGCAGTTATACTAAAGTTAACCACTATAGTGTAGGATAGTATCATGGTTAGAGCACTCCGCTGCAAACCTCCAGGCATGAGTTCGAATCCACTCATATACCCACATTTTGTTGTCTTTCCCATGCAGTAACCCCTTGGTTGTGACCTGTACCAAAACTCACATGTTTCTTTTCTGTAGTGTATAGGAAACTTTGTTATAAATTGGATTTATTCACCAGCATTTTAACAAATATAGGACCCTTGCTTGGTTCACTTGAATATGCTATGCATATATAATAAAATAATAGAAAGCTTCCAGGATTGATTGATTAATTGATTGATTGATTGATTGATAGCATGAAAAGTCTGCTGTTGAAGAAATATTGCTTTTTTTAGGCTGATTGATGCTGTAAATACCATTCTAAATATTGGTTATTAATTTTCTTGATATGGAACTTACAGTAGCTCAGAATTAAGTTCCTTTGTGGTCTAATGTCATGGCTTCGAACGTTTGAATCTTCATATGTTAATTTTGTCTTATTTGGAGAAATTGGAATTTGGGGAAGTTACAAAATTGCTATTGAAATTTCAATATTTAGAAATGATAACGTGCATGAAAATAACTTAATAGTACTATAACATTACTTGTCAAATTAGTTATACGGCAATCCTTTAACTTCTTTTAGCCCATAATGAATTTTCCAAAATTTTCCAGCTTAATTATTAATCAAAATCTTATTGGGTAAATTTATTTTATTTACAGCATTCTGGTTGTATTTAATCCATTACCATTGGAACGAGAAGAGTTTATCACGGTTACAGTACTGTCACCATTTGTCATGGTGGAGGACATGAAGCAGAATCCTATTGGTTGCCAGGTGGCACCAATGTGGGCTGATTGGCTCGAAATGGAAAAATATCAGTACAAGGTATTTCGCTTGACGAGTTGGAAATCTGATGTGGTCGTGTCGTTTAACATCAGCATTGGCAGGCATTTTTACACAAACACCACTCACACTGTAAAATGTGGAAAGCAGGAATTTTCTGTTCTGATTTGTTAAAAAATAAATTATTTCAAAGAAAGGTGGTTTTATTATAGAATTAAATAAAGCAATATTTGTCAAGTGATTGGAGTGAATAATACAGTAAAAGCTTGATGATCTGACAAAGACAGTGACACAGGAACATGTCAGATTGTAAAGAATATCCGATCATTCAATTTAAATGTGTGTGATCTAGTGATACATCAACACAGAAAGATAATTTAGTTTTGCATGTTTTGGTTATCTCTAGCAGGATTCCCACACATGCTGGAAATTCTGGAAAATAACAAATTCTTTTTTCAAGTCCACGAACTGTACTTGAATTTTACAAAATCAGGAAATGCCCTGGAAAAAATATTACCTGTAAAAAAATCCACTGAGAACCAAAAAGCCCATGAATAAATATTATGTCTGTAGAAGAAAACTTTGATTATAGAAGAAAAAGGGTACTGGTACATGATGTTGATATCCCATGTTAGTTAAAATTTAAACCAAAGTGGGTGGATTAAACAGCTAGAAGGGGCGAGAAGGAGGCTGTACCATAAAAATGTAAATAATCGATCATACATTGAATAAATATGATATGCTTTTTCACACATATCTTGATTTATTACCTTTAAATCTTGTATACGTTGTCCTGGAAAATGAAAATTTTGTCCTTAAAGCGTCCTGGAAAAATATTTCCTTTGCTGTGGGAACCATGTCTAGTAACATGTAGGAAGACATGGCTGGCCAATCAAAAACTCCAAACCAAATGTTGTAGATTATCCAATTTGTAAGAAATCCTATTTTGCTATATTAAGGACAGTATTAAGGTAATTTTCGTTGACCTGTTTAAGGTCACATAGTAGAATTCATATTTCTGTTAAAGAAAACATAACACATCTTTTGATAATATACCCCAACAGCTAAAAACGTGTGAAAGACATTAATCAACATGTGTTTCCTGTTTTAAATGTATGGTTGAGGTGTTGATGTCAGCGTCAGATCCCTATGTTTTAAGACTATACATGGACAAAACTTCACTGGACAGCACCACACATAGACAAATATCCACTGGACAAAACATCAATCATTCAGTAGGCCTCTTGGACAAAGCCGAGGTTCATTTATCATCAACAAAATTAAGTTTTATCTTTTTTTAAAAACTATTTAATGATATAATTTTATTAACAATTAACATCACAGATTTCATTGTATTGTTATATTATATATATATATATGTATTACATAATTGTGCACCTTCTCTAATGTCCCTTAGATTATCTGGGACTGACTTGTTGCCACCATGACAGTTAGTACAGAGTTTTTGTAGCATCTTGGTTTCTGCTTTAATCTAAATATTATTTCATTCCTCATAATTTACTATTTATGTTTACTTACGATTAATATCTACTTGAAGCTTGTCACTGATTGGTCATTACTGCCTCCAAATGGGGAATCATATCACTGCCTTGTGATGCTAGTCTGTGTTGGAAAATATGAGGGTCTGTTATTTATGGTAAACTAGTGAGGACATTATTTCTTTTCCAGTTGACTTTTGTGGCTGTGTTAAAGCCTTTGGCCATCACAAGATTTAGTATAAGACGTGTTAATGGTGATACTACAAGTCACTGTCCACTGGTTGATGTGAGATTCATCAGTCCAGTACATAACCACAACGTTAGGTAAGCAATATGAGATTTGTCTTTATACATAAATATAGTCATACATAGATACATACATACATACATACAGGCAAACATATAAACAGACAGACCAAAACAAACAAATGATCAAGTAAACACACACACACACACACACACTGGGAGAGAGAGAGAGAGAGAGAGAGAGAGATGCATGTCCGAATTTCAAATTGGGACAATGAAACATTATACAACACGTCAGCTTTTGCACTTTTTTTTCAGTTCTCTGTTTCACGTTTCTTGGAGAGGATTAGAAGACTTTGTGTTGTCCTCTCCATTAATCTCAGCATACTTCTGCGGTTGTAATGGTCTTCTTCAGGTAATAATTATTGTGCATCCTTTGAGGAAGCTAGTCTAAAATATTAATAACTCATTGTTATAATGTTGGTGTGTGCATCATTAGCCCATTGGCTGTCGTAATAATTACCAGCTGATTAGTAAATAGTATTGGCCGCAGTGTTTTGTGGGAGGTTTAATCCGGCTTACGATGCAATTCACGTTTTACGTTAACATTGAAAATTAAGATATATCTGAAACTTTTGAAATAGAAAATAATGCGATCATGACAAATTATTGTATTTAAATTTAAATAATGTGAAATTTATAATGTTTTGTTAAAATGCAATTATACACACACTACAATTTGAAGAATATTTATATATAAATATATATATTATATATATATATATATATATATATATATATTCAGAATCCATTAATCCTACAAGGTTTGTCACATCGAGTCCGTGACATACCAGTAGTCTGTGTCACATATTTTTAAATCATAAAGATATGCCTCCTTATTTAAACTAATATTCAATAACCTTGCACAAGATACAGAATGGCATTGAAGCCATTGATCATTTTGATGTTTGTTAATTACAGAAATTATAAAGAAATACTCGTGTCACTTTGTCCATCAGATTAACTCATGATCTGCTCATTGGAAAGATCACACATTTGTGTTTTTAATTAGCCATGAATGATTATGATTGGCTATTAGATAGCCACAGGTGTTGGAAGCACTGTGTGTCTGTTGTATAGTCGAGGATGATTGTAATTGGTTATGATCTAGCAATTATCACGGGTGTGCAGGCTAATGAACCATTACTGACAAGACATTGGTTTGTCTCGCATGACTGAACCAGCGGAAAGATTTGGCAACATTTTCGTGTTGTCAGATTATCGAGGTCATTTTACATTGAAATGTCACATTCTATTGGCGGAATGAAGTGTCGGAGTCAGAACGCGGAACAGGATTTTGTCGGATTAAAGAGTCATTTATAATGGAGCTAAATTGGTCACAGGCAATAATGTGTCTGATGGTGGATTTGTTGGATAAATGATGTCCAAATTAATGGATTCTGACTATATATATATATATATATATATATATATATATACTGTATGTATATATATATATATATATATATATATATATATATATATAGATAACTAGTCTACTATATATTTTCAGGGTATATTAGACAAAAGCAGTCAGATTTATCATGAGTCTAACATAAAGTTTGTTCGTTATGGTACTGGATCGTGGACAAATCCATTTCACGATAAAAGTGGAGCTTATATCTTCTTACCTAATGGGCCTGCTCAGGTAATATACGAGGTGTAATATATATATATATATATATATATATATATATATATAAGAGCAATACTAGACATTAAAATTTCTAATATTTCTGAACACAAAAAGCATACATTATGTATTATATTAATCAGGAGCTCGACATGAGTCAACCAAAAATCATGGTAACATTTGGCCCCCTAGTGAATGAAGTCTATACTATACTACCCCTAGTAACTCACAGAGTCACTATCTATAATACAGAAGGTAAGCTGACATTAATTAGTTATAGGTAGATTTTAGTTTGGTAAACAAAACAACCCACAATCAACAATAGGTTCACATTCTGTATGTGGTGTATACATAGTACTGTTTGTTCCAGAGTAAACCTTGGCCCATATATGTCAGAAGGTGCTTCACCTTTCTCTTTATCTCATTACTTTTGGAGGTCACTCGATCCATTTAGTCTAACCACATGCACAAAAGTGGCATTGAAATGGCAATTCTTAATTTTAGATGTTGTACCTGAATGAAATATTGGATTGAGTTTAGGACCGGCAAAAGGCTTTTTTCCACACGCGAAGTAATATTTTTATGAATGAAATTGTTCTGTTTAAATCTGATGCTGTAAGGCAACTAAATTTTAATAAGAAAATCTCCATTGTTGGTTTAATAAATGTATTATTACATGTGGCATTAATACCAGCTCATGTGGCATGTCATATGCTGAATAAGCTTATATAAATTATGCAGCTTACGATTTAATAACTTGTACAGTGAGCTGCTATTTCTTGTTTATCGTGTATTTCCAGGTTTTCGAGTCAGATTTGATCATTGTACAATTTAGTTTCATAATTTATGTTATCACTTCGACCAGTATTTCCAATTTTAAGTTTGGTTCCTATCATGTCTACTGTCCAGATTATCTTAACATCAGCTGAATCGTATTGTTCTAGCTATCTTAGACTAGTTGTCTAATGCTTGCTTGCTTTTTTTTGCTTTGTTTTGTATTTCGGGGAGAATCCCCAGGCTGTCATTTATTCAGCACAGCGTCAATGTTGGAGTGGTTGAGAAATTCTCCTCCCCCACCACTCACAGGGGAGCAGTACGGAAAGATGGAGTCGAAATACCCTGAGGGTGGTCACTGCCAGAGTGTTTTGCCTCATGGGATCTTTAACGTCCCCCTTTGTTTTAATTAATTCAGTGGAGATGGCAGCCCCATTTAATGTGGTCAACCGCCCACAATGTAGTGAGCCAAGAAATTAATCTCTGAAAAAGTTTTGACCTCTTGCTGGGATCAAACCTGTGACCCTTGGCACCAAATGTCGGGTGCTTAACCGCTAGGCCACCGGAGCTCACTAGTTGTCTAATTAACTTAGCAGAGAGAGCTATCAAGATTAAAGTTTACAAACAAACTGTGACCGTGATCGCATCAATATCAAATGAAAATAATCTTACTCTCAAACTATCTCCATTATAAACTGTTTGTTGTCGCTTTCCAGCAATCGTTATGACTCGGACAAAATATAACCTCACATGTCAGTTTGTGATTCTTTGGATACACCCCTTACTAATGGGCCACTTTAATGGATAGATAGATAGATAGATAGATAACAATAGATTGATTGGTTGATTTCATTTGTTCCAAATCATTTACATACAATGATTATTATAGATATCACAGTAGAATGTAAATATAACAAATAACGTGTACCAATAATAAAGAAATCGCTGACACAAAAAGTCAATGCTGAGAAGAGTTTGGTTTTGTTGTTCGGGGAGAATCCCCAGGCTGTCGCTTAATCAGCACAGCCTCTAAGTGGGAGTGGTTGAGGAAACTCCTCCCCCACCACTCACAGGGGAGCAGTACGGAAAGATGGAGCCGAAATACCCTGAGGGTGGTCACTGCCAGAGTGTTTTACGTCCTCAGGTTTATTTTAAATAATTCAGTGGAGACGGCAGCGCCATTTAACGTGGTCAGCCACCCACGATGTAGTGAGCCGAGAAATTAATCCATGGGAAAGTTTCGACCTCTTACGGGGTTCGAACCTGCGACCGTTGACACCAAGTGCTGGGTGCTTAACCACTAGGCCACCGGAGCTCACTGCTGAGAAGAGCATAAAAAAAAGTTTTATGCTGAGAAGAGCATAAAACTTATTTCCTATAAAGTGGACCTAAAATGATGTTTTATTCCAGTCTGAATACTTGACTATACCAAAACTAAAATTAGTAATATTTAATTAGGCTTTATATTCGTCTTATAGAAAGTATCAAATCATTTAAACAAATACAATAACAAAATTCTTCCATTTAGTTGATTACTGTGGTCTTAAATTGACAGTCATCATGATTTTCTGATTCCCAAATTACCGGCAGCTTGGGAATTGCGTATTTGGTAATAATTACAGCTTGTATAGGAAATTGGGGAAACGTTACTACATTTCTTTCGTTTTGTTGATGTTTCATTCATTGTTATAATGGTGTCATGCACTGACTAATACCAGGTTCAAAAGGCGCAGCTGTTCACATAAAGAACATCGTTAACCTAGAAGCGTATACCAACACGGAGCTGGCTATGAGGATCTCCACAAATATCAACAATGAAAGAACGTTCTATACAGATAACAATGGCTTCCAGGTGACTAGATAAATACTTGGTGTCTGGACAATGGCAGTATAAACTTTTTGATGCCACTCCAACAATTTATTCTAAGCCATTAAATCATTTATTCTTCCGTGCTGTTAATATATATCGGTTTTGTGCAGTCCACTTCTTGATATTCTAAAGATGTATAATAATGGATTTTCTAGATTTAATCTTCACCAATTTATTTAATGCACCATATTTTATAAGTTTTTGTTGTACAAAAATATTGTTGTGTGTTCAGTCATGGTTCATTGCATATAGTGGAGATTTTGTGTCAGAGGTTTGTTTTCTAATCTATTTTATGTGTAATCTGTTGTTTGTTTTGGTTCCAGATGCAGAAGCGTACTTATTTGCAGAAGTATAAGATACAGGGTAATTATTATCCGATCGCTACACAAATATTCATTGAGGATGACTTATACAGAGCTACTGTACATACTGCGTACAGTCATGGTGCTTCTAGTCTGAGCTCAGGTAAGTTAAACTCCCTTAAAACAAATAAATAGAAAAGATTTTATATGCCATTCTTGTATCATAATACTAATAATAATAATGGCCGAAATGGCGGTTATTTTACATGGCTTAGCTATCTCAAATCAGGGAGACGTATATGATCTGTAATTTACTGTTTCACAATATATGACATATTCGGTGGAGAAAACCTTGTCAGTTGCCTGGTTGGATGAAAACCTACTATAATGCCACGGCCAGGATTCGAACCTCCAACCTGCCGCACAGCATGACCATGGGTAAGAAAGTCCCACGCTCTTACCCACTAGACCATGGAGGTAGTAATAATATATAGTACAATGCCTGCATTAAGATAATTGTACCAACTGGTGAATTGTGACCATAATTGAGGTTTCCTCTAATGTAGTAGATTGTGAAAACGTATCATGCTACAAAAGTGGGAGTGTGTTAAATAAAACGGAACTGTTTGTTTTATGGAAAATTAGCCAGAAGTGCTGTAATTTGTTGCTAGAGTGGATATGGAGATCCAATCTGACAAGTTACGTACTAGTGGCACTGTGTGTGGAATGGCTTTTACTTAACATCCCAGTTGCTGACTCCCTTCGTCATCATGCTGACTCCCTTTCTTCATCACACTGACTCCTTTTGTCATCTTGCTGACTCCCTTTGTCATCACGCTGACTCCCTTTGTCATCAGTGTTATTCAGTGTGTTTTTTTTATCTTAGTGAAACTTTTTTATCTTTATTTGATAAATGTTGAGAAGTGTTTCATTCACTATGAAGCTGATGCTGTTTAATTTTGAGAGTCCAAGGTTATTTCTTTATCAGGTGTAAAAATCACATATAATTAATAGATTATTAAGTGCCAAGATCTACTGGCTCATCTCCCATATCTGGCATACAAATTAATTGAACAACCAATAACTTCTACTCTTATACACGTACTTTTTAGTTTTAACAAAAGAGTGAGCAGAGGAAAACTCATTATCTTCGTATATTAATTGTTGTTTATTGGTTCCTTGAGTCATGTGTTAAAGGTGTTACTGCACCAAATTTTAAAAACATCACTCACTCGTCTACTGTTAAATATATGCTGTTGTAGACACTTAATGGAACTTTGAATGTGAATTCTCAATTATGTTAAATGGATTTGTGGCTGTAACATACACTGTTTGTAATATTGAGTTTCATTTAATCATTTAATCATTTTGAGCTCATTTAGTGTGGCCACAGTGGATGAATCATCTGTTGTTGAGATGTGACTGTAAATTGACATTATACTGTGTACCTATGGATACAGGCAGGCCCCGTTATAACACAGTCGTTGGGGTCCACAACTCGTCGACTGTTCTGTAGGTGGACACGAAGTGAGACAGGGGTACTATTGGAGTGGGCTATAATAGGGAGTCCATGTATTCACCTTGTTTAGCACCGTCCTTTAAGATTACATACAACTGTTATTTCATAAATATTCTCATCATGTATCATCATGACTGAAATATTAGACATTTTAACCAAATTTATATAATTTCGTATACAAGGGTATGTTGCTGATAAGTCATCAGTTATGGGTATTACTTTGTGAGGGGAAGAGTGATTTTCTCATTCTGTTTCTATTTAATTGGAACGTTCCTTGTTGCAGGTGCTATGGAAGTGATGTTAGACAGACGATTAAATCAAGACGATTGGAGAGGACTTGGTGCTGGTATTACAGACAATGTAGTTACACCAAGTCAGTTTATACTACTGATAGAAACCAATCGTAGAGTAATCAGTTTACAGGTCAGAGGTCATAATAATAATAATACTATGTTATTTTTATAATGCCACATCCAACTGTATCTATGTTGTTCTTAGCTGTTTTATGTACAAATTAGCTAATTGATTTAGATCAGCCAATAAATATACAGATAAATTATTATACATACAGTTATAATATATATAAGACTTATTAGACATAAGTGTACCATATAAATATACAGATAAACTATTATATATACAGTTATATACAGGACTTATTAAAGACATGAGTCTACCATATAAATTATAAACCGCCTCTTTGGCCACATGGGTAGAGCGTGAGACTATTTACCTATGGCTATGGGTCATTCTGTGCGGGAGGTCACAGGTTTGCACCTCAGCCGTGGCACTATAGTATGAGGAGTTTTTCATACAGCCAGGCAACTGGCAAGGTTTTCTCCACTGAACATACCATTTATTCTAAATTCTAAATTTATTCATAATTAGTCTACGTTGGGAAGGTGTAAATTACAGACCATTTGTGTCACCCTCATTTGACGTTGCCGGCCACGTAAAACACTGCCATTTCGGCCATTATTATTATATTATCATTATAATGCCTCTACTTATTTAAGAGGGCACCTCCATTGTCTAGAGGTAGTGTGTTGGACCACAGATCACTACCACCATGTTCAAATCTCGGCGTGGGCATATCTGAAGGTTGTTTCGTCTTTGACTTCGCCTTATTACCTTTGGAGGTCGCTCGGCCCATTTAGCCTACCGTGTGCACAAAAGTGGCCTTAAAACATCAATTATCATCATCATCATCATCTACTTATTTAAGAGATTGTTCCAATGTGTGAGTACCAGGTCATTAGTTTGCCATATTAAATTGCAGCAGGATCTGATATCATTCACTGGATGTGGTATTTGTAATATATTAAATGTCGTGATATATTCACCTTCGTAGTTTGTTTGTGTTCTTGGACTTCAATAAATTTCATTCCTGAATATAGGTAATTTTTTCTGTACCTTAGAATTGTACATGTTTGTCTGCAGGTTTCCTGTGCTTCCTGGAAAATCTCGGTCTTAGAAATGTCCTTTAATTTTACAAAGTCAGGAAATGTCCTTGAAAAAATATTGCCTATGACAAAATCCACTTAGAACCGGAATAGCCTGTGAATTAATATTATGATTGTAGAAGAAAACTTTGATTGTAGAAGAAAGAGTACTGGTACATGATCTTGATATCCCATGTTAGTTAGAATGTAAATAAAAGTGGGTGGATCAGACAGCTATGTCAATAATTGATTATACATTGAATAAATAGTATATGCTTTTTCGCACATATATTGATATATTACCTTTAAATCTTGTATACTTTGTCCTGGAAAATTGTAATTTTGTCTTGGAAAAGTCCTGAAAAATACTATTTCCTTGGCTGTAGGAATCATGTGTCTGGTTTTTTAACTTGCACATAAGCAGATGGACAGTATCACCATCATTTTCATTCTACTGGTAAGTGGAGACATCTAGTAATTAATAGTTTCACTTGTTACCAGGCGAGTATATCTAGTGCCAGTCACAATAATTTGCTCATCTGGCAACCACCCAACATGGATTCCATATAGTTGTAGATGACAGGGACGTTATCCTTTGAAGGATTCTTGAATTCATAAAAATGTTTAATCTTCATAACCATTTATGGTTTAAGAAATACTCAGTGGGCCAACTAATCTTCATAGGTAATGAGGTGAAGTGAAAGATCAAACACACTTCTGAACACGCTCCAGTCAGGGTTTGAACCCAGTTGCAGGGTTGCGGATTTTATTGATTTAAATCGATTTTTTTTATTTAAAAAAAAAACATTCAAATATTTCCTAAAACACAATTAGTATGACTTGTTAGAATAACAATAAATACACTAATCATAAAAATAAAAATGCATGATTTAAAAAAAAAAATTGCAGTGATTTAAATCCAACAACTCTGCCCAGGTGCTAAAGATCTGTGGTCAAACACGTTACTAATTAAGCCATGAAGATGCTCCTAGTATGTAAGGTTAAAAGGTACTCTCAATCGGAGTGTTTGTCAGCTTTATAGTTCACTGCCTAAAGATAATTATCTAATAGAAGTAAACAATAGTACAAACACTGGAATCAATCTGTTCTATATTCTTCTGCGAGCTAAAAGTTTGTAGGAATGCTGAAACCAAACATGAAATAATGGCACATTACATACAAATATGTAATACTGTATATGAGAAACACTTACTGGTTAATAAGAGTTATTTTACGCTCCTAAACTGTACTTTTTAAAACATACTGTAATTTATTATTCAAACACCTTTTGTAAGTCATACCTTAAATTTTTTGGTATATCAGTTTGATATTGCATCTCTGTTAATTCAAGTTTTCACAATCAGCATTTAATAATGTGTTATGCGTCATATACCAAGTCCTTCAACTTGATGACTAGTAAAGTGTTAGTCAGTAAAGTGAAAAGTTTGTGAAAGTTATTTACAGCAATTTACAAACTGATAAATTAATACCTTTTTCATATTCAAAAATAGATTCATTTACTTTTTTTTGTTGAATTGGATATTTTTTTCTATGACATCATACAGGGATCATTTTATTATTTTATAATAAAGATAATAATAATAATAATAATAATAGTTCAGGGAATATCATAAAAGACAAACTGGCAAAATCATTTTGTGTCAAGGTTGTTTTTTTTCCTTCCATACATTCACTACCATAGGTTACTAACAGTCCTTGCTTGTACTACAGGACTTGACTTTGAAATAGTTTTATAATAAAAAATATGGTACACCTTCCAGTTCTATTTACTAGTTTTTGTCTCATCTCTTCCCATCCCATCAGATTATTTTCTCGTTTTCCTGTTTCATACGTTATTCGTCCTTCGGCTGTTTGTGTCATTTAGATTTAGAATTAAAATAATTATCTTCCCGCACAATTCTTTCAGCACACCAAAGAGTCGGGTGTCCCTTCATTACTCAGTCACCAGATGTCACTTCGCCTCAACACACCACCGGAACTATTCATCCAGCAGAAAACGTCGACACACGTAATATTGCCTCATGAGCCGCTGACCACTTCTTGGCCGTGTGACATCCAGTTAGTCAACCTACGTAGTCTCAGCATCGCTGATAATGAAGCTTGGCACAGTCTACTTATTGTACATAGATTGGCCTACAGCTGTATATACATGGGTGTTTATGAGCAATGCAGGACGTCTAATGGACCGGTAAGGCCTGCTACCTGTGTCATACTAATCCAAATCAAGTTAACACACATTTTATTTAAGAAATTTGAAGCTGAAGAAAATGTTTCATTTATTTTTCTTTCGCTGTAGCCAGACATATTTGACTCTCCCAAGGGAATGTTGTTGACACCCGAAATGTGAATAGTGTGACTGGTAAAAATAGTATGGCCTATTTCATTCATGTAATATGGAAAACTTTGCTAATGATGACTAACCTTGTCTTACTTCAAGGCAAAATATATATCTGCTGTGAATTTTGGGTTTAGGTTCACTCAGTGCATCCTCCTGAATGCCATAGGGGCTGACAAAATTGAAACGACAGTAAATAGTGTTCATGTACCAGTTTATCATTAAAATCCATCTTTTCACTCACTCACTCACACACACCAGGGGATGTATAAATTGTTTACACTTAGATATAGGCAATTGTTCAATATTTGCCAGAGCTCGGAGAAATGGTGAGATTGCGTCAGTACAGTTGGTAATGCAATGCACTGCTGACCTTCAGGTCTTGGGATCAAATCAGAGTATTTTCTAGATCTCTGGGATAGTTCAACAAATAGTGAAATGCTTCAGAGTAAACAAACACCATGGCAGTAGGTTGATTTATTAGCCTTAATCCATTTTTGTGCACATGGTAGGCTAAATGGGCCGAGCAACCTCCAAAGGTAATGAGGCAAAGTCGAAGATGAGACACCCTTCAGACATGCCCACATCGAGATTTGAACCCAGGTGTTTGAGATCTGTGGCCAACTGCACTACCAGTTAGACCATAAACACTTGTAATATTCTTCATCTCGATGGTATTTATAGCTTTATACATATGTAATGTACCCCCCCCCCCCATAGCACAAAGGTTCTGGATTAGAAACAAAAGTAGCTAACTTTACAGGTGGTGATGAAGTGAATTGGGTTTATCTGCAGAACATCATAATTTGTACATTTCATGTGATACCTTTGGCTGATTCTGCATTAGGCATCTCTTCCATGCTATTATGTTATAACCCCAAGCTATTCTTTGTAAACAATGCCTGGGTGTCCTGATTAATCACGAATTCATCATAAATCATGTAACTTCTTGATCCACGTTCCTTGGTGCAATGTACTAAACTGTCCAGTGTAAAGTCTCTTCATCAGAGTCAACAGAATTGAAAATATAGATCAATTGAAAACTCATAAATAATTATATTCTACCATGTAAATAAAAATGTGTGTGTGTGTGTCTGATAATATATATAATATGGTAACTTATTATGACTATTAAAGTTATTTAATTTAAACAAGACTAAATTCTCACCATTTTCATAATTAAATTTTCTTGTACAATACTGGCTGTATTTTCTGAAGATATTTGACATTAAAAGGACTAGACATATTTTAGCAATAAATTATATGGGGGGGGGAATTTTTCTCCGGTTGCTTAAAAATTCTTATTTCTAATTGATTTCTTTTCAGATTCCTCTCAGCCGATTGTTTTCTAGTCTGAAAATACAAAAGGCATGGAAGACTTCTCTGACGGGACTATCTTCAGGTCCACAGTTGGAAGTAACTTCCGTAGAACTTGAACCGATGGAAATCAAAACATACAAGATCCGTCTGAGCTGGATATTATAAATATCATTAACGGGTCTCGTATACCATAATGTGTGGTAATGGTGATCAATAATCCTGTTTCAATTTCAGGTAACAAATGCACTCGCTCAAAGGGATGTATGTGTTTATATATATATATATATATATATATATATATATATATATATATATATATATGACTAGCATCTTCATTATGTTATCTCTTTTTTATTAAAACTTTTATTTTTATTAAGATAAGGAAGACTATAAAAGGAAATGAATAATTTCAGGGTATGTCCGTACTGAGATTCTATCTGACTAATCATTTGATTGCTCACTGAAATAGGTCGCACAAAATGGAGCACTGCTACTTAACGCATTATTACTAGGTGCTGTTATGTAATGTGATAATAAGTTACAATGTTTGTACATTTTTCTGGGGAGGGGGATTCTCTAGTTAACTAGTTGAGTTCAATGAATGAATTAAATAAAGTTTTCGTAAGAATATAAATAGCATTAGTATCTGTCGGGCGTTCTGGTTCTATCTTAAACTGAACATCTCAATAATACAGTGTGTCCACGTGTCCTTTATTTCAAGGAATCTTCTCTATTTCAAGATTCTGCTAGATCTCCTTTGTTTGTTCCTTTTTTTACATCTCCTCTTTTTTTTTGACAAAAGGACATTGTCCACATTTTTATTGGCTTATTTCCTCATAATTGAGTGTGTAATTATATTCAAGTTACTCTTATACTTTCAAATTGAGCTCCTGCAATAAAATACTGGTTTATAATGGTGTATTATCTATTTTCCCATTCTTGTCCCTTTTTTTCAACATTTTTGACAGACAAAAGCGGGGGGGGGGACATCTCCCCCTTCGAACTCGCACCACCATGGCAGCATTGAGGCCACAAATAAAGCCTACAATTTTACCTCCTTTTTTACCATTTCAAGTTTGTGGACACACTGTGATGGATGAATATTCTTTGTATTGATAAAAAGTATACTGGAGTTTGTCGTTGCGGTACCAAATGTTTTATCATCATTAAGAGTAATGATAGAAAACCTTAACAAAAGATATGTAAAATTAAAGCATCTAAAAGAAAAAGCTAGATTGATATGACCATGGCATAACTGGTAGTGTGGTTGGCCACAGATCAATAACACCTGGGTTCAAACCCTGGTTGGAGTATGTCAGAAGGGTGTTTCATCTTTCATTTTGCCTCGTTACCTTTGGAGGTTGCTTGGCCCATTTAGCCTACCTTCTGCACAAAAATTGCCATGAAACGGTAACATTTACATTGTTATTAAAAATAAACGTTTATAACATCTAATTGCTAGGCAACAATGAACAATTTTATAGCAGATTAATTACCTGCTCGTCCACACGTATCATTAAGGCTAAATCTTGGTTCTAAAATTTCAAAATGTTAGGCAGCAGTTATAATAATAATAATAATTACAAAACTTCTATAGCACCAATATTCTCTAAAAGGATCGAGCTCAGTGGTGTACCTAGTACAGGGGTTGGGCAAACTCATAGTCTGGGTACAATGCAAAATTCATCAACGATGATCAGATGGAAAGGAAACTTAGGAAGGATAAGTAAGTCTGAAAAGGTGATTTTGGAAATGGTGACGGAAAGAAACTATGCTACTTGATGATTTAACATGTTCAGAGAGTGAATTCCAAAGAGTAGGGACAGCAACTGAAAAAGCACGAGTCCCAGCATGAGTTTTAACCCTGGGAACAGACAAGTGAAAACCAGATGAACAGAGTTCTCTGGGCTTGGGCGCTAAAGAAAGCATGGAAAATAGATATGAAGGTTCTCCAGAAGAAAGCGTTTGATAGGCAATAGTGCAGAGTTTGAAAATCATGCAAGATTGAGCATGGAACCAATGAAGAGATTTCAGGAGTGTGACAGAATGGGAAAACCGAGGAGACCGTGTGACAACCCTAGCTAAGCAGTTCTAAACACACTGATGTTTTAGAATATCCTGAGGTGCAATGTTATAAAAAGACAGTTCCAATAATCAAACCTATTAGTAAGGAGTGCTGTAACAATGGTTTTGGCGACTATTTACCTATGGCTATGGTCATTATCTCCACCGTACATGCCATTTGTTTTAAATTCTAAATTTATTTAGAAATAGTCTCCGTGGGGAAGCAATAAATTACAGACCATTTGTGTCTCCCTCATTTGAGGTTGCCAGCCACGTAAAAAAACCTGCCATTTCGGCCATTATTAATTAATTATTAATTAAAGCGACGAATACGGCGAAGGTCACGAATATGATAGAAGCAAGAGCGACATGTCGGAGAAATATGTTATCTGAAATTAAAGTCGCTATCAAATGTAACACCAAGATTACGTACAGCGTCTGATGGTATGATGCTACGACTAAAGATGTTTGTAGGGAAGAAATGAGTAAGTTTGCTGCATTGTCTGGATGTACCTATAATGATGACATTTGTTTTGTTGGCATTGAGCCTAAGGTTATTGTTTGTCATCCAGCCGGCGACATCACTGAGGCAGTCAGTAAGTTGTTTAAAGGAAAGATCAGTGTCTGCTGTAGATAAAGATATGTATACTTGGGTGCGATCTGCATATAAATGATAGTCTAATTTGTGGCTGTGAACAAGTAAGCTTAGTGGTGTGGTATACGGAGTAAACAGTAGCGGTATAAGAACAGAGCTTTGGGGAACACCGCAAAACAGTGGCACTGCCTTCGAAAAACATTTTATTGATTGAAACTTATTAAGAATGAGTGGATCCAGATAAGTGCTGTGCCTGATATGCCATATCAAACAGATAGGCGATCTAGAAGAACAGAATAATCAATGGTGTCAAAAGCTGCAGATAAATCTAAAAGTGTTAGTGCTGTGACCTTTCCTGTGTCCATGTTTAGTGGAATGTCGTTATAAACTTTTAGTAGAGCGATTTCTGTAGAGTGAAATTGTTTGTAAGCAGACTGAAAAACATTAGACATGTGGTGATTACAGTTTAAGTGAACGTTCAAAAGACGGGATACGACTTTTTCTAATACTTTAGATATCAATGATAGATTAGAAATAGGTCTATAACTGTTTTCTGGTGAAGATGATTTCTTAAGAAGAGGGATTACATGGGCATGTTTAAAATGAGAAGGGGACACTCCGGAGCTTAGTGATAAATTTATTAACTTAGTAATTGGAACAATTAGTGTGTGAAGACCAAATTTTAGCATCAAGTTCACAGGTCTTATTATGGGATAATAAAGTCCTACTGGAAAATAAATATAACAACTAGAAGCAGAAACTGGGAAAGAAGCATGAATTTGGGTGATCTTATCCTTGAAATGTTTGGGAAAATAATTACAGAGTGAATTAGTTGAATTATTAGCGGGCAGAGAAACAGAAGCCTTTTTATTGAGAGTCCTATTTATACAGTTCCAGAGTTGACGAAGACTGTCAGGAGTTGTTGGAGATCTTATTCCTATAAAAGCTAGATTTAGTTTTATTCATGAGCTCCGGTGGCCTAGTGGTTAAGCACCTGGTGCCAACGGTCGCAGGTTCGAACCCCGTAAGAGGTCGAAACTTTAAATGGCGCTGCCGTCTGCACTGAATTATTTAAAATAAAGGGAGACGTTAAAGATCCCATGAGGACGCAAAACACTCTGGCAGTGACCACCCTCAGGGTATTTCGGCTCCATCTTTCCGTACTGCTTCCCTGTGAGTGGTGGGGGGGGGAGGTTTCTCAACCACTCCAACATAGAGGCTGTGCTGATTAAGCGACAGCCTGGGGATTCTCCTCGAACAACAAATCCAAACCAACCATTCATGAGTCTATTGCAGAAATGTCATTGTTTAGTATATCTAGATATGTTAAGTCGTGTGTGATTTCGTTCATATGTGAGATGAATGTTTAGAGAAGTGTTAGAATGTTGATATTAATACATTTTAACTATTTTTAAACAGGTAATATGCTGACTTACTGAAATATCGGATATAATGTGTTAAATCTATAAATTTATGCTAAGCCTTAACGTTGTTTCCACGTTGAAATACGTTGTTTGAATGTTGAATCCGCGTCATCATTTTAAAAATAACTCCACGTTATGATTTCAACAATAATTCCACGTCATAGTTTCAACAATATACGAAAACATCGTCTCCCAATATGTATTTTCAACTCTTATTAGAATATTGAAATGGCTTATATGCGATTTTCTTATTAACTTAATCCACATATAAATGTCTGTGCAATCAAGTAAAATACTTAATCCAGTTTGAAATGATAATTATGACAGATCGTGTATATGAACTTTGGGATACGTCCACCAAACACAGATAACACATATGCTTTCAAACCCCACCATGAACGTTTGATTTCACTCCAAGCAGCCATGGGCCCATGATTGCTGCTTGCTCTACTAAGCCAGAGATGGTAGGGATCGCTTTTGAAATGGCTGGTAAACAACATTACGATTCCGAGTAAAGAATCTTGCAAGCGAAACCGGATACAAATTGTTGTATGATATATATATATATATATATATATATATATATACATATATATATTCTGGGTACGTATCATTGGCACTATTTTCAAGCCTCTTTTCCCGGTGGTATTTTTACGCACTAGCTCGAATCTCTACAACATACGCTTCCGATGTGTATTGACATCACTGAACAACAAAGGCACCTGTATAAGAACAACTTTGTTGGCCCTGTTTGATAGTGAGCTCCGGTGGCCTAATGGTTAAGCAACCGGCACTTTGTGCCAACGGTCACAGGTTCGAACACCGTAAGAGGTCAAAACTTTTCCAGGGATTAATTTCTCGGCTCACTACATCGTGGGTGGCTGACCACGTTAAATGGCGCTGCCGTTTCCACTGAATTATTTAAAATAAAGGGGGACGTTAAATGCCCCCTGAGGATGTAAAACACTCTGGCAGTGACCACCCTCAGGGTATTTCGGCTCCATCTTTCCGTACTGCTTCCCTGTGAGTGGTGGGGGGGGGTTCTCAACCACTCGAACATAGAGGCTGTGCTGATTAAGCGACAGCCTGGGAATTCTCCTCGAACAACAAAACCAAACCAAAACCCTGTTTGATGATACAATTATATTTCTGGTAACCGAAATACTATTTGTATTAGCACCACCGACTAGTATACGAAATGGCTGTAATCTATAAGGTTATACAGAGTTTATACTATAGTGATATGTGGATCGCCAATCACCAGATAACTCATTAGATAATCCATATCACTCATATTGCCACAGTAATTAATAATGCATGGCAGCCAAATTAAGGCAAACCCTGAATAAACAACCTAATATTAGACTGTGAGTGTATGTCTTCTATCTACGTCATTCCACAGGTTTCCCAAAACCAACCACGTAACTCTCTGATCAAGAATGCAAATATGGCTGAGTGCGTATAGTGATAAAATATGGTTTAATATGATTGTCTGAGTCCTATTTAATTATTCACGACTGTTAAATGGGAACTATTCTAGGATGTCGGCAGGATGGCGCATTTAATTACCTGTAGCTAAGTCAATGCGATAGTTGCTATAATATGAAGGTTGAATTAGATCCTAATCCTCTTCAAAACTATTCACTGCTCTCATTTCGGGACAGCTGGTGCAAAATGTATTTTTTTTTTACTTATAAGTATCCATTTCGCTGTTTATTATTTATGTGTGATCCAGGTAAATACAGTTAGACTCGTGTATTTCGAAGGTAGTAGCTGGTACCATATTAATAAAAGATAAATACTGGGCCATTTTGGTCATTCTAGTGATAATGGGTCAGTACCGAAACGAGGATGACTATGGCGTTATCTCAGAACATAGAAAATGATCGCATCATAATTTTCCTGTCGATGTGTTTCCCGCCTACAAAATACGCACCAATTAAACGTTTTTTACTAGGTCACGTGACATCAGCGAAAACATGGCGACACCAGTGAAGCAGTTTCGTCAACCAACAATCTTTGGATCGCCAAAAGTTACACATATCTTCAAAATTCCAACCTCGGACTAGGAAAAAATTGTTAACAAAGAGTGGGAAAAGAACATTATTGAAAATTATGTATCTATTGTTTTGATGATTTCGGATGTATTGAATAAATACTAATTTGTAATCTTACTGTTATTAATATTTAATTAATACAAGGAAGTGATTGAGTGTGAATCTGTGTTGATCGCTTTCCGTGTTACCGTATATATATAGATACCATTATCAATGTTTGCGAACTTTCATCTGAGGGGTGGTGGGTCTCAGGCCAGGTGAAAGTAATTTCATCTGTGGTTGGAAATTGGTGTTCTGATATGACCCCTAACTGTATTGTCACCGTCTCGATTTGGTAAACGTATTGTTAAATCGAGCAAATACGTCACGATAAAGAGCAGGTAGTAAAAACATATACCTGGCCCGTTGTACGCCGTTGTGGAAATTTTGGTCGTCACCGTTTGGCGAAAGGGTATTGGACTATTAAAGCAGGTGTTATTGGCATTAAAATTTTAATGCTTCGAATTTAATATTTTTATGAACAGTTCGGCTATATAATCGAATTATCTATAATCTACAACCATTTACAAATCGTTATTGTTCATTTTTAAGTAACAGGCAAAATTACGTCTCCCCGACATTGTTTCCATGTGGAAATGATGTTGTATTTGAATGTTGAATCCTCGTGAAAATGTTCATACTGACTCTACGTTGCAATATCCACGCTAAAGTGACGTCACGATTTGCTCATTCAACCCGGGTCACGATTCAACAAAAGACACCATATGTTGTGTAAAATATTAGTTGTCACATGACTTAGTTCATCAACGTGCCTTTATTATAGAACTAAAATAAGTCGAAATTTATCGATATTGTTTTTGCCCCTTTGCATATCCAAGCTATAATCAGTGTACAGTTTTTCAGATATATATCTTAAACTGATATTACCCTTACATTTTGGTAACTTCCTGTTTCTTTAATTATTTTATCCGGCTAACTGTTCAAAAGAAAGTTAAAACCTTTTGAAATCTGGATTAGCATATATCTGATCTAAAAATCGTTTTATTGCATATCATTGAGATTTGTTTTGCTTTAAAATTGACCTTAAAATGTCCTACAATTCGAGAACTTAAGGACCACTTTAGGCTGTCCTTATTTTGGTCTTTATGAAAACTGAATGCCACAAATTATCGTCGACCGCAGCGATAGATCACGCTCTAAGTGCGGCAAATGACCGAGGGACGCTAACAGGGACGATTCATATCAAAGGCACATGACCAGTTTTTGCGATTGTGTCAGCTAATAAACTTGGAAGATCTATTCTTGTAAAAACGTTAAATGCTATCTAGAAAACCCTTGTGGTAATTCATTTTGATGTTAAAACGTTTGAGCTACACCAGACTGCAGTAATGAAAACAAGAACATTTCCCAAAAAGAATTTAATTGTGCTGACTGTACCTACCTATATAAACAAATGGATATGAAAATATTTTTAAATGTAACTAGATTAATTTATTAAGATAGTTGTTTGTTGATCAGCTTCTTTTAATTTATTTATATGTGCACAACAAATTCAAATAATAAGTATATATCAATTGACTGAAATTATTTTGTAAACAATAAAAAGAAAACTAAATTGATGAGCATTCGCATACATATATATAATCATTATTCAAGTTTTGTTTATAATAAGAGATCCCACATTTTAAGATTATTTAAATGTAATAATAATTGTGTTAATAATAATTGATATATGATTAAATAATCTTTTATTCTTTTGCTCGGTCTATTTTTATAAATACAAAGCAATATTTTATTTTAATCAAAGTCTTTCATATAAAACAATATAAGAATTGCACAGCTATAATGTTTTTCTTTTCCCATGAGTTATATCAATAACAGTATTTTTAACGAATCTAAGTTGCTTCTAATATTCGAGTTTTCACTTAGAACAAGAGCCACTTTGTATAATCAAGTAAAAATTATAGACTAATGCCAGAAAACATTCCACATATCAAGGTTAAAATTAACAAGAACACTAGATCTATGTTGGCGATGACTCGTCTTCATGAAAGGTGAAAAGTCTATTTGAATATCACGATCTATTATTATTTATGAAATTTAAGTTATATGCTGTTCAGTATGCCATACAAGTATATGAATTTAAGTTCGTTCGACGAATTGTCAATATAATTTGTCAAGTGACGATAAAACAAGTAAAATATGTGGCCGAGTGAATGATAATAGGGCCACTCTCAACAATGACATTTTCTCAAATGCTTGCCCAGTTTATTGTTTAAATTGATAACAACTTTGCTTTTTACTATATAGTGCAAAAATTATCCTAGAGAAATGTCTCAGATCAAGGGACAAAATTAAGGACGAAAACTTTATCCTTGATTGTAGGACCTTTTTAGAGAAACCGTTTGAAGAAATTGTTCTAGAAAACTAAGACACCCTTAAGTTAAGGACATCTTTAAAGGTGACAAGAAAAGAAATTTAACATTTCGAAGTACATATAACGTAACAAACAATTATTTTATTTCCAATCAGATGCACTATCAAAACAATTCTAACCACCAGCTATCATATATCCATTAAAATGTTCCCTAAATTCTTAATTTCCTAACTTTCACGAGCCATTGCTAGTGTGTACTACACTCGCTAGGGATTATCGTATGACGTCATCTTTGACAAACAGCACACCGTGCGACAGCTTTGTTTACAAGCGTCGTGACCAGTTCACAAGTTCCAACGAAAGTTTTGACATTCTCAGGGATATTAATTGTGAGGAATTAGCTACAGCAAGTGCAGACGTGCATCTAGAGCAGCCACCTGTGCCGCCGACACCCGGCCCACAACAAGAGTTGGATTGGCGTCTATTTGTTTGTGTTGGTATAAACGTAATTGAAAAGTCAACACACTCCGCCTGAAAGCGAATATTTTCCCCTTTCTATCACATAACGTCATTTAAAATAAAATGGTATTTGTCGATACACAGGAGCCCGATGGATACACGGGGCTCTCCCATATGTGGCCTCTACTGGAATGTGCCGCCCTTGGTGGAACATCTACTATTCTAACAATTTAGTAGTGTTTATAATACACAGCCATAAGAAGCTTTGAGTTGGCCTAAGTAAATTTTAAAAAAATTGCGAATAAGTGAAATTTTACTTATTCACGAATGCATGAACTGATGAATGTCCATTAGTTTGCTCCCAAGATTCCCTTATGATCGCTCATATATACCCGTTTTCATTCGTTTGAGCATCACCCAGTTTGCCGAATATGGTTAGAATGGCATCTTCTGTGAGCCAGGCACTCTTCATGTGATATCCAACTGATCGTGCCATAGACGGCGAAATAACGAACATCCGTCCCTCAGAGTGTCTCCCGCAGAGCTTGCTCTGGCAAGGTGGCTTCGATTGCACTCTGTTCATGTTTCGCAGCCAATCGCGCAAACGAATCTTATTTTGGGGAACGAATGCATGCTCCATCAACTGGCAGATCTATTTGAACAATTATGTGCGGCACCATATTAGAGGATCTACATTTTACCTTGTCCATTAACATAACATAATAATAATAGTAATAATAATAATAATACGAAATATTTAATAAAGCGCCCTTACCAGCAGGAGCCATTCAAATAATATGTTATATAATAATACCCCAAATAATATGTCTGTAAAAAGCCTATAGGTGATTTAAAAGATAATTATTATTTATTTGTGAAAGCAACTTTGAACAGGTGTGTTTTTAGAACGGGTTTTTAATTTTGAAGAGAAGACAAATTTCTAATATTTGCCGGCAACCTATTCCACAAAGTGGAGGCTGCGACACTAAACGCACAATCACCATATGACTTGAGCCGAGACACAAGCACCTGCAATAGTATCTGACTGGATGACTGAGTTTTCGGGATGACTTTCTAATGATGATGACTTTCTAATGGACACCTGTTCAAACAGAACAGGTATTCTGGTGCCATATCATTAACAGATTTATAATGTATTAATAAAATCTTGAAATGGATACACTATCTAACAGGTAGTCAATATAGTTTTTGAAGAATTTGGGTTATATGATAACATTTTCTAGTATTTGTCACTATAATATATATATATATATATATATATATATATATATATATATATATTACTATTACCTTATGTGCTCCATTAATAAAACTATGATCAAGACTTGTGTATATATATATATATATATATATATATATATATATATATATATATATATATATATAACTTGATTATACATAGATTTTAAGCATACATTGTTAAACAGTGGATGAGTAAATAATGGCGGTATTATTTTATCATAACGCCTCCATTCATTCGTGTACTTCAAACATTTATCACGTGTGTTGACGTATTGGTAGACCTTTGGGTGGTTCTCCTATATAGAGGGGACTCTCAGGAGAAAAAAACCCAGAAGGAATAATATATCGAAACCATATAGAATGACCTGACAATAAACACCCATATAGGCATATTATTAGTGTATTTAATTAACATACATAGCTACACCTAGTTCCCTTAGCTGGGGAAGCATTGATAACAATTGTTTTGGGGGAGACTATGAAATTCTCAAACTTTCAAAGACTTCACTTAAATTGTTCATTTTTAATAGACTGTCAATCTTTGAAAATATTAGGCGTTTTTCCGGAGAGTACAGTTTAACTATTGCCAATCAGACTAGTTTTAAGCTGTCTAGTACTGGCTATTTAAATTATATATTTTACTAAATAATTGAATGAAAATTTTCCACTTTCATCTAACCCGAACCTGTTTCGTAAGATATCGACCTGTTTCGTGGAATAATTATTCCACTTACCCGCAAACGTATTACAGCTTCAGTGGCGGAGCGTTGTGGAAAACGAACGAACTAGCAACGGTTCGGGTTTATTATTTTTACTTTATTTAATTTTTTTATGCTGTTTAAATAAAATACATCAAGTCTGTTTAATCGATGCATCAAATTAATTTAATGCAATACACAACACTTAATTTGTTAAATAAATACACTGATATTATGCTAAAATATATTAACCTATGAGAAGGCGCCATTGGATTCACTGCTTATTCGCTAATGGTAGTATGACACAGACTCATCATAGGGAAGGCCTAGAAACATCTGTCAAATTTCGGTTTTATGCCGAAAACTGTCGACACTAATAAAACACTGTCCATTCTTGTTATATTTAAGCAATATTCCAACCAGTATGCCGACGGCTGGTGAAGAAGCGGACATAAAACAGGAGGAGGTTGTCAACAAGGGACATAAGTTGGACAGCATTAACTTGTTAATTTTCGTGGGCTTGCTAATATTAGTTGTGGTCACCATTTGGATGTTCAAACACAGACGATTAAGATTCGTCCACGAGACAGGACTGGCCATAATATATGGTGAGTAATGTTCCATTTAGTTGTAAATGGTTACAAACATTGTTTGCATCTTCGTGCTCTTTCCATTTCACCACTCTGTGAGTGTGACAGTCAATCACTCATTTTGTCATTGATCATTCATTAAATCGCCCATTTACTGTCACGTGACTGTCACCGTGTCAGTGTATGAGTTATTGTGTTCAGGAATCAGATTTTCTCAAATTGTATTTGATAATGTAATAAATCATGTAGGCCTGCTGTCATCCCTGGTCAAAACTAAATGCCTCATTCAACATGATCCCCCCCCTCCCCAATTTCAGTTTGAACTGGTGCAATCCATTAGAAATGCGTTATTGTATTACTAACACTACAAGGTGGCATAGTGTTTGTCATAACCATTGATTGAACCAATGGCAATGAGCATATGAAAGGTTAGAACCTACATTCTTCCAGGTTCTTGTCCACTATCATTATCAATTTATCACTGTCATTCAGCTACTATAAGTATAACTGTAAGTCACATGACCACACATCAAGAAAATGACGTTTTCTGATAGTGCATCATTAGAGCATAGTCACTAAACATTTACCCCTTTTCAACTTCTTTTTAGTTGGAATTGAATATCTTATAAATAAATATAAAACATCCTTGGAAACATATTATAATATTAATGATTTTGTGTATTACTTAATTCAAATTTATATTACATGGGCAGAATTATATTTATACCTTTTGGTAAATCAATGATGTAATGATATGAATGATCATTAGCACTGATAATAGAATATATCACTATCAGATATTAATTTTAATAATATTTGTTTTCTCTAAAATATAGCACAGAAGTTTTTAACTTATTTTCTGTATAAGTTTTTAAGTGCCAAAGAAAGTAATTTGGCTATTGTGGTGTTAGCTTAAATTGGCTGTTAACCATAGGCCATTCCAGCAATTAATTGGAATAATGTAATTGTAAATCATAATTCATATTTGGTTTTTAGAACTACAGACAGCTTATCATACAACCATAGAAATGTAGATAAAGATGGCTGATCAATAGTTTTAATATCGCATTTCTGGGAAATATGTGTGTCTAGAAAAGAAAACTGTTCCTTCATTTTTAATACTACATGTATCATATTTCCTTATGTCACATTAGTTCTCTGTATAAACATTATTTTCATTACAGGATAAATAAGTTAATAATATTAACTTATTAAGATTTCTTATTAAGACAGTTTTTTATGGTTATTAATGGTATTTTACAATGCAATGTAAAAATAGTTTGTTTATAGTAAAAAAAAACCCTGGTTAATATAGATATAAACTGTGGATTATAACTAGTTTTTACAATAGAACATACTGTGTTCTGTTCGAGGCAATATTGTGGGTGGGTTATATATAGTGAGAAGTAACAGTATAAAGTGGGAAGCAAGTCTTCAGTAAGTGATATATATTATATATATAATATAATAATGATGTTTATATAGCGCCAAAATCAAGTCACCCTATTCTGAGGCACTGTACAGTATTATTATCCCTGACTCTGACCTGTTCCAATCCAGCACACATCTCAACTTCCAGGGGAGCAAACAACGCATGCTGCCATTAATGGTGCAAAGCATTACTCAAACACATAGCCATCACGTCCTGTCAGATTTTCATGGATGAGTGAACTAGTTGCCATGTAACAGCATTGCAGCTTCTGGAACCTTGAAACCTTCGACTACGAGTCCTATGCTCTAACTAACTGTGCTATCATAGCTCGACTAATATCTGGATAGGAATCTGTGGGGGGTGGGGATCTCTGCATGCATGCATATTACACAGTGCTATACACTACCAATATTTTATTGCATGCTATTTTTAAAGCTGGTATGACTCGCACACTGTGGATTTAGCACAGTATCGATCATGAAACTGATCATTATTTGCTTGTATGTAATACTCACTATGTTTGTATTCTGTAAGAATGTTTTCAATCGAAATTATTTTCCTTGTAATCAGATCAATGGTAGAGGTATAGTTCACCCTCATATATGACTTAAATTCTTATAAAAGTAATCTCAAATTCCTAATGGTAATTAAAAACTATCTGATATAATTCATATAAGGAACAAAATTTCATTACTGGATGGTAGCCAGTACGGCTTCCTCGAATGCTAGATTGCAAATGCAAGGCAGGAAGGTCACAGATGCTCTAGCTTGGCCATCCTCGTGACCTTACCTTTATGTGGTTGATCGTGTTCATATTTTGACATCATTTATAATTTGTGTGAGTATATTTGTAGTAGTCCTGAAAATTTGAAATGAGGATGAACTGTTGCTTTTTAATACACTGTTTATGGGATTGCATTGTGCAGGTGTGTATCTGTATATTTAATATGCAAGGCCCTTTAAGATTTAGCAGTTTGTTAAGTAGCTATGGCCAGCCAGCTATCATACATACCATACATACATTGTGTTAAATATTGCCTTCAAACGTTTTTTACGAATGAAATGCTTCATGGGTCCAGACATCTTAAGAAATCTTCATTGTGGAAGTGCTGATCAGGCCAGTTGTTTGTTTTAAATCATTTGATTTAAATTGGATGAATTTGGGGATAATCTGAGATATGAAGTCACACATTTTCTATGCATTTAGGGTATTATTGAGTTAATGTTTAAGCACTTGGTGTTTAACCAGGTTGGGTATACAAGGTGGACATTCACATAGATTCAGTATTGATAGTTATCTCATGCTGAATGCATATCAGAAACAAAACCTGCAACTTTTCTTGATGCTCTAAAATGTTGACAATTTGTGAAAAATTTTGACTACAATATTGTGTAAATTACAGCCAGTTATTTATCAGTATATATTCATACTTGTCAAGTTCACAATGTCTGGCAGAAAACCGGTGTGTGGTTATACTTTGATAAGACTAAAGTTGTGGGGAATGTATGTTGTCTGGCTGCGTGAAAGAAATGCAGGCACTTGCTCCCAGAATGAAGCAGCATTATGATTCTTGCACAGATGCACACACTATATCAGAAGGGTGTTTCATTTTTCACTTCGCCTCTTTACATTTGGTGGTCATTCACCCCATTTAGCCTACCTTATGCACAAAAGCAGCTGTAAAACAGCAACATTTGCACATATGCGCACACTGTTAATACTAGTACCACTCGTATTGCTCCAGCTGTTATCCATGTACCAAGTCAAGCATGCTGCATCTCCAAGGCCATTACCACAGGCAAAGGTGGAGAAATATGAGGCAATGACCCTCGATAACCTGGTCATGGTAGACAAATGCAAGTGAGAAAGCATTCTCACTTGCTGAACACCTGAAATCCAATGGAAATCTGTGGTGATGTACTCCAGAAGCAAGCCTGTCATATATTAAAATTATACCATATTTATTCACACCTAATTAGTTCTGCTTTTTAAAATAAAAAACAGGTTTCTAATAGCTATAAAAAAATCAGTTTTAATAGTTTTAGCATGATCTCACAAATATGCCCTTGTTATTTTCCAGTATTGCAATTTTTATGGCTGTGATCTTATGGCTGTACTCAGCAGAGTTGTTGGGTTTAAATTAATTGATTTAGTGGTGAAATTGATGCTGCTTTTGAATTCTGCAGTCAGAATTATGCATCATGTCTTTCATCGATAATCAATTTCCGTGGTCAAAGTGATCAAGCCATACATGTTTACAGAATTACATATGAGCTAATTTATTCAGTGTCACCCCTCACTTGGTGGGAGTCACAGAAAAGCCGTTTGGGTAATTCTATGTTCACATTTTGTCACCGGGTGTTTGGTGCTGTGTCATCTAGTGCTGGTGTGGAATGTTTTTTTTTCTCTACATTTGGTCTAGTACACTCCAAACTTAGGAACAGACGAGGCAAGAAAACTCGTTCATATACAAACTGTTAAACCAACGATCTTGAAATGATTATCTGTTTTTCTGGACTAAGATCTATAATACATATGTAGCAAACTAGATATGATTTACAAGTTTAAAAAATCAATAAAAATGTCTTCATTATTTTTTGTGTGTTAGGAAATGTTTGACTGCTGTTTTTAAAAATTCCAAAAAATGTATTGAATTTTTTTAAATCGGATTTAAAAAAAATCATGATACCAGAGCCTTTTTGCCAACAGGTCCATTCTTCAGTGAACAGATCAGAATTATAATTAATGATAAGGTTTTTGGCACATCCAGTAAGTCTTAATTTTTTTGTCAATTTAAAACTCTCACTTCTTATACATTCTTTTACTTACTAGTAGTAGGTCAAACACAATAACAAGCTTCATCATTAATGTAGTGATGCATTTTCTCTAAATTAAGATAAATAAAAGCTTGTTAACATAGTAATTATGGATGGATGGACAATGCTCAGAGCAATACATATCATTTGAATCACCTTATGCATACTACATATATCCTGATATATGATTGACTCATCTAAGTCTGTTTTCCAGCTGATTTGTAATGTTTGAAGTAAAACATTTTAAGTGTTTGGCATGGGGATGAAAAACATGTGTAGTTTTAAGTATTTAATTTTTTTTATCAAGTACTATAAATTTTAGCGTTCCAAAATAAAAGTTTGTGTATTTAAAATATGTTCAGAAACTTGAAAGTATTTTAAAATTCAATACATTAAAATACTTTTATTGGATTTGATTCATGTAATAAGCTGAATATTTTGGTGCCAACATTTCTGATGATAATTGTATTGTGGAAACTATGAAATTATTGTTTTCTCTCTGAGAAGTGGAATTAGTGTTTACTTTAATGTGTTGATTTTTTGTAGTTTCTTTCTCAATCAGTGTTTAAGTATTATAATTTGAGGAAATGTATTGATGAGTAACTCAGTAAGCTCTATGAGCAGTTCTCATCTTTCTTATAAAGACTGACCTTTCAGCATGTATCATTCATTGATGGATTCTACTCCAACTGATATTGCTATAAAATGGTTCACACAGCCGAGGAAGTATTATTTTGCAGGACAACGATTGAAGGCAAGATATGTGCAAAAAGTATGATCCATTATTGACATTGTTATGGTACAGCCTCCTCCTCATCCCTTCTAGCTGTCTGATCCATCCACTTTTATTTAAATTATAACTAACATGGGATATCAAAACTATACACTGGTACTCTTTTTGGTCAAATTCAAACACATTTCCAGGACCTAGAAAATTTATTTGTTAGTTTCCAGGTTTTCCAGGACATGTGGGAACCCTGTATAAATCATTGTGCTTATTAAATATTTTTATTTGGAGAATGTGTCTACCATAGACTAGAGAGTCCCAATATATTTATTTTATATACTGTATATATATTTTAAGTACTATAATATCTCTTGTGTATGCAAGTCCAGTCATGTCACTGGGATGCTAGAAGACCACATATGTCTTCAACCTGCAAAGGCCAGTGTAAGGAATTCTGAACTGCCAGTGGTATGCTCCATACTGAGTGATCTTGACCATAATCTTTGTGTTCTGGATATTTATCAACAACTTGCTGCCTACGAACAGCATATTTTGTGAAACTTGGTTGCTATCTTGAACACCCCCCCCCCTTGAAGATGCTACCCACTGTGTTCAGGGTGACATTGGGTTGTGACCGTTAGTATTGATGTTTATGTATTCTGAAGACTGAGCAAGACAACTTGTAAACAAAATTCACATCTAAGTTTGATTGGCTGTGAAGAACTCAATGTAAATGCAGCTGGTTAAATGTGGGGAGAGCATGACGCATTCTTGACAGACTAAGTATTAAATCTCTTATTCAAACGTAACTGGTGTACTCAGTCTAAAGGTTCAATCCGAGGACAGCCAGTATCACGATAGCTCCAGATGTGACATCCAATTCAGGTTCATATTCACAAACTGATGTAGGATCACTACATGGGCGTAAAGCATCAATCATCATCATAAACTGGTGTGACATTATGTGATGATTCTGTACATAAAAGAATTAAAACAGATTTTAATGTATTTGACCACATGCCTATGACTTCCAGTGTATCAATTTTTGTTGGAGCTCCATGTTTGTAAGGCATGGTAGAGAATATTATTATCAGCTGACTATCTACAACATCCAAACCAATATTTGATTGTTGTGTTTATGTACCAGATGAGTTTAGACTGTTGTTGGAGTCTCACAAGATGGCATCAAGTATTCGTTGTAGGCAGTACCCTACTTAAGGCACACGATAAAACCAACCGCCAATAGCTGATGTCTGATTGATGGCCACAAATATATGTTGTGTACACCGTACAGTGCACCGCTTATACAACAACCTGACGAACTTGGTCTTATTTCTGTGATGTTGAACATCACTTCTATTGTTGGTACATTTTCACCTTAGGTTTGGGTGATTAGTTCCAACCTGATGCAGCTTTTCATGTCACCTCATGTCAATTGTTGATCTGTTTATCATTATTAGTAGTTATCTTGTTTTTTTGCTGTAGTTTAATGAAACAAATAATAGTATACATATCTGGTGAGAATAACAGAGAGATGAGAATGATGTTTTATATTTTATAATATACCAGATCAAATATAATATACAATGAAAGCTCTTTAATTCAGTCTTGGTTTGTATGACTGGCATCTTAATGCTTTATTTACATCTATCTTTAGAATGGATAATTCAAGCTAATCGATATTTACTGTTTTTATAGGTTCATTCACATTTGAATTAATAAACTGTCTACGTCTTGTTGTTGCCAATGAAAAATATAACATATTTGGACAAATTAGTGTAAGCGGTGTGTGTATTAACATAACTGAGCAATTTAATTTATGTACAGCCTAAGTAACAGTTGTGGAAATTTACATAAATATTTCTGACTACTGTATCTTGTCAAGTAGTAGCCGTTGAAGCACTGCCAGATCAATAAGCCTGGCAGCCTGTATTATACACAGCATCATGGTGTAGACAGTGCTGTTAACGTAAATACAGTAATTTATCCAGAGAAAACTAAATACTCAACTCCTCATTGGCCAATGAACTATGTATTTATCTTCTGAAATCTGTACAGAATACATTGATTGAGAATTGGTGAAATTTGATGAGTTATCCTCATTGCATCAATTAAGGCATTGTCTCTTCAATAATTTAATGATAAGAGCACCGTACTGCCAATCCGCAGGTGTGGGGTTTGAATCAGCTCAGTGTCAGGGTTTGTGGGATCTTTCCCGGAGAGTTACAATACAGTCATATGTGTCCCAGGCTGGGCCCAGACAAACCACACACAGCATCCTTACAGAATCACTTAAATAGATAACATGAATCATGTGATGCCTTCTTATCATGTGATATCTGTCAGCTTACGGTTTATGTGAATTGGTCTACTGATTAATCGATGATGTTAGGTATCTGTATAAATAGTGTTACAGATTAGAGTAATACTGGAGATAAACAATTAATAACTGATGACAAATGACAAACTATCTTATTAGTGATAATTCTCCTTGCAGTTTATGTTGAAATAGCTAAGTTTGAGTGTGGAATAATTGTGGCCCCCCTCCCCCCACTTTGATCATAGTATTCTAAGTGGACATAAAAGCTGTAATCGCCCCCCCCCCCGTCACCTGACATGCCGAGTTAATCAAACACTTCTGTCAGTTAACTTATTTAGATATTTCTTATCACAATATTTACATATGAAAATTGACCTTGAACTGTAAATATTCCATATGATGATTGTATCTATAGCTATAAATGATGGCATGAAGAATATGCCTGTATTGTTGACAATAATGAGCATAATTGTACCATGTGAAATGCCATTGTTACTACTAACTAACATCAACCTGTTTTATCTCAGTGTGTTTTTCCTGTTTTGTTTATCTCAGCCTGTGTAAAATTTTGTTACTTTTTAGGCTAGAAGCAAGCTTTGTTGACACCAATCAGTGTCACATATGATAGTGACAAACTCCGTTCATAATATTTAAGACAAAAACATGGCTCTCGGGTACATATAAGCGTGTGTGTGTGTGAGCATGAGAAAGAAAAAAGTGAGTGAGTGAGTGAGTGAGTGTTCCATTCAACCTCATTGCTCAGGTCACATTTGGGACATGTAATGGCCAAGTTGTGATTCTAGGGAGACCGCTCCACAAATACAAGTACCTGGTGATTATTCCTTGAAATAAAGCATGGCGAGACTGCAGTTGCTTTAAATACTGCCTATATTTAGATATCTAGTTTGGATTGCTCAGTATAAGTTACTAAACTTTTATAACAGCTGTGCACCGTTTTGGACAGTACACCTAATTATAGTATGGAGTAACAGCTTGTTTAATCGTGTCCTCTGAAATGAAAATCAATGTAATCCTTCTGTCTGTTTACTCCCATTCTGAGTAACAGAGACTGCATGCTTCGTTTTATCCGACTTAATTTTCTCTGTCTCTCTGAATGGAATTGCTAAGTGGTCATCCGTAATTATCATCAATTTCACAAGCGTACAAACCGTACATTAGGGGGAGGGTGTGTGACAAGAATGCATGCTTTTTTAATGGTTAAAGAAATGAAGTACCCATTGATCGCTGGTTCATCCCTCCTTACACTATGGATTTTAATACTATGTGTAGAATTAGTCAAATTGTTATTTTTCTATGTATTTTTCCAGCAGGCCATTGTTTTGTTAAAAGTCATTTCCATGTGATGAATAAATAAACTAAGAACGGTTGATGAAATACGAAAATAAGGAAATAATGCTTCGTTAGAAAGGTGTACATTTTGCAAAACTTATCAATATTGAAATATTTTGTCATAAATTTAAGTATTTTGGATCTGTACTTTCATTTTAAGGGGGCTTATAAAAAGAGGATGTATTATACCCTTGTGAGATTGATGATAATTATGGATGGCCCCTAACACACTACTTTCGTTTAATTGATGGGACAGTGGTTATAGTACTGCTCCACAAACCTCTGGGCTGTGTGTTTGAATCCTGCTCATGGCTGTGTCTGTGGGATTTGTTTCCTTTGGCAGATGCCCCTCAGCGATACATATATCCCAAGTGTTACCTAAGGCGCTTAAGCTGAATGACTCAACTGAACAACTCATTTAATTGAACTTCATTTCTGTCCATGCAAATATATGTATACACGTTTCTTATCAGAACACCCATGTTCGAATCTCGACGAGGGCATATCTGAAGGTTGTTTCATCTTTGACTTTGCTTCATTACCTTTGGAGGTCGCTCGGCCCATTTAGCCTACCATGTGCACAAAAGTGGCCGTAAAACATCAATCATCATCATCTCCCATGATCCTATTATGTGATTTAAGTGAGAGGTATCAATCATCAGTGCACTGTCTGGTTTAACTACGTCATCCCCAAATCCCCAATTAGTGTTTTGTGGTTTTTGTATTAGAGTTTATATCAAGTCATATTTCAGTTATGAATATTAATCATTGCTGCGAGAAATCTAATTGTACTTCCTTTTTTTTCGTCTAAAATATAATAGACTTGTTCAAATGGTCAAAAATGTCGGGAATCGTGGTACGTATTATATTTTCAAAATAAATATTATATTGGAGATTATGTTATCTCTGATCTAGCATCATTTAAATTAATAAAAACTTGTACATATATTCTCTGATGATGATGAGTATGTATGTATGTCTATTTATGGCCCTAATGAATCCCAATTCTGTTATGAACCGAGTACAGAATCAGTTCTCATTTACTTATGTATTTTATTTAACTATTAGGGGACAGAGAAGCAACATTTTTATCACTATTTTTGTGGAAACCTAACAACGTAAAAGTGTGCGCGCGCTCGCGCATCAAAGTTCAATCCTTCTAATATTTGTATTAAGTGTGTCCTAGTTGTTTGAAGGAGTGGCATTTTGACTTTGTTCTTAAGTGTTCCTGTTATATTGCACAGTTATCATGCATGCACACACACATGACATGGGACGGATGTTACATCGGATGAGAAAACGGTGTTTGTTTTATATAAGCATGAGTAGACTGTTCCTCTGTCTGTACATAACACCTTGTTTACAGTATCTTGTTGAAGGAAGATGAGTCATTTAGCCGATATTGTGTAATGCTAGAACTATCGTAGAGTTATTAAACATGTGTTAGATCAATTATCTTTTAGATTGAGAGCTGGTGGCGCAGCGTGGAGAATTGTTCTGGTGGTACCTAAACAGCCTTCTATGTGTGAATATTGTGTTCTAGAACACAGTTATGTTGATATTATCTTCAAGGTTCTTCAAGGCTTTTGATCATAAAATAACCGAGACATTTGAGTTCAAAATAAATTTTGTATTACACCTGCAATAATAATAGTGTAGTATTAACTCTATTATCACTGATTATGATCTGTTGAGATTATACAAGAAATAATCCACAGTTTATCTGTAGGTTTTGTTTCTTGTACACAAACACCAGTTCTGATGGCTAATCGGAGTCGAGTAATAATATACTGCCTCTAAGTGTAATAGCCTAAGAGTGTGGGACTTTCTTACTCGTGGTCGTACTGTGTGGGAGGTCGGAGGTTCGAATCCCAGCAGTGGCATTTTAGTAGGAGGAGTTTTTCATCCAACCTGATAACTGGCAAGGTGCTGTAAACTACCAGGTTGTAAGTTTAAAATTGATACCTGTGTTTGTGGGATTCGTTTCCTTATCCAGATCAGCTCGTCCTCAAGCATATGTCCTGGTTGAGATCATTGTTAAGGCTAAGCAAAACAATCACTCACTCAGCGATTTTAGAAATGAGTCATTTTATATCAGCTCATTTCAGTTATGATTTTGAAGGCTTGACATCCTCAGTGACATTATTTCCCTCTGTCAGTCAATCTTGAGATAAACATACCGAGTTATCCAGTAGAGTGTCTATTTAAGGAGACGGACCCGCTGAAATGAGGTCTGGTTCTATTCCATGGACGAGAGTTGATCATTTAGACCTGGATCCTGTATCCAACGCTGTAATAATATTCCCTTATCACCGAGTCACAGCTTGGATGCTAAAGACGCGCGTCTGAAGGTCGTGTCACTTGAGATGTAAGCCTGGAAGGATAATTATAATCAAGTACTGTGACCTTGACATCTTTACTAGGGCAGTCACGTGGTTGTATAAACACTCCACTAACTGTTGTTGTTATTATTATTTATTTGGAAGTCCATCGGTGTTTTAGCTCGTCCGTGGGCATAACTGAAGGGTGTTTCATCTTCACTTCGCTTCATTACCTTTAACGGTCGCTCGGGCCATTTAGCCTACCGTAAAACTTCAATCATCATCATCATCATCCGTCAGAGTTTTAAGTTTCATTTAGAATGTGAAGGAAATAGTACAGACAACAGAAATGACGTTTTGTGTTCAACTTTTTCAGTTGGATAAATAATTGTGAACGATTAAAAATGATGTCTACCAATTGACCAAAAGAGAAGTTCATTAAAACGAGGGGGGAATTATATAAAAATTGAATCATTTGGCTTGGTAATTTTCAGTCATTTACAGTTATCTTGGGCATTTCTCTCTCTTTCTCTCTCTCTGTATATGTATACATGCATGTGTGCACATACACACACATACATAGACTTAGTGCAAACCTTCTTGCCTCAAAATCTGGTATAACTTCATCAATCAAATTATACACTATTGTTACGGTAATGCCTTTTGCTAGTAGCTAATATTTACTGAATTGTATTGAATGTTGGACTACACACTAAATGAATGCTCTGATGTAACACACACAGTCCAATTCAATCTAAACACTGTGCATTTGTCCAGGACTGTAATTGTGTATTTTATACAAGTTCATAACCACATGGTGGCAGCACTATCTGGTGGATATATATATATATATATATATATATATATATATATATATATATATATATAACACACACACAGTCTTCTGGTTAGTTATACAAAAAGAGGCAGCCATACTGTAGCTCTTACTCTTAGACACCATATTTTTCTCCAACCAGTAAATGCAGGTCTGGCATTCTCCACAGTGTGGCAACTCTGTTATGTCTACCCCTGGGATTCAGCATCTTGTGTTTTCATTCACATATTGTTACTAATCTAGTATTTTAAAAAATTGACTCTTTACGGCAGTCGTCCTATTATTTGCGTGAAAGTTACGACTGTTACATATACAACTTAATTAACTCGTATCTTGACTATAATTGTGACTGTAGAGGGCACTGGTAAATGTGCACTAAATGTCAGTCTAATTTGTGTTGCTACATCACTTAATTAAGTCTATAAGTTGATCATATATAGGACCAGCTAATGAGCTAAAACTCTCTGTAGATAATTGATGATTTTCTCCTGGATGCAGAGGCAGAAAGGTTAAATCTCACTTGTTGATGACAAACAAATATGTGCGCGCGCACGCACGCACACACGCACCGATAAATACTAACTATTCTAAATAAGTTCCCTGATAAATCGTCTAGATTTGGTAATTATATTCTGTGTATTTTTTTCTCTGACAAAAATTCCCCTCAGCTGTTGATATGTTGATGTGTTTGAAGTGGTGCTGATGCTGTATGAGCAAACAGGTTAATGATCTGGAAGCTGTTATGACTGGCGCTGTGTCTGTGATATGGAACTGGTATTAGCTCAGCTGGTAGATAGATGGTCGACATATGGATAGGAATGAAGAGATGACAGCTTTAAAGTTCACTAGTGCTGTGACATCTTTCAGTGACATTAGCTGGCTTAGTTTACTCGGCTGCAGCTGTGTACCTCATAGATAGCTATACTGGCTCTAATTGGGAGCGTCCAGAAGCCTACAGGGCTACACATGTCACCGAGGGAGCCAATATATATATATATATATATATATATATATATATATATATATATATTTATGTGTGTGTGTGTGTGTATTAATGTTAATGAGGCTAATGACACGAGGAAATGATGATGTTGACAAATGGCTCAGTCATATTTTGGAGGATATATAAAAACAAAGAAAAAAGTCAGTTCCATTTCAGAAACTTTGAGTTTTTGTTTAATGCCTCTGTAACCATTCACTAGAAACTGTATACTGTAAAGCGATTTAGGTTCATATGTTCATCACCAAAGCGTTCTTGTTTTGTATGATTTTTCCAGTTCTATCTCTGCTTCATTTTGTAAATGTTCATGTGTGTGTCGTGTCGGATATAAGATATATGGTTTCGCATCTCATCCTTCATCTTTACTGACTATAACCCAGCAAATCAATCCTTTATCTCTGTTCTGCTGAATTGTCATCTTTGAAATTTCTTTTTTCTGAATTTGACCAGGAAATCTGTGGTAATATTTTAAACAGGGAAAAAAGTTCTTTGCTTCTTAGCCAATTTGCTTCATTTCTACCGAAGACATAAAATTAGCATTTTGTCGATGTGCACTAGATGCAGCACTATAGTGCGTAGATCATTCTCCTGAAAATTACTAATGATGTTATTTTCTCCATTTTTAAATTATTGATTTATTGACAAATCTAGAGTTTGATGGCACCAGATTGTTAAAGCGGCAGAATGCATTTAGTTAAAGCATAACAGCTTTAGCCAACATGTGAAATCCTTAGATTGGCAAAGCCAGTTTCTCTTTATAAATTAGCAAAAGCTTCAGGGACATGCTGTTTGAATACAAAAGAACTTTGTAGAAGTGTTTTAATTTGTGTTATATATATATATATTTCTCTACCTTTCAGGTCTGATTATTGGTGCTGTGATCACGTACAGCAGCCCTGCCAATGAGATCACCTCAGAGAATGTGACGCTGCCAATAAACTCGTCATTTAATGCTTACAACTATCCTAATGCTGTCAAGTTATTCATACCTGTAGTGAACCACACTGAACCAAAGATCTATCAGTATTCCCATCCTGAAGAGCAGTCACAGGCACAACAACAGGAGAAGATCTTGGAGGAGAAGGTCAGGGTCACAGTCGTGGCAGTGTCTGTGTTTGTCTGTCTGTTTGTCTCTGTCTTTGTCTGTCTGAGCTATCTTACAATGGGGTTGATAAATAAATAAAATTAATAATTCACCTTATTGTTCTCATTTCTACATTTCACCTTTATGTACCTGAGCTAACTAGAAAGTAAACTATGATGTTGATTATCTTTGACTCAGTTTTAGTCCATCTTCGGCTGCCATTATCAAACTAACGCATAATGGTAATATCTGTAGGTGAAAAGGTTTCTTTGACATTCAAGCTCTATGAATGTTTATAATCACAACTAATCTAGTTTATTTGTTACTGATACTGACAATAGGAGATATGATTAATTTTAAAATTTATTGATTTATTATTGTAATTGAATCTTATTTCCTTTTGGCCCACTGTTGATATACACAACGAATGTGAATATCACCAATTAGTGAGAGACCTCCATACGACCTACAGGAAATGGCCAGGAATTAAAATTTTATTTTGGTTTACTCTTAATACTGAGGGTCAAACAGCCACACCTGAAGGGGGGGAGGCTTCTTGTGTAAATTACATTCACAAATCTAATATAGGTAAATTGTAGCTGGATTGATTGTTAATGCTGAATGTTTTACTCACAATGTGTTCTTTTCAGGCCACCTTTGACCCTGAAGTGTTCTTCAATGTGTTGCTGCCACCCATCATATTTAATGCTGGTTACAGCATGAAAAGGGTGAGTGTGTGTGTATATATATATATATATATATATATATATATATATATATATATGGCAGACACGTTTTTAACATGTTGACTATTTACGATGTACAAAGTTAATGTTGTGATCAATGATAGTATTAAGCTGACTAGCACAGCGTAGTTTAAGTATCATCTTTGTGTTTTATGGATTAATTTTGTTTATGTTATTCCCTGATATCTCTGTAACATTAACAACATTATTTTTTGCTCTTCTCATATTTTTCCATGTCCACTAATTGGTTTGTTTTGTATATTTTATGGGTTTTTGTTTTATACTGATACAACGATATACTATTGTAGGGATAAATATTCAACTCTTCCCAATATGAACAGTTTGGAGCTTGGTGTTTGTCTATATTATAAAACATCTCTCACGCCCATTGTTCATATTCGGATCAGCTTCTAGGCTAACTGGTGCCATTAGTCGATCTATTAGTTCTCCTACTTCATTATTATTCGTTAAATAAATATGTTCGTTTCTAATTGAAATTTATAATTTCATAACACACCCGAGCACTATCATAATAATGTAACTTTATGGCCTTCCTGGAATAGTATGTCTTCTTTTTTCCAGGTGCCTATTTTCATGTTAGTTAGGCTCAATCCTAAATTCGCAATATTAGCGAGTTGGACAATATACTTTCTAGATAGGGATTAATACTTGAGGAGAATATTGTGGCTGTGAATATGAATACCAAGAGAAGGATTGTATATCTAGAGTGGCCACGACGATATTTCCAATCACTTTTGGGTTAATTTTATCGATAAATTTTCCCCAGTCATTATTACTAGGACACTGACTGGCCTAAATAGTGCCAATGGGTCATTAAGTAACATTCATCCATCCACCCATTCGTTATTACTATTTATCATAGTGGTCTGTTACAGTAGTTGGCTTACTTCACTCATTTTGTCATCTTATTATCACTTCACTGCAGAAACTTATCCAAAATTGAAGATCTGTGTTGTGTTTAAACAAAAATTAACACTGCCTACCCATGGAATTGGTTTAATTAACTTCAAAGGTTTATCATTAAAATCTAGGTCGGTTATGTCTAAATATGGTACAGTTTTTTAAAACTGAAATAATAGGGCGCCACCTGAGTTTAAATCTCGGCATGGTCATATCTGAAGGTTATTTCATCTTTGACTTCGCTTCATTACCTTTGGAGGTCGCTCAGCCCATTTAGCCTACCATGTGCACAAAAGTGGCTGTAAATCATCAATCATCATCATCATCATTGAACTGAAAATATAAAGTATATCTGTAATTGGCTGGCTAAGCTTCCGCAACATTATTGGTAGTGCACTCATATCTTGTTATATCTGCTTCATTAATTTTGCATATTTTCCTCCTGGTATGATCGTATATTGAACCAGTAATATCTACGATATCAAGCATTCGAGATCTCTGTCTTGAACAACACTAGCTATAAATCTCTCCTTTTTTACCCTTCAGAAACATTTCTTTAAGAACTTTGGGGCAATCATCACATATGCTTTCCTCGGTACAACAATATCATGTGCAGCTGTTGGGTGAGTCACTTGCTATGTTAGCTGTTTATCTGTTTATCTTAAGCAATCCATAGTTTAGTACCCCAAGGCTTCACCTCGGATAGCTGTAGATTTTCATTTGATCTCCACACATAATGAAGAGATTCCTTAATATATCTATTAAGATAAAGTACAAACGGCATCACTGAAATCTAATCTTAAGAATGCAGTCCACTACTCTGACACACAGAGACTTTGAACGAATTTTGCTTACTTTGAATAATCCGATATTATGATAGTCGTATAGTTTTAATCTTTTACAGGGCAATCACCTACGGTGTGATGTTACTCAAACCCAGCATGGAGATGGGTGCGACGGATTGTCTACTGTTTGGGGCCTTGATCTCTGCTACCGATCCTGGTGAGGAATAAACTGTAACAGCATGTACCTGTGTTACTGAATGTGACAGAGACGTTTTAGATTTATTTACACAGATCACCATGTGATTGCCGTCCTTAGAGTCCAGTTCTTGTTGCACAGTATCAATTTTCAGTGTCATAAAAGATTTCAATGTTTGGCACATTTGAAATTGGCAGCAGCAGCAACAGTGAATATGATTCTTTGATGTCTGCTAGAGTAATCCATGACTAATGTCAGCCACATCCTTCACAAATAGAAGTCGGTGTATGTTTTTGACACCAACATAGATCATTAGACTCTGTGTGCCACTCAAACCTGATTTATCTTTCATGAGTTCTGTGCCAGACATGGGGGTTAATCCAGTTCTGGAATTGGAATTGATGGTCAATTCCAATTTTGGAATTGGAACTGATTATTTAAAAAAATGGAATTGGACTTGATAAATTTTGAATCGGAAATGAAGTTTCCTACAAAAAATTAAATCCACAAATTAATTTACTATTTAATTTTTTAATTCAGAAATATTTCTTCCACGACAATCCTACTTGGAATATAAACTACTCGTTGTACCTACTCATGGTAAAAAGTAGTAGGTAAAAAGAGTGGGTAAAAAAATGGAATTGGAATTGAAAAATTTGGAATTGAATTGGAATTAAATTTGATGTGGAAATGGAATTGATTGGAATTGAGGAAATGGAATTGATCCTATTTCTGATCTATACCCCATTATGATCATTGCCAGACATTTTCCTTGGTTTTATTCAGTGATCAAACAAAAGTAATATAATCATTGAATGACCAACTGTTTTGAGACAACTAATTAAAAGCTCCAAAATAATTTATCATACATAAGAATTATTATATATAGCATCTCGATAGAGTGAATCTGAGTTGTTTCTGAGCTCAGTAATAATTTTCATAGATATTTTGCGCTTAATGTATGTGGTCAATTTACAGATAAAAAAGAGACACCAGTTATTATCATGTCTTAAATGTTTAGTCTGCTTTGTTAACAATCTGAGATGGATCGCAATCATCAGTATTAGTGTTAGAATGAACTCTATCATCTAACAGCACGGCCTTAAAAAAATACAGGTAATGTGTGAAAACTGTCTTAAAGTGTTCAATTTCTGTCGTGGTGACTTGGGATTTAAAATTACAATACATAATCCCTAATATTTAATATCAAAACAAAACCGAGTGTTTAAAGTTGACAAGAGAATGGTTTGTTTTATATTTGATTGTACTGACATCTAGGCTTGAACAGTTAGTTGTGGCATGAGATGTGATGAAATCTTAAATAATTTCCATCTGTTGTAAACCAAGCATTAGTTGTGTGTCTGTGTGTGTGTGTGTTATTCATATATCATTATGTATTATACGTTCTGTGTTGTTTATGTTCTGTTCCAGTATGTCTGAATTAATTTTAAATGTTGTTTTACTTTCTGTATTTCTGTACTAGTTAAACTCATATCTGAAGATTGTTTCATCTTTGACTTTGCCTCATTACCTTTGGAGGTCGCTCGGCCCATTTAGCCTACTGTGTGCACAAAAGTGGCCGTAAAACATCAATCAATCAATGTACTAGTTAAAATATTTAGAAATGTATAATCAACAGATCTGGCACTTGATATATTGAGAATTAACTTTTTAAATGTTTCAGACAACAGAAGATTTATCTTATAAGCTTGTAGTGGTTTTTTAAAATTTATTTAATAAGTAAGTATGCTTCATCTACATTTACTCTCTGTACTAATATGAACTAATTTTCGTATTTCAGTCACTATCCTGGCAATATTTAGTGACTTAAATGCAGATGTTGATCTCTATGCATTGGTGTTTGGAGAGAGTGTACTTAATGATGCTGTGGCAATTGTGCTGTCTGAGTAAGTACGATTTTAATGCGTCGGCCTGAATGATCAAGGATTTAAGCCCTCAAATTTAATCTAAATCCAAGGTGGAAGCATGGGAGAGAGAAGTGTGCCTGTTTTACAAAATTCATAACTTGTGGTATCAGCATCCGATTTATTCATGAGGAACATACTCTAAGTCGGCTGCGTTTCATACTGGAACACATCTGTTCCTTTTCTGTTCTATACTTTTCAACACACTTACCCAACATTTACTCAAGTGACATTTCTAAGACAAGAAACATTTCTCCCTTTTTTTACTAGACACATATCTGGCTTGTTTTTGAGCCAACATATTTATGTTTCTGTACTAGTTTTCATCTGTTGTGCATTAAATATCTCGCACCCCTTCTTAAAGTTCATTCCATCTTCATTGGTGAGCATGGGGCATCCTATTAGTGAAATAAATACCAAAGTTTGCCATTGGGTTCTGACGTGTACAAATATATATACCCATCCCTTTAATTACATTCATTATGACTAATCAGGCATTCATTTGCATTTACAAGTTTCTGTCATGGGCTGTTGGCAAGAAATACATCACATTTAGCTGATATAATCCAGTAGGGTAACAGCTGTGGTATGTGTCGCAGGTATGCATCACAAAATATCATATTTATATCCAGGTTCAAACCTGTGCTGAGAATTGCTGATTTGTTTACAAACGAAGTTTGTATTATTCAACAGCTAAGAGTAGCAGATTGTTTTCTGTGCTGTTGTGCATCATAATCACATGTTATTTGCTGCTGGTATCATTATTATTTATTTTATACCACTGTTTTCTTTAAAATAAATATAAATTGCTATCATAGAAGATCAGTTAGGTTTTTATTTATCAGTAATAAACCACTCGCAGATGCCCTCCATTTGTTGGCAGTTTTGTGTTACTGTTTATTTGGGTCTATGACATTATAACAATGTTCCTTAAATCAAAGGATGGATGAAATTATTTTGAGGATGATTGAAACCAGACAGGTGAATAAAACGTGTTGAATGGAAGACTTTATTTACTCAGATGTTTATATTTTTCTATGCTTATAAAGGCATAATGCCATTAAACTGGTATTATGTTTTTATCTGTTGTTTTCTAATTTCAAAGTGGCAGAATATTTCTAGTATTTCTGTGATAAAGACTCGAATGTAAATGACACTAGAATTGTTTAAAAAGCACTGCATCAAATGGATTTGGTGGCATTTTGTAACATTTGGTGTTAAAACTGGAATCTTGTCCAGCTACAGAATATTTAAATGTGTCGTTCACATAATTCTTTGATAGTTATACTTGTTAATTCTTGCCTTTTGACATGACCTATGTGAGCCTCTTAACTGAACAAAGATCATGGATTCTCTGGTTTTCAAACAGTGAGAGATACTATAAAAGTTTGTCAACAAATTTAACCTAATTTGGAGCTGGTGGTGTCTGGGTAATGTCATGGTTATAGGTGACCCAGGAAGTACTGTAGTTAATATATTAATTGTCAAGCTTGGATTGCCTGTAAAGCAATCAGAAGCTGCTTTTTATCCTAAAAATAGACACACAGTTAAATTGGGTGGTTTTATTCCAGTTCACTGTACATAGAAATACTCCTATCAGCTAGTGACATTTGCAAAATTTGAATGCTTGTGGGCTGCCAGCAGCAAACATAAACCTTGAGTCATCATGAGTGTTATGGTTAGGATTTGGGTGTTCTGACAAATTAGTTTACTTTGTGCCATATATTGGCATAGTTTATAGCAAGAGCAGGTAAATATTACACAGTGAATCATCTCATTAAACCCTAATCCAATATTACCTCATTCATTTTTAATGAGTTAAGTTGTGTGTGACATTCATATGACCGATGTGTAGTTAATTATTACTCTCAGGATAATGACTTGGCTATAGGCTACTTATATGACAAGAGACTCTTTGTTGTCATAAAACAGAACCACGATTATGGCCCAGGGTTTACATTTGCTACCTAATGTTATGCATGATTTCAGATTGTTATTGAACAACTGTAGCCTTAAATCGGGTCATATATTGTAAATCAAAGTACAATTAATCCAAGAAGTAAAGCTACACCACTTTATTATATATGACCCTACAGCATGTCTATAATCTGTATATAATTGTACACAAATGTAGATAAGTTATAGTGTTTTTATGGACACTAAGTTTCCACGATTACAGAATATGTTTAAAAATCAAAGAATTATAATTTTGAAATGGAACTTATTTTTCTGTATTGTAAGATTAGTATCCACGTATTCTGCACCATGAAAGCACATTCCTCTTTACACGTACGTGTATTTCTGGCTTCCAATTTGCCAATATAAATGGAACTAATTTGATGAGTAAATCCTTTAATATGTTCACTAAACCAAAAATGTCCTATCTACCTATGACATTTGGTAATTGACAATTAACAGGCATGAGTCTAGAATGTTAATTGGCACCTCCTTCGTTTAGTTGATAGTGTGTTGGAGCACATATCACTATCACCAGAGTTCGAATCTCAGCATGGGCATATATGAAGGGTGTTTCATCTTTGGCTTCTCTTCATTACTGTTGGAAGTCGTTCAGCATATTTAGCCTACCATGTGCACCAAGTAGCTGTAAAACATCAATCATCATCATCATCATCATCCTAGAATGTTAATTTGTGTATGGCAGGAGGAGTATAATGTAGCCAAATGTATGCCATAATGACAGCAACATAAACAGCTCTAGATGTTCTTCTTAGCGTAATTTAACTGCTTAAATAGATCTCTTAACTAAATCAAATTCAGTGAGCTGTATGTAACTTTAGACCTTCACAATAACTCAAAATAAAACATATAACAAATATAGCATCCGGATGGCCCATTTATCCTGGTTTCAGTAGGCACTCCAGTTACATTAGCTTAATGTGAAACAGTAATAGCAGCCTTAATGGTTAATCATGATTACTGAATTTAAAACAAAACAGATACTATTGTAGGGGTCAATAATTAACTGTTGTTCGTTATGTATAAAACCAGGTAAATATTAGGTGTTACCGCATTAAATGTTTCAGTTTTATTAAAGTGCCTACTGTGGTTTCATCCTTTAAATCAAAATTATATCATGATGGTAAAATGAACTTCATAAGATAATCTGTAATATTTTATTAACCATATGTCTAATTTTGTATATTTGTTGTTTTACTCTAAACAGATCTATAGAGCATTATCAGAGTTCCAAAGAAGGATTTGATGGTTTCGCCGTCCTCAAAGCTGTTGGTAACTTTGCTAAGGTCTTCTTCGGCGCGTTTGCTCTTGGTTCAGCGATGGGCTGTGGTACGGCAATTGTATCCTTGATGTTTAGCACCTCTGATGTCCAGTACTGGTTATTGATATGCGATGTTAGTAAAGACTGGTAATAGTCGTCGTCAGCGATGTGTGATGTTAGTAATATCAGCAATCCTCGTAACGGAAATTATGCCATCGCTAAAACTGGTACTGGGTCGCCTACAAGCCACCGTTATCGTAATGTTATCGTATCTCCTGTTTCTTCATTTTGATCAAGTACCGCTGTGGAAGTTGGTGTAAATTAATGAATATTTAAGTTCCCTTTATTGTTATTTGAGTGTTCCATTAACTGATTTTCACAGTGAGAATTTGTGTTTATGTCTGGCCCCAAATCTGAAGGATTTATTCACCATTACCTTCTGATATAGTTTGATCCGTGAAGTTTATCATTGTGTAATAATTGCCTAAACAAACAGTACTGTTAAATGTTTACAGTCAGGTGAGTCTCAAGTACACAGCTGGCTAACATGTATAAATAGTTACCATATTATATATATATATATATATATATATATATAGAGAGAGAGAGAGAGAGAGAGTATGAACTTAGCATATTTGGTGTTTTTGTATTCCTGACTTTGTACTCAGCTGACAAAATTTACAGCCATAAGAGAACATCCATTGTTAGAGACGTCACTTTTCTTCTTGATGTCATATGGTACATTCCTTGCTGCAGAGGCTGCAGATTTAACAGGCAAGTACTTTCTCCATCTGGTCTTCACATCTGTGCACAGATCGTGGCTGGGTAAAAAATATGGCTAATGACTCAGTCACAACTAGATAAATGTTTTAAATATACTCTTTGTTAAGAATTAAAATTACATCTACATATCCAGTCTAGCCCCGTCATCCGTGAACACCCGGCCAACAGCACCTACTGCCAACCTTTGATAAGGACCCGATTTCCTGCCATGATAATGCCCTCATTAAACCCCACCCCCTCTTATTCAGCAATCACCAATGCTTACGCAATACGAATACTATACATTGCCATATAAATATCCCCTGCTATTGCTGTCACACACTGACAGTGAAATGGTTCAAGATAATCCATTAATTGATTGACGAGCTGTCAAGGTCTTTATGTGGCGATCATGACATTATTGATCGTGCGATTGGAGATAGAACTCAATTTCAAGTTATGTAAGATGTTAGGAAATGTATTGTATAATGTATTGTACTAAGCTTTCGGAGCATTAGCTCAATATGGTTATTATCAAAAGACAAAATCGAAGGAGAATGATTGTCCATTGTTAACTATATAAATGGTTGTCGTTAAAGGTATTGTGGCTGTCCTGTTCTGTGGTATATGTCAAGCTCACTACACTTATAACAACCTCTCTGAGGAGTCAAAAGCTAGGACAAAGGAAGTAAGTAGCCTTCCGTTCTGAAATTATCATTACATATTGTTGATAGTTTATTATGGATGACACTGTACCTTATTCGTATTTGTTAATCACATTTCAAATATTTATAGGGATGTCAGTTTTTCAGCGGTTTCGCTAATTTGATAGATGTGATCAGCACGGCTATTTTTGGCTCTGAAAAATTCACATTCTAATGTTCAATCCTGGAATTATTTTATTGATTTGATTGACATAGCTATGTGTTTTTAAACTGTAATTTAAGCTTTGTTTACAACATGATTTTATATATGAAACAGCAACTTCAATCACTTAATAGATAATGCATGGTTGAAGGATTCTTAGAGTGTGTGTGTGTGTGTGTGTGTGTGTGTGTGGTGTGTGTGTGTGTGTGTGGTGGTGGTGGTGAGTGAGTGAGTGAGTGAGTGAGTGAGTGAGTGAGTGAGTGAGTGAGTGAGTGAGTGAGTGAGTGAGTGAGTGAGTGAGTGAGTGAGTGAGTGAGTGAATATTCTTTTCTAATTACTATTTGTATATTTCAGTTGTTCGAGGTAATTAATTTCCTCAGTGAGAACTTCGTCTTTCTCTATATCGGTGTTTCAACATTTACATACAGTCAGCATACAAGATGGGATCCAGTATTCATCTCAGCATCTTATGTATCTTTTGCTTTGTAGTATAACTTATATACTAAATTTATACCTATGGATATGATGAAATTTAGATAGGTGGCGCACTAAATGTATACCAAAGTTTTAGTGTTGCTGTTTTTGTTGTTTTTATTATTATTATTGAGATAAACGAGTGTGCTCAGATAGTGCAATGATTAGAGTACTGTGCTGCAAACTTCCAGGTCGCGGGTTGAGATCCAGCTTATACCTGTGTTTGTTTGTGGCTTATGGGGTACCTGCAATTCAGGGTTGGGGTGATTACAGGACCAATGTAATTGGTTACAATTACTTGAGACTATTACGATTACATTCATTATGACTAATTGATTACGATTACATTATAAAGTTATCATTGTTACACTCATGATTACAATGTATATAACACATATGTGAATCTTCATCAATATTTACCCAGTTACATGTATACTACCGATATAAACATGCTACAGTGTTTACATGTTGCTTCGTAAGAACCAGATGCACTTTCTGGTATATTCTTGAAATGAAAATATACAAAAACCTGTAATGCCATTGTTTGACATTATTTTTTTATATATTTCTGAGACCAATATTCACCATAGAGCAAAGGAGCAAGTAATCCATTTGCCATGAATGCACAGGTATTTGTAGAGATAACTAATATTACTGCAAACTGAGATTGGTGCAAACAATATCAATGGAATTGTTTGAATATATATTTAGTAATGAAATTCATCATGTGTGGCGTGACTATAGCCAGGTAAGGTCTACATAATAAATAGGATAATTAGAATATAGTCAAACCCCCCAACTCCGACCCCCTCCCCTCTGTAAATTGACTGTCTCTGTAAATAGACCACTTTTCACAAAAATCTTAAATTATTGCTATGTTTTAAAATAAATTTTGTTTCTTTACCTCAGCCACCTCCCAACTCCATACTTTGATCTCTGTCTAATGCACATGTTTGTCGCTCCATGTGTCGATCAGAGGCCAAGATATAGCTTGTTATCCAATTGCTGGCCAATCAGAATCGTTTACAGCTGAATTTAAAACGACGGTGTCACAAAGAAGTCATGCATGATTGCTGGCTGTGTGTTGGCTTAACCGTGTGAAAACAACACGAGTTAATCTGAAATGTCTGTTTATATGACTTATAATAGCAGCAACATCTGAAGCAGTGTTTCAACACATTTTCCTTTTGTGTTCATAGAACAAATAAACTGACAAATATAAATATGACAGAAGTCTGTCAATGGGTAAATTAGCTCTGTTGTTAACATTTGCCTTACATACCAAACATGTTAAATAATCAAACATCTTGTGTAATTGTGAAAGTAATCACTGATTACAACTACTTTTACAATGTAACCGATTACTTTTCATCAGGAAATGGCAATTATGATTACTGGATATCACATAATCGATTACAATCGATTACCCCAACCCTGACCTGCATGGACATAAATCCCAAGTCTCAACAGTGCCAAGGCTAATTAACCCAACTCAACAACAGTTATTGAGATGAACAAAAAATTATATTCTCTGCATTCTGTATACTAATATAGCTACTTTGAACCATTTAAAGGGTGCTCTAGTTGGTAGCGCATTGGACCACAAGTCACTACCATCTGAGTGCAAATCTGGGCATGGGCATATCTGGGGGCTGTTTCATCTTTGACTTCGCTTCACTACCTTTGGAGATCGCTTGGCCCATTTAGCTTAACATATACACAAAGGTGACCGTAAAACACCAATCATCATCATCATCATGTTATTGAAAGACTTAATCGGGTGTGTCACATAATCCTATACAAAATGAGTTAGTCTTAGGAAATATAAAATTTCTATTAAATGGTTATTCGGCCTAGTCCTAGATTTCAAAAGAACTGTAGAACCAACGCCAGTTTTTAACGGTTACAGGTCAACACCGGAACCAAGAAAACATCTTCTTTCTGAAGAAAAAAAAAACCCACTCACCTAGTGAATCATACTGACGATGAACCAAATAGATTATCATTGTCCTCTGTTGTCGTTGCCTTAACATTGTTTTTTTTACTCAGCTCGGCATAATAATAGGAAGAGCTCTTAATGTATACCCTCTGTCATTCTTACTGAACCTTGGCAGATCTAACAAAATACATTACAACTTCCAGCATATGATGATGTTTTCTGGTGAGTAGAGATAGTTGCAATGATTAAATGTAATGCTTAATTATAGATTGTATCAGAGTTGTGAAAGGATTCACGATAAATTGCTTCATCTCACCAGTAACGTTAATAAATTAGGTTAATTTTCACCGTGACTTAATATTTCTATTCTGTTGTAGATATAAATCATAACGTGTTATCTGAACCTAGTTTATGTTAACTCAAACTTTGCTTGTTTTAAATCTCACACAAATTGTCTTAGGAAGTACGTATCACTCCAGTGACGGAGTCCACTGTTCGAGCGATATGTACTTCATTAGATGTTATGATGTGTGTGTCTTTAGCTTACAAAGTTACAGTCCATTAAATTCCGGATCCTTCAAATAATTTCTGTCTAATTCTGCATCACTGTTTCTACTGGTGTAAGTACTATACTAAGTAAAATTGTACAACTTGGCTTTGTTTAAATTTGACTCTGAGATCTAGATGTGTCCCCCTTTCAATGCATAACTCAAAGGTTAATAGCTAATTCTATAAAGATATTTTGTTCAGAATTTGAAACTTTATTTGCTAGAATGATAGAAATACTCAGTATTTTATACTGTATTCATGAAAATATGCTTCATCCAAATCTTTTATTAGCATTACAATATTTATTTATAATATTTAGTGTTAAAATATTTATTTATACACTAACTGTCATCATTCGTCAATAGCCGGTGCATGATTGTACAGTATTGAGTTTTACTACAAAGAAATCTTTGTTCTGAAATGTATTTAGGATTACGAGGAGCAATCGCCTTCGCTTTGGCGATCCGGAACACTCAGAGTGATCAACGTAAAGTGATATTCTCGACCACTCTAGTGCTTGTCATAACCACAGTAATACTGTTTGGTGGCTTCACAACACAGATGCTTCAGTGGCTGAAGATAAGGTAAGGAAAATAAGTACACGAGTGAGATAAGGAAGAAGAGAATTGAAGAATGATTGTCTTTGTTTTGACTCGAGTGACGAAATCATTTTACATTTCTTGTATCTGCTCTCACATTGAGCCAGAATGTGTTTTGATTATGATTTCAGCATATACTGCCTTAGAACGTCTCTGGTTCATTAAGGCAGAATATAAAATGTGTTTATTTTACTAAAATCCTGATGTCTATATATAGATAAGTTTATTCCATTAATCAAAGAGAGAAACTTGATTTTGTCATTATTCCAGTGTCATCCAATGGTAATGAGGTGACATGAAATATGACACACTCTTCAGGTGTAGCCTGACTGTGGTTTGAACCCAGATCGGTCGGCTACTTTGGTTTTGGTGAAAAGGTGGCCTAGAATGCACCAAATACTCCATTTCCTCCACCTTTTTCACAGGAGAGCCCTTGACCTACCCTTCCAATGGAAAAGGGCCACTATTTTGTTAGTGTGTCTACCACTACCACAGTCCTTCACTACCATTAGGTCTGGCTGACCTGAAACTGTGTTTATTCTCCGAGAGAAGAGTCGTTCTTCACGTTGTTCGCAGACAGTAGAGTCTGTTTTTAGCTGGATGTTTTTTCTAACACAAGTTTATTTAGCATTAACATTTTAAGAAAACAATTTCATTTCAATGCACGAGCATAAGACCAATAATTCTGGATTATTCGTCGTGTTTGTAGCTGTCGCTAATTTCTCACTGTTCATAGAGATGTAGTATTAAAGGGTCTAATACTAGTTTGTATTATTTTACTCCATTCCAGGGTTGGTGTTGAAGATGATACAGAGCTACAGAACTTTCAGGCTGTCAGACAGGTCAGCATTCTATATTATTGTTCAGATTTTGCTACGATCTTCCACATTTAGTAATTTGCTCGCTTCACAAAAGTGTTCTTTTTAACTTCTCACAATAACATCTGCCTTTGCTGCTGATGTTGGGAGAAAAAATACTGTTTGGTAAATACTGAGAACTCCTATGTGACAACGCAGTTACAAACACTGAATTACTTAGAAATGATTATTTTAATGTGCATGCACACACACAGACCCTGTTCACATGGACACACATACACACACAATATTAGCTTGTTGCTTAATAGAGTGCTTGTATAATTATTACTCTTATTTCAACATGGGTACTCCGATGGTGCAGTGGTTAGAGCATTATACGGGAAATCTCAAGGTTGTGGGTTCAATGAAATCTTATTACAATATTCTATCTAGGACATTTCCAATGGCACAACATTTAAAACACTGTTCTGCAAACCTCCACGTTTTGGGTTCAAATCAGACTCATACCTGTGTTTGTGGGATCCTACTACTCCACACCACAAAACGATTTTATATCTTGGTTACCAAACAAGTTTTCCACATTATGATTATTGTAATATATTAGTAAAACTACAAGATATTCGGTCGCTGCTTACAGAGATACGAATCACAGAAGATATCCATGCCTAACTGTTTGTTTTCTCCAGATCAGAGTTTTGTTACTATTGCTTTCTGTTAAGAACAATCATTTCCAACTAATTACATCCAAAATATTGATCACATTTTAAGCATGTCAGTTTAATATTGTCCTTTGTTTTAGAATATGACATAATTTGTTACAATTGAAAGGGGTGAAACAGCTAATCACTTGTATAAGTAATTGTAATCAAGCTTATAACTGTGATATATAAATTTAATTTTCTTTCCTGCCTTCGTCATAAATGTATTTTCGATGATTACTATTTTTTCACATTGCTAATGTTTATTTAATAGGAAATGTAGTTTTTTTCTTTCTTCCTATGAACCACTCCAGATCATGTTTGTTTACGTATTTCATGTCCTATCATGTGATTTATCCAAGTCTTAAGCCCATTGCATGTGTCTGAATGCTACATAAGCTTTGTTTTGTGCATATCCGTATTGTTGTTGTCATGTCCAAGTCTGTTCTTTGTCCACTGTGTTTAACCATAGAATCATTTAGCCTTTATGGACACCAGCAAATTTGCATAAATGCATTAGGCGAACTTTAATGAGTGATAATTTTCACGTACAATTAGGGATTATACGATCTAAGGTAAAATAGTCCGGTGATATCTGTTTATCTTTCAGAACATGTTAATAATGAGACACCAATGTGCCAAACTGTTGTTGTTTTAACTGATCGCTTAACTACCCAATCAGTGTTTAGCTAATGTTTTATATTAACCATTGTCTGAGGTACCTCGTATCTGATTGGTCTGAATCAGCCATGTGTTGATTTAAGCCAGTTAGCAGTAACCCAGTTATTATGTCAATCGTTGCTTGCACTTTTTCACAGTTCGGTGTCCAGTCACATACTTGTGTTACTTTGATAGTTTACAGTTGAAACAGTTTTAAATTGAAGGGTTTGACTTTTAGTTTTTTAAAGAGTAATTTTCTCTATTGCGCATATTATGCATCCTGTATCTCAAACTGCTGATTTGATTTCGTTTAAATATTTTTTTCCAGATAACTTCCATATTCTGTTTACGAGATACCAATATATTGTGTGGCAGTGTTTTTTTTTCTTGTTTGTTTCACCAGTTTATTGTTTTCAATAATTTCACATTATTGAAATATTCTAGTTTTGTTCAGATTCTGTTAACTAATTTTTAGAGGCCCGTTTTTTTATGTTGTCTGTTGCCATGTTTTGTGGTTTGTCGAGGCTTACAGTGTGACTAGTCTGTTAAATGACTTATTACTTGTGTTAGAGATAACTGCTATAAGTTGTGTTGTCAGTTTGTTAAGAGATCTTGGAAATATATGGTAATACAGATTGAAAGTTTAAATATAAAGGGGCGGACAGGCAATCATCCGGAAGCACATACATGCACACACACACATGGACACACATAATATATTGTGTTGATTACTTTAGATAACAATTACAGATAAGAGCACTAACTTATATACTATTTTGTTATCAGCAATTATTATATAATTTATTAAACACTAGTAACTCAAATCTCATAAATATATCAGGCTGTGAACTCTGAGAATGATGTCATTTGATGTATAACACTATTAAACATGTCGTGTTTAATCAACAGCAGCTTGTTTTTTATCTCATTACGACCCTTTGAATTATCACATTCATTCTATCACATACACATTAGGCCAGTAATTTATTTGACTAGTTTCACTGTTTGACCTTTGACCTCTATTTTCTAGGCCACAGAGTATCGATCAATGGATGAGAGTGGCTCGCATCACAATAGGCCTCGAAGTGCACGTGTTGGTGTTTCTTTCTGTCTTTGGTTTTTATTTCGTTCGTCCTTGGCACCAGTTATTCCGTGATGCGCACCAAACTATTCCGCAAACAGAATTTGCCTATTTTAGTAGCTTTAGACTAGAGCTGCTCGGTCGGATAGCCATTTTTCTTTTTTCAATGTTCCTTATATTTAATTCGGAAGGCTGTGGAAACAGTACTTAAATTAATGTTCAGTTTGTGAGTTTTATTTGGATTCATTGCGCAAATTTAACTGAAAATAAATCCCTCTATTCTAATGCCATTTCATACAAAAATATGCAAGTTCTGTCTGTTATGTGTACCTCTAGGCTCTGAACTATATTTGTATTCCTATTAGAATCTCCTTTTTCTAAACCCCACAGAAATTTGTTTTATATTTACTGTTCAAATATATATATATATATATATATATATATATATATATATATAAGTTTAGTGCATGTTTAACACATATGTTTGTTAGACATGTTGTTGGTATTTTGGGCTTCTTTTTGTTTTAACTTCAAGAACATCATGTAATTGTTTTTTCTCAACTTGACACTATATGCTACAAAGTCAGTTGAGCTCAGAATTTATTTGTTTTGCAAATCTGATAAGTCTATTCCACAGTCTCAATATACTGAAAGATCAGCAACAATTTATACAGTATGTTTCAACTGAACTAATAATTAGCTGAGATGACCATTGGACTTGATAAGATCACATTTAAACTGATAACTTTATACACACACATATATATATATATATATATATATATATATATGATTGTTAATTTAGTATTTATTCCCATTAACCCATTTCACTAATAACACCTTCATATATCAGTCTTAGGACAGTCATAATGGAGTAATTTAATTGTAAACCAGTCAACTCATATATTTAATCATTTAAATTATTATTTGTTTTAATCAGGGTTGCTTCTAGAATTAGATTTTTTATCATTTCCGTAATTTTGTCGAGTGAGGCATCAACATAGGAATCTGTTGAGTCTGATGCATTGCCGTAAATACAGTTATCAAATAATTATTTCACTGTCATGCACACACACACATATATATATATATATATATATATATATATATTTTTGTTGCCATCTTCATTCAGATTAATGGTTTGCAATTTGATACAGAATGGGAATCTGGGATGGTCGACCAGTAAGACCACGTATTAATAGACGGTTTGAGATCTGGACGAGGAACGTGTAGCAAGATTCTAATTTAGATCTCGTCCACGTTACAGCAGTTAAAGATAATAGTCATTTATGTCCATGTTTAGCATACAACATTTGGAAATTTACGCCGATTTGTTTGTTTTCGGGTTGAATATAGTCGCTGATATTGGGATTGGTTGGCTTCATTCAAGAAATGCCTTCAATTATTAATAAACCAAACATTAAGAAGAAAAACATAAGCATGGCTGAACACGGGATGTACACGTTACGAATGCATTCTTCGCCGAAGTATATTAACCGTTTCTTGATGTTAAATGATGAAAGTAATATTTATGGACCTGTGCAATGCATAAATGAATAATTTATGTTTAATAATCAGTTTGGTAAAAGATCAGTTTGGTATTTCCATGTAAAAAAACAACGTTCTAGAGAAAAGGTATCCACAAATGAGAGTGAGATCCTTACTGAATTATTGATGATCCATTTATACCTGTTCGATGCCCATCTTTTATGGGCGGTATGGTATTTGGATGATTTATAGCTCTGTATGGAAAGTAATCGAGTTTTAATTAGCCTCGGATGGCGATTATCTAAAGGTAGACGATAATAATATTGTAGATTAAAATGGATGAAGATGGTGACTGTAAACCTTCATCATAACCTCATTATCAGATTGACAGTACGCCACACTTTATGAACACTCGACAACAACTTATTCCTAGAAGCAGCACCGCGTTCAATGCATTGGTGTGGTAACATCAACTGTTAAAACCTCATAAAAGTATTTTTTGTGTTCTATTGCTTATTATCCGGTGTTATTTGGCATTCGTTTGCAGATAAATGTTATGATCTCAAAACGCTTTCTTCCACCAAACTGTCTGTGGTTATACAAATTTATAGTTTGTGTAGTAGTGGTATCGCCGCAATGGTTTAGGATAGAGCGCTAATCTATGAGAGAATCAGAACCAAACATCAGGTATAGATATTTTGTGTGTGCTAGTTGTTGCTTTTCTTGAGTTTAGTTGGCGGGTGTCGTCAGTATTTGTAACAGTAAAAATCATGAAGTGTGTGTGTGTGTATGTGTGTGTGTGTGTATGTGTGTGAATGATGTAAATCATAAGAATACACATTCTGCGTTTGCTCTGATTTCTGAATTTAGCTCGGCCACGCTACTTACTACACATACTATCGAACTTGTAAGATGACAAAATACCCTGCGGCATGCATAGCTCGTCACGTGTTGATAACGGCGCTATACGTTCATAACATCATAAGAATGCTTCTTAATTAACCAATCCAGCTTTAGTTCAATTATAGCTGAAATCCCCTTAAATCGGGTACATTATCAATTCCATATTGACTTTTGCTGTCTAATTAAGTATCTATACGAGAACCTTCCCGTAGATAAGAGATTCTTGATCGCTGTCACTGAGATAAATACATCACTAACATCTTTTTATATGTAACGTTTCTTTACCTGGCATTGTTGACGCTTAAAGAGATAGGAAGTTACTAGTAATACGATTATAAAAGATAAAACTCATCATTTCGATCTATTTGTTGATGGTCATTGCCATCGTTGTCTTATTGGCCGTTTTGGTATGTCCGCTGTCCGCTTTCACCAACCACAGCGATTGACAGCTGACTTCTGATTGGTCTTCATTTGTTAATGAGTTCCTCCAATTGGTCGTTTCAGAGCCCTACAGACAACGGTCCCTCCGTCGAGCCGATTCCGGGCCGACTCGCAGAGAAGGCTCGTCTCGTCAGAATCTGGTATAACATTGATTCTAAGTATCCTTTGCTATCGATGTGTTCGCATGAATTGGTACTCTCTGGTTATCTCTGTTTCTGATTTCATTGCGCGATCTTGTTTGAATTGTTGCCCTTAAGTGAATGAATGAGAAGCCATTTCGACATTATACAAGTGGGCTGTGATTACGAAGACATTGGCTTCAACCATATTGTACTGTGTGAGCTTTACATATTTGAAGCCAGTTCAGAAACGTTACCAATCATGTTTAACATTTTTTTTGTGTTTTAGTGGAATTCATGAATGAAATTTTCATTTAACAAACAGACATCATAAATAAAGTTTTCTTTTAATCACCAGCTATTGTGTCTGTGTGTTTTAGGTGTGTATAATAAGGCACAGGCACAGAGAATCTCAAACCGTGAATGGCGACTTTTCTTGCTGAGACATGTGGATGATTTCACCAAATATTTTTTCTACCTTAACCAATAATTTCAGATATGTTAAACCTTTCCTTACCAATGCCAAGCCACCTCTAACAGAGACATTACCTAAATGTTGTCGTTGTATTGGGAGGATATTTACTACGGAAAGACAGCTAAGTCAGGTCAGTAGTTTATTAGACTAACTCTGTATGTGAGGTTGTTACATTGGTCCAGTTAATAGTGGAGTGTACTGCAGACATACAGGTCAGAAGTTCGAATCCAACTGATTGTTTCAGCTTGATTGTCGTGTTTTCTCTACTCTCTCACACACACATACACATACAAACACACACAGAGAGGGACACACACACACACACACACACACACACACACACACACATGGCATACATACATACACAAACACTAGAAAGAAATTCTTTCCCCCTGTAAAAAGTGTAATACAATGTTCTATCATCAAACCCACAGACCGATGGCGTTCGAAGACCACATGATGAGGGTTCCGACCTGGATTTTATCATAGATGATCAGGATCCGAGTTATGGCGACACGTCAACAATATCAGCAGCTGAAGGTGCCACAGCTGCCAAGGTTAATGGTAGTAGTACACAGGTGAGTGGAATACAGTTGGGAGGGGGGGGAGATTATTGTTCTGTCAGCTGATGTAACAGTGTCACCACTGATCCTGGTTAGTGTTAGACTTGGTGTGGATAATGATGAGAGCAAACATCTAGCAAGTGATTGGTTTATAATGTGGGTCAGCCCAAAGGTCACCTGTGTGGAATGTGAAGCTTTGTATGGGATAGTGTGTTGATTATGTTTGTCTTTCATTTACTCTTGGTAGATATTAGTGATAATTGGTACAACAAAAATATGGGAGATCACCCCGTCTTTGTCCTGCCCTGTGTGTGTGTGTGTGTGTGTGCGTGGTGAAAAGGAACTGACACAGATAAGTATGAGTTATTAATGCAATCTGTGAGTGATTCATCACGGGTGAATAAATCTCGATAAGCCTCTTTTCATGATGCAGAGTAAAATGTTTCACATTCCCCAAGTCAGTGTGTAAGAAAAGCTAATTACCAAAAGTTGTGTAGTGTCTGAGAGTAAACACGTCACAGTCCGGTTTTTGTGAGAATATCCACAAATATTAATATATTGTGGCATACTGTTTGTGTGTGTGTGTGTGTGTGTGTGTGTGAAAACACCATGACAATTGAGGATAGTGTATCATTTACACACAACACACACACACCCTGTCAAGTAAACAGTTAGATCCAAACGAAATAAGATAGGTAAAAGCTAAAATGAGTTCCACAAACTGTTCACAGTTCGAGTAGGAAATAGTCTATCAACGTTTATACCCCACACAGCGTCATCAAATGTGACTAATGCTTACATCATTGTTGAAATAATGTATGCACATTTGTCGATGGTAAATGAACAAAAAAGATTATTTTGTTGTCATTTGTTTTAAAAACACTTGTTTTCAGATCTGTTAAAAAGAATTTAGATACATTGATGTAGCTAATATATATATATATATATATATATATATATATAATGCCACTGGCATTTTGTTAAAAACAGTAACAAGACATATCATCCATTAGATATTATGTAGTTATTAAATCAATATTACACCATTGTGTTATATATATTATATGTCATGTTTTATTTATGTGTTGTGTGTCTGACTGCTCATCTTTTTTTTAATTATTTCTGCATGTTGTATAATGGTTGCTTAGAGTTTTCAGAAATTGTATATGACTGTTTACAATTTTAGAGGCATGTTAGTTGGTAATAATAGGCTAATTTGATTGGTATTATGCTTTTAAATTATGTTTTTGAAGCTTAAAACCTTCCTAGCATCCTCTATACAAGTTTAATGACTCTGATTAATTTGGCACATCGGAGAGATGAAATGTGGTGGCACTACGTTATTCCACCTGCTACATGTGTATAATTGATGACCTTGTCCCCGAAGTAATACTGGCCGAAATGGCAGTCGTTTTATGTGGCTCGTCTACCTCAACCAAGGGAGACGCATTTGGTCTGTAATTTACAGCTTCACCACGTGGGCTAATTCTATACAAATTTAGAATTCACGATAGATGGCAAATTCGGCGGAGAAAGCCTTCTTGCCATTTGGATGGTTGGACGAAAAACTCCTACTGATAGTGCCACGGTCGGGATTAAAACCTCCGACCTCCCGCGCACAGCATGACAATAAGTAAGAAAGTCCAACACTCTAACCCATGAGGCCATAGAGGCAGTGATTTTGTATTAAGTATTAGTCCTTGTTTTCTTTCTATATTCTGTAATCAGATGGTGGAATGAGTAGGTATAATTAATTATCGTCTGTTCTGATTAGCCGACAGCGGAAATAAAACTTACCACTAAAACGTCACCTTGTTCGTAAAATGGCTTCCTTCGTATTACTGACATTTCAATTTGATTAGAAACAATTTTAAGTGTATGATATTGAACCTATACCGAGCCGTATTGAACCAGCTACAGATGAAGTCCATTACTGTACGGAGAAATTGGTTCATTTTGAATGCTTATGCTATACAGTAATAGCTTGCTTCTCCACTTCCTTACACGTATAACACAAGTCACACGTGGTGAAATATGTCATCACCCCAATAGCTGCCATATTGATGTTGCTATGGCTGTCAGTTTCTTTGGTAACAACTCACTCAGTCACTACAAACAATAATTGCATTCTTTTAAAAAGTGACCTACCAACTATCAAAAACATTATTCTACCTCTCTCTCTCTCTCTCTCTCATTATATATATATATATATATATATATGCACAAACACACAAAAATATAACTCCTGGAAATTTTAAAACCTCCCAATACTGAGTTCATTGAATATTTATATATATTGAAGAAGATAATTTATGCAAGAACAAACATATATATATATATATATATATATATATATATATATATATATATATTTACATCCTAAAAGATTGTGTGAGTACTGTCACAATCTTCTTTCATGAGACTAGTTAGCACATTAGTTTTCCAGTTTTAAATTAAACATATATCACAGAAAAGTAAATGTTTGGATAAACCACCAGTTGACCTGTGTGTTAGGGTAGTTAAAGCAATGATAATATGTTTATACTTAAAGTGCAACACCTTTAACAAATAGTTGACTGATATGCATTTTGTTTTGTTGGTTTGTAGTTCTGTTGTACCGATTGATTTTATGTTTTCATATTTTCATCATGACCCACCATAATTTGATATAATTTCCAACCAGGAGGCCAGTACCCGGCCAACCGATCGTGCTCCGATTGGTCGGAATTATACGGACGACCTCGACCACGATTTACTGACATCCGACACCAGTCCCTTGCTGGAGTACAATGGCTACCCACCAGAGGGCAGCGCTGTTCGATCCTTGAGCATCGAATCAGAGTTGCTCGAGGCTTAGCCGGCCACTGCCTCGGGATGATCATGGAAGTGACCTTGCTCACGTGAAAGGTCACGTCCATGGCCAGTGTAAGCACGTTTGTGGTCTATCCATAATGCATGCGCTGTTTTATTTTTTATTTATAACCCTTCCACAACACATTTAGTTTACGGCACTTTGAAGTCTTCTACCATTCTATCTGCTGGCTACCTCATTATTTCTTAACACCAAAAACACTAATCACGGGCAACGTGATGACTACGGTAGATTATATGTGATTGTTTGTAATTATGTAATTAAGTTGTAGGCCCCAGAAATGGTAATTCCTCATCAATTACTCATCTCTTCGCGGTATTTTGAGCGTGGCTGGGTAGAGTGCTGCCACCTACAAAATGCCATTGCCAGATTGGGTAAACAGAAATTAGTCCTAGGCTTATGTAAATATTTTTTTAAATCACATGAATGGATCTTGTAGAATGAACAAGTCATCATCTTAACATCCCGGTGACACTGACTGATTCCTAACAATCTGAGCTACCTGGTCGCTGGTAATGCTGAGCTACCTGAAAACTATAGCTATACTACCTGGATGCTAGTACTGAGCTACTTAATCACTTACTTGCTGAGCTACCTGATCATTAATGCTATTATTTCTGCTTTCAGGATGAAGTTGTAGTTAAATTTGATAATATTACCATATTTTCACCGATATCGGGATATTCTTTCCGACAATACAGTGTAATGATTACCCTGTGCAAGGAGGGGTGGGGGGGGGGTATTTAAGGAAGATCTGAATCAACGAGCGAATGATTGTATGAGTGACTAGTTGAAAATGGCTATTTGTCCATACAGACATCAATGAGAGAGAAGGGGAGGAGGGAACGAGAGCGAGAGAGAGAGAGAGAGAGCGAGCAGTAGACTTGTATGTAGATGTGGTCCTGTAGTCAGTCTCGTCCATGTTGTGTCATAATTCTGTGTTTATTTATTTGTTTGTTTCTTTTCTTCTCGTTTCTAAGGACGTAGCACTACATTTATAGCATCAGAGAAGGTAAATCCCCGTTGTTATTCCGACGCCTTCAATAGTCTAGCACAGTATATATATATATATATACCTTCATATGCTAACATGTCCTCTCTAAACCAAATGCCACATCTCTCTGTGCCACTCGTACTAACCTACCATTTGTGTGTGTGTGTGTGATTGCTGTCTCGTTTTTGTGCACACACACACACACACACACGCAAAGTCAACAAACCGTCAGTATCAATGTTATTCCTCTGACAAGCGTCTCCTCACTTCTCTAATTCTGATGTCCACACCTGAGCTCAGAATAGCATGTGACTGCTTTGGTTGTTGATGTGTATTTGTTGCATCTTGTGTTCAGAATGTCTCATCATTATTATCATCGATATACGTGTTTTGTCATTTCTATGCGTTCGTTACCATTTGTAATATTCTATTCATTATCAGTCAGTCGTAGTTTATGGTTAATTTATGCACATTCTCCTGTTTATTACGAGCCACTCGTTGTCATCTGTGGGATGTCTCTATGGCCTAACTGGTAGCACAGTTGACCACGGATCTATAGCATCTAGGTTCAAAGCCAGGCCGGCTATGTCAGAAGGGTGTTTCATCTTTCATTTTGCCTTGTTACCTTTAAAGATCACTGAGACCATTTAGCTCATCGTGTGCATACATTTAGCCATAAAAGACCAACATTTAAAATTAATTATACATAATGGATTATCCGAATTAACCATAACTGATATCATGTACTGAACAATTCGTGTTTGTATGTTAGACATGTTCAAATCCATAAACAGTGAATTGTTCAGTACTGAAATTATCCGACGGGTCTGTCATATATACGGTTGATTGTTCTATACAGAATAGTGCGGTTCAGTATAACCTGATTTATCAACTCAAGCAGGAATTTACTTTTCATTCCCAATATCAATCACATTATATAAAAGTATATGTATGGGTTATGACTTGCTGATTAAACATATAGATTAATTTCCACTCCATATTGGCGATTTTTACAGACCTATTTGGGGTATTATTATATTACATATTATATGTACAGCACCTTTGAATGGCTCCTGCTAGTAAGTGCCCTTTATTAAATATACAGCATTATTATTATTATATTGTTTAGTTTGACAGGATATAGCTCTTTGTCAGATAGTTCTTAGATTAAAGAAAAGAATATATTATTAGCACGATTGACAATTTTCTTTCACCATTTACACATATATTTATACTGTTGTTTCGGGTATAATGATGCAGGTTTAAATGATTGCAAATCAGCATCACTTAATATTTAGATATTTAGAGAAACTAGCATGCGAAAATGTGGCAAATTTGCCACTGGGGAAGTAGAAGTCGTGGAAATTAAAGGTCGAGGAAAGATCAAGAGTTTGGCAATTAATTTCAATTGTGTTAAGAGGCCAGCGAAGTTCAGTAAATTGTTCTACAGATCGGGAATAATTATTGTTTCCCTTCCATATCTAGAATGTGTTAATGTATACAAAAATTACTGTTACATGTACATGACATGTTAAGCAGTAGAACTGAATCTGGTGGCGCCATCTGGTAATCTGTAAATAATTCTCTAAGCACTAATTACTGGAAAATGAGTGGAAGGTCTGCGACCTTAATTACTTCACTGTTGGGCGTGTTCTGATGGTGCATTGGTTAGAGCACTGCACTGCAAATCTCCAGGTTGTGGGTTCAAATCCAACTCATGCCTGTGTTTGTATCATTTGTTTCCCTACTGACACTTGCCCCCATACATGTATATCTTGGGTGTGACCTGTACTGAGGGTAAACAGCTCAACTCCGTTGTTGAATGTGTGTCCGTTGTTGAAAACAGAAAAGAAATTCGATCCGATTCATGGATGTTAAGAACGTTTTTAGTTAACAGAAATGCCATTTCCCAGAACATAGATAAAGGGAACTAGTCTGGATATCAACAGGTTTTAAATCTGTGTTACTGGAAAAGCTGAAATTAAATAACGATAAACTCAATAGTGCGGAGAAGAGAGATGAGTTTTGTTAAGCCTCCCACTGGTCACTTTATTGGCATCGGTTATAGTTGATCCTCTTGGGAAATGAGCCAATCATTTGATCCACCTAACTCGGATACAGATAATACTGAGATTTGAACCACAACATGGAGATCTCCATTTTTTTGGTGACCACCTTACCATGTTAGTCTTTCAGTGCTAACATCACTTGAACCAGACATGGGGTCAATTCCATTTTGACAATTCCACTCAATTCCATTTGGTCAAATTTATCAATTCCAATTCCATCTTTGCCTACTCTTTTTTACCTACTACTTTTTACCATGAGTAGGTACCCCGAATACCTACACCGAGTACCTACTTGGAATACCTACTCTGAATAGTTTATATTCCAAGTAGGATTGTCATGGAAGAAATATATTTCTGAATTAAAAAATTAAATGGTAAATTAATTTGTTGATTTAATATTTTTTGTATGGTAGCAAACTTCAATTCCAAATCCATATTTATCAATTCCAATTCCATTTTTTTAAAGAAGCAATTCCAATTATGGAATTGGAATTGCCCATCAATTCCAACTCTGTAATTGAATTGACCCCATGTCTAACTTGAACAACTGTGTTGTACATCTGTGTACATAAAACTATCAAACACTAACTATAGACACTACTGTCCAGTTTATTTGGTCAAATTATAATTATAATTCAGTCATGTGAAGGTCAAAGAAAAGTCACAGAAGTTTGCAGTCTTGTTTTTAATGGTAATGCAGTATGAGGCACATAGAAAATATTGATTCTGACTTGTGATTTGAGCTGAATTTGGGTGTATATGAAATACATGAGTCCAATTACTGGTGTGTATTAATGTATTAATAGTAAGATTCCATTGTCATGTCTTGTCAGTTTATTTAATGTATCAATATGTGGCAATTGAAGAGTGATAATAACTCAACTGTGACAAAGATCACCAAACAAAAACGTCTATAATTAATTCATATCTTTTATAAGAATAGATAGATAGATATTTTATTTCCATTTCCAAACATATACAAGTGTCATATATAGATTGATAACAAAAGCATATTGATTAAAATGTTGGAAATGGGGGGTGGGGGGGGGGGAATATAACCAATATAACCAGTACAGGTTGTCTTCCCATTTATGCTTGTCATAGATTGTCATGATATTAGCTGATATAAGTTCATTCCTAAAACATCTTCAGTGGTTAGTGTATAATATAATACCAGTTTATTCACCGAGACATTATGTTGACATTATATAATATGCCAGGTATTGATCTTGACATGAGATATTGTTGTTGTTGTCATGTTATGGGATCTGTTGTTGTTATTGTTGTTATTGTTTACTGCCACCATTTTGGTTACGTCAGTGGTTAAGATTATCATTTGACCTTGACACGTATTGAATTATCCAATCATGATTACTGTTTCTGTTTACAGCCGCTGTTATTGGCTACTGCTATCTAACTACACTAACACAGCTCAGGTATTATATAACTAACCTGGTGATGGCCCTTGTTACTACATTATCATATCATCCTAATCTGGCACTATCTCCCATCCCAAGTCCCCCCCTCCCCACCCCCACCCCGGGTTCAGACATACTGATATCTACTGATACAGCAGAGAGACCAGAAGTGGGAATATTAATGTACTTCCTAAATGTCTGTTGTGCTTCTACAACTATGTTGTGGTTCCTTAAACCATCAATACTGGAATAACTTGGATCTAATCCACTCTATGGCACTATAATATAACTAGGTTATTTATACCCAACTGATCTTTGGTAGACATTGATCTCCCAAGAACTTCAAATGCCTACTTTGCCATTTCCAAATATATATATATGTATATATATATATATATATATATATATATATATTTCTCTATCATATTGTGAATGTGCAAACGTTCTGAAATACTGTAGGGTATAGACTGTGATTTATCTTAGTTATCATGTAGTGCCATCTAGTGAATGATTTTTCCTGAGATACTGTTTTTTGTAAGATATTAATTTCGGTTATAATATAATTTTGTGATAATATATAAATGAGACAAAATCTGGTTGTACAGGTGTCTGTATATTGGTTTATAAGGTTAGGTGTCACTTGTGTCATTATTCTGTACTGTATTGGTATTGTCCTTTCATTATGATGGCAGCAGATAGCATACTATTATTTGTGCATCTATCCACATGTGGGCATAACACACACAGTGGCACACATGCACACACACACAGTCATGCACACATGCATACAGTCTCATATACACACAGTGACACACACACACACACACACACACAGTGACATACACACACACCTGCATACAGTCTCATAGACAAACACACAGTGACATACACAGTGACACACACACACAGTCATGCACACATGCATTCAATCACACACACACACACAGTCATGCACACATGAATTCAATCACACACACACACACATCTCTAGAGTAATTTGTCATGTTACCTTTCTCTACTGTGAAGATGACTCACAATATGAGGTCGCCACAGTATGTTATTTTTGTTTGTTTATTTACATTTTTATTTTGGTGTTTATCCAGGTTTTTGTTTAAGTGTTTATTCGGGTGTTTTTTCTGGATATTTGTTTGGGTTTTTGTTCAGGTGTGTGACTGTATGAGTGTACATGAAGATATGTGTGTGTGTCTGTAAGTTGGTACTACCCAGTTTGATGTTAATTCATGCTATGGTGGGTCACTGGGAGCAGGGACTTGTCCATGTATAATGTGTACATAGTATAACCATATTACCATTATAATCTTTATCTAAGTCTGGTGCTGGGACCATCTATTTTGTTCACACATTAAAAACTGTTAATATCCATTCTCTATATATGTCTCTCACTCACTCACTCACTCATTCACTCACATGCATACACACATGCACACACATACACACAAACACAGACATACACCTGTGCACATGCGCTCTCATACACCATACAAACAATTGCCATTTTCTTTTTACATTATTCTTCGTAGAGTATATAATTAATTAATAACAGGTTATTTCACTGTTTATGAATTTTGATTTACAATATTAATTATATTAAGGTATATGGCACCTAAATCAGCACTCGTTGCTTTAAAGCACTATAAAGTTAAAAGCTAATTAACTGTATTATACAGGACAATCATTCTGATATATATATATATCATAAATTAGCTAATTCAATCAGATTAACATAGGTAAATTTAGATGAGACATTTGCTAAACATTTTCACAATAATAATAAAAATACTTTCTCCTGTATTCCTAATTACTTTCATCTAACAAAGTGTAATTTTATCTTCCAGCATCTTCTGAGTATTAGTGATGGTGACCTGGCTGTTTCAACCAGAGTTCATCTCGGTGGTCCGAGAGGTGATCCTGTATAGCTCATCACCTGATGATCATCGTTTCCATCCGTCATTAATCATCTACAAACCATACATCTCAGAGCCACCTGTGTTGCATTTTACTGTACATTGCCAATGTGATTGTCAGTACCACCGCTGCATCATCTGCTAACCCGAACAGAGAGAGAGCGAGAGAGAGAGTGAGAGAGAGAGAGAGACCGAGCGCACAGAATGGTGTTCGAGTGACAACCTGATGTAGATTGTTGTCACCAATCTACAACCTGATGTAGATTGTTGCCACCAATCTCTATTTATATTCATCATAAGTAGATAATATGTGTATAGTATATAGCACGTTACTGTGTGTGTGTGTATCCTACGCTGAAGGTCAAATTATGCTGTATATTATGTAAGCCCTATAGTAAAAGATGAGATTTTTGACTGCGAGTCATAAAGAAATTTATCAAACGATTTCTTCTCATTACCTGTTGTTATCATTCCACTTCGTCTCTCCACTGATATCACTATCGGTTAGTGATTGTAATTACTTTCACTACCATTCAGAGTAAGAAGAGCAGTTTATTAGATCTATATTTTGACAATTATTATTATTTGTGATATGATCAAATTTTAGACGTTCTCTATGATGACTAATATTAATGTTCTTGTGGCGTTAAAAAAAAAAACACTAGGATGCTTATCCGGTCATTTTTTTATTTATATTGTTGTCTATTTATAATATTTTTTGTTTTGTTTTTTAGTGGTTAAGTAGCTTTTTATGTTAACTTATCGACACTTTAGATTCCAATTTGAGCTTGACTGCTGCATGTTCCAGTATTTTAACAGCAATATTCATACAAAATATTCGCTTCATTTTCACAATTTACCTAGTTATCATATCTCCACAAGCAACACTTTGCTGGGGTGTTTTTTTTTGTTGTTGTTGCATATAATTGTTTGGGCATTCACCTAATCTCTTGTTGTTTCCCAAATATTAATTATTATCACTCAACCTTTCACCGGTGGTAAGTTAATTACTTTGCCAACACAGATGTATGTCCCACAGAGGCCACTCTGTCGTGTTGCGAGTGTGTACTATATGGTATATACATTATTAGCACGGATGTACAGGTCAGCAACTGGGACAGTTTTTCCCTCCAAGCACAACAGAAGCTAGTCAGATGATGTTAAATCATTTATTGTATTACTGTCTAAGGTAACGAGTATCTTTGTACAGGTTTAGCCTAGCTCAGTGGGTCTTGTTTGAATATTTAAGTGTCTAATCTTGCTCGAGCATCGCGTGGGTGGATCAGTGAGTGAGTGGAGTGTGGTGAGTGGAGTGGAGTGGAGTGGAGTGGAGTGAGTGAGTGAGTGAGTGAGTGAGTGAGTGAGTGAGTGAGTGAGTGAGTGAGTGAGTGAGTGAGTGAGTGAGTGAGTGAGTGAGTGAGTGAGTGAGTGAGTGAGTGAGTGAGTGAGTGAGTGAGCGAGTGAGTGATTTGTTAACCTTTGCTACTGGTCACAGTTAGTACCTACATCATGTGGTCTAATCCTTAAGAAGTATGAGATTATCAGGCTGTAGACTATTACTGATGGGTGAGTGACATGTCGTACAGGTACAGACAGTTTTCAAATTGATATGATTAGATTCTTAAATACAGTGTGAAGCTTATTCTTACTTCTGTCCAACCTGGATCCTTCCTTACATAGCATCGTTATTTGTTTTATTGTTTAAGGTGCCTGTTATCAGATTATTGTGATATTGGTCACTAATGTGATCGTTTTCAGCAAATTACAAATTGTCAATTTTCAGTTTGTTTGTTTGAGGGGGGGGGTCTGGGCCAGAAAGCTTAAGGGTGTACACTAATAAGGTAAAGTAGAGTAAAAATATGTATAAGTGAAAGATAATCCAATTATTAGCTATGTTTAACATTATGATACTTGCCTGATATTGAGCAGACATATTGAGATTAAACATTGGGGAAAAGATCCTTAGGGTAAACCAGATGACCTGCATGAACGATGATCCAGGGCCAACATTAGAAGGTCAGTGGGTCATACAATATAGAACAGGTGATAAAGGTAGTGTTTTAGTAAACAAGTGATGTTTCTTTAAATTAATCACATGCACAACATTAGAAAATTGTATTTCCTTCATTTAAATATAATATAGTTTCCAACAGAGGCACATATCTAATAAAAGCACACCCTTATGGAATCAGAGATGAAACACATAAGTGGAAATAATTAACACTGCATCAACCTAAAATTTTGCGTCCACTTGTTTTTAAAATAAAATTGGCAAACATGACTTTATATGCGCGGGAGGGTCTTTAACGTCGCCATATCTTTGCTTTAATTGTAGTGAGTGATCCAAATAATTATTAATATACCTGAGGTTATTTGGAAGATTATTAAGAGGACCCATCCAATATGCCCCACGCTCCTCCATTTTGTATCCGTAGAAAGCTATATGATGTTTTGTGAAAATGAGATGGTTTGGCCAAAGATTTCATACAGAGTGAATATAAATCTTGCTCCTTATTATAATATGCTAAATATGAATTGTTGAGGGGTGTGCCCCAGTAAGACAGATATGTGAACGACCTTGTTTTCTAATTTTAATACGCTATGCTTATTTTTTGGCATAATGTTTGGTGAGAATGCTCATTTTCCGTTGTATTATCATGGTACTCATTTTAAATGTAAACCAGTGATTATGTGCAGCACACAATGACGTGCACATCAAAATGTTGTTTATCGTGGATGTACCGCTTGCTGTATGTAGTTTATACGCACTGTATATGTTAGGCACTGCATTTATTAATGTCCAGCTTTTGTGTACACTTTATGTGTCGGATGTGCTGTTTTGTATTGATTTATGTGCAAGTCATTATTAATAAACGAGTGTTCGTTAATGGGCGAGTCATTATTGAGTGTCGAGACATTTTATGGCAAAATAACTTTGTGTGTGTGTATTATTGCTCACGTTATTATTAGTGCAGGTTGTCACAAGTGTATTGGTCTATGTTGACAAATGTGTATGTTAATTGTTAATTATTATAAGTAATGTGGAGAGAGGATCGTGAGACAGATGTCACTGTTGTTGATCGTTTTCTTTGTTTTGGGCTTTTGACTTTTTTTGGTTTTTAGCTGGGACTCCATCTGGCAACATTCACATTTCTATCTGTATGAATATATATACTCTTTGTCACTAGTGTGTGTATGTGTTTTGTGCAGAATGTATTAAATCTTCACATTGATGTTAACACTGGTATGTACACGGACACCAACTGGAATAGTTACCAGTGATCACCTGACAAATGTGTTTTAGAACGAACCACGACAACAGTAGAACCAGCGGGTTGGTCAGATCGGTCTCAATGCCGCCCATCCATTTCACGCCCTCTACTTCCAGAAGTGTAATTAAAACAAATCCGCCAGTCGAGTCGGCAGAACCAGTCAGAGATTTGCTCCAGCATCATGGATCCAGTCCATATATTGATTGATATCTTTTGTGATTTTGTCAGTTTAAAGTGTCTTCTATCGGAGAAATTCGCGTAGCTTCATCTAACATCTTGTCCGGGTATTTAACTGCGAGCTCTGTTATTAACGTTAACGTGTAAAAGAGTTAATTATGTCATTTATGCGTCAGTTTGTCGTGTACGAGATAACATTTCCTGCTTATGGGTGAATAATTGCGATATAGCTTCGGATATATTGTTGTAATTATGTTGCTTGTGTGTTTTGAAATTCAGCCTTCTATGTTATGATTGTGTGTGTGGGTGTGTGTGTGTGTGTGTGTGTGTGTGTATTGGATTGTAGCCGTTTTGTGCTTCATGTAGAACTATGTCATGACATCTAATTATTTATTACTTACGAGTAATTTACATTACACGAGTTTACTTCAAGTGTAGATTGTGCGTGTGTGTGTGCGCGCATGTGTGTGTGTGTGTGTGTGATATTATATTACTGATAAAGTTGATTTCACTCATTTCATGTTGGTAATCTACAATTATGTTAACTGAAAACATTACAGGAGATAAATGATTTACTGGTTAATTATATTGGCTTATTCTTTTATTATCAAGTAGAATTAATCATACACACATACACACATACCACTTGAATACTAAAGTAGAATAATAAAATAGTTCAGAAAACAAAATTAGGTCTTCATATTTATGGGTGTTGTCTTTAGGAGATGACGCTCAAACCTTTTTGTTCCGATGTGCCATTAAAACCCTGTTATGGAAATGAAATCAACTTTTTACATACCAGTACACGTATATACTATTCCACGGCCATCTGTTATTCGAAATTGAGAAATTATGTTTCTGTGATTTTTTGTGTACTATTCAAATGCAATGGAAAAGAATCGATTCAACTTTTAAGACCATTTTTATGGTCTTAAAGTTATTTAAACAATAAATACTGTCCAATGGATACTGGCCTATATATAACTTGGCAAAACATAGACGTTATATCCTAACATCTTCAACAATTATACATGCCACTAGCTTGGTACACAGACGTTCTTCTCAATGATATATCGACCACCTGCCAATATTTCTAATATGTTGAGGTAAATTCCTGCCGTTTATTGACCAAAGCAGTCTTTAGCGCCTCTTCTGACAAGTTATCGCTGTTTGATGGCCATCTCGAGGTCTACTCACAAATTCTAATGCATTACCGGAAGTGTCGGCTGTGCGACAGGAAGAATTAAATACAGCCATTGAAACAGGAAGTCAGTTACACAAACAATTCCACTTCAAAAAGAATCGATCATACATCTTGGCTGAACTAATAACAATAGTGTTAAGCTAACATATGGTAAAATAGTATTATACCATCTGATACGCAACTTTCCATCTTACAACACAAGGTCACTGATCAAGAAACCCCACAATCATGTTTCACTGCGAGCATCAGACAGCTGACATTCCAAAACTCATCAGTTTTGCTACTTGACCCAATGCTACACCGAGTTGGAAGAAGCCACAAACTACCCTTTTGACCATGAACCACCCAGTCGCATAGTACAATCAATCCCATCCTGATTGATATCCAGAGATACTCCCAAGTTTGATTTTTATATACAATTAACTTGGTTTTCTTAACTCCAATTTGATCAACGGTGATTGCAAACCTGGTAGAAATATTTATATTATTCGTCGAATTTGAATATAAAGTTTGTGTCTAGTATTTCACATCGGAACCAACAGCAAAACAAACACTGACTACCACTTGGTATATATAAATAACATTATATATGTTATAACTGCTATGCTGGGAAAGTGGGACAACTTAATTGCCATAAAGTCATTAAAAACTCGGAATCTTTCTGCTTATTTTGACCACAAAAATATAAGTTCTGTATTTATGTTAAAAACAACAAATAACGAGTTAACATGTCTTGTCGAATTAATTTTGTTTCTTATTTTTAAAGAAATCATATATTTTAAACGTAGTTCAACTTATAAAAAAAACTAATTTAGATTATTGAATGGTAAAAGTTTGATTCAGAATTTAAGGATGAAATGTTTACTGGTGTGAGCTGTGAAGCCGCAGTTATTGAGGGCATGGGACTCATAACCAAAGGGTTGTGGGTTCAAAGCTCTGGAGCTCCAATGCCGTCGTGTAGCAACTGGTTCACTCGGCCAGAAATGAGAACCTGACAGGATGTGATGATCTGATAATAATACCATAAAACACCTTAGAGCAGCTTTCTAGATGGACATAGCGCTATATAAATGTCATGTATTATTATTATTAGTTTTATTATGTGACACAGATTATGTGAAGCTCATCTCAAAACATACAAGTATAAAGTAAAATAGAACCCAGTTACATAAAATCAATAATATTGATATATTACAGCTATACATTTCAAACATATTAACGTGAAATCAGCAGTACATTAATCTAATCCATTAAATTACTACTTCAAGGCGTAAGGTAAACGTATAAATCAATACGTTTAAAAAACGAAGCCCCCCCCAAACATTTCAGTGCATAACAATATTTTAATCATTCTATTTATTAATCCTACACACGTTTCCTTGATTATTTTATTCCTGTATATTGCATGAATTGCTTCTGTTAGCCATGTATTACATCTATACGTCTGAACTAATACGTTTATATACAATTACCCTATAGTATATGTTTACCGTATATGTGTCGTTTTAAGAATACTCTTCAGTAATCTTTGTTATAATTTGACTTCTCTCCATGATCCATTGCGTCAACTATCACAATATGCTGCGTCCATTGTGACATCATCATCATCATAAGCCACATATTATATTAATACGTCCAGGACTAACTCATCTCGTATTTAGCATGGTCGATGTAAATATTTGTTGCAGGATCCGAGGTAGGTTCTTGGTGTCCATACACAGGAAGGCTCTACCTGCTGGCATCTGCTTCATTAATCTGAGATAATGGAGATAATTATTTGAAGGTCATAATGAGGTCAACAAAAAAAAATTACTTCTGAACATAAACAGCACAAAGCTTTAACTAGGTCACTGAAACATCTAAAATGGCTTTTAGCAGATGACATGGATACGTTGAAAATATAAACAACACAGTTGATGACAAGATTGTTGATAAACATAATAATATTGATGAATATAATATTGACAGTGATGTTGATGATGATGATGATGATACTGCTAGTGTAACCCCTACTTTTCAAGAAGATGATGATGATGGCAGTGGTGATTATGATGATGATGATAATTATAATGATTATGATTATGTTGGTGATAATTATGATGGTGATGATGATGGTGGTGATGATTAAGATGGTGATGACTATGATGGCAATGATGATTATGATGGTGATGATGATGATGATAATGGTGATTATGATGGTGGTGATGATGATGATGGTGATGATGATGATGAAGATGATTATGGTGATTATGATGGTGGTGATGATGATGGTGATTATGACACTGACAATCAAACCATCAGTAATTCTGACAATGATGATGGAGATGTAAACACTATTTATTGATGATGATGGGTTGATGATGAGGGTTGATTGTGATTATGATTCAAATGATGAAAATATTGATGATGATGATGATGATGATGATCATGATGATAAGGACCAACATATTATCCACACCACTCACCTGGTAGCTTGGTCACCCAGAGAGCCTATAAATATCACATAAGCATTAACCTCATCGTTGGACGTCAATAGATTAGCTAGACGTTTAGGACTAATACCGTATCGAGCCAGATTGGCGTCACTTAATACAATAACAAAATGTTCATCAGCCTCCTCATTAATTATTGTCTTTATAGCGTTTTGTGTCGCCTCTATTGTATTGTCTCCACTAATACAGAACTGGGAGTGAGCTTGTAAAGCCTGGAAATAGACAAAGAATCTCATATATATATATATATATAATATATATATATATATACATATATATATATATATATATATCTTGAAACTGGTCTTGATTTATGTTGTGTTGTCATAATGTTATTGTTGCTGGTGGTGTCTATTGGGGGTCTTTCAGGAGAAGTGGGATGTCTGGTTGAAATGTTGTTTTTCTGATAATAAATTTGGGACTACACTTCAATAATGTGTACTATACATGAAGTTTAGTGCGTGTGTGTGTGTGTTTCTGTGTGTTTCTTAGAAAATATTCATTTATTATACTTCTGTGTAATAATAAAAGGTGTTTCTAAATGCACTATGTGTATGTGTATGCAGCTGTCATAAGGCAACTGGTAGGCGATTTCTGTAATTCCATATAAACGTTTCCCATCCATTTTCAGTCTTTTTTGTCTTTTGTGTGTGAAAGCAAGTGATAATGCTATACTTGAATTACAATCAATATTCATGGAATGTAAACTAAAAATCTTGTAAACATTATAGATTTCAACGTGAACAATGCATTACTTTATGTTACACAAAGATGGAAGCTAATATAAACACACACACACACACACACACACACATATCAAACAGAAATTGGTGGTCTTAACAAAAGATATGCTTCAGCAACCAGTCATTTTCATTATTTATCATTAAAATATCTTTATAATACATATAAAGAGACCATATACCTTAATAACATCTAATCTTTCTTTGTTGTTTTTAGGAGGTTTATTTGATGTAACAAACTCAAACTTGTATCCTTCTCCGGAATGACCAACAATCTCGTACTAAATAAAAATAAATACAAAACAATTTAACATAACATCATATATATATATATATATATATATATATATATATATATCTTGTTATACACAGGTCTCCTACAATAAGACAATTAGCATGTCTGTAAATATGTAAGATTCCGACACCTAAATACGTTATCAATGTTTAATCTTCATTTATACGATAGTCTGTTTTGATTTAGTAATTATTTTAAATAAATTTGCAGCAAGATTATTTGTTTCTTTCTTTCTTGTTGCTGTACATTAGATACACTACTGTGAAGATTCAGGACATAAATATTGCGCCATTTTCCTGGCTGGTTACCTTTATTTTGTGCTCATATTTGTTGAGAGCTTCCATTACCATCAACATCGCTTCCATTTCTCGCTCAAGGCGGCCATCGTAGCCATTGAACCTGTACATACTTCCCGAGACATCGCAGACCAGACGGATCAACTTCGGCTTCTCCTGAGGGCTACCCATCTGAAGGCCAAACGGTCACGCATTGGGTGAAGCACGTTCAAATTTAATACGGTTATATACGATCTAAGCTAAGAAAACATCAAACACGCCGCTTTATCTTATTCGATGCCATCTTTTAACTGGGTATCAATAATTATTCGACCTTATAAAGCTATACGTTATTCGATTTGCTTGGATCTTTTCTTTTTATAAAATTCAATTCATGTCTTTAAACTTCGATAAAAGTTCCATAACAATAAATCATTTGTTGCAGTTCTCTAAATGAAACCAATATCTTTTTTCTATTTATTTGTAATGTTGTTGTTTATTTTCCGTTTAACATCAAGTTATAACTTTTGTTTGTTCCATTTATCTCTTAGTCTCAAGATAACCATTTTAGATATGTTCTCATTAAATCTAACATTACATAATTCTCAGTAAAATATTCTTCACCTAACTCCGATCCATTTACGATCAATTCTAAAACTTATATATTGTTCTTATTACTATCAACATTTCATAAATCAACATAAAAAGGAGATCATTTATGATAATATGTCAGATTTACATTATTATGACAACATCCAATGAGACAACTACTGACTAGCAATTGGCTAGCCACTTGACTAGCAACTTGACTAGCAACTTGACTAGCAACTCAACTATTAGCTAAATTCCATTCAAATTTTGAGATGAATCATAGACAAGTGGACAGACATTTATCGTTTAGAATACTGCCAACTAACACTGCTTCATCTGAATTCCTATATTCAATGTCGGGTGATGATGGACACTAATCTACAGTATGTTGGATTAAGAAAGTGTAAGTTCACAGAAATATCAAGATTTGTTCCGGCAATACATTGTTTTTGGTCATAAACATGAATAAATATTATTTTTGGTCATATGTTTTGGCCATTTTCAGCACACACACACACACACACACACACACACATACACACACACATATATATATATATATATATATATATATATGCCAAAATAGCAAACATCTACCAATATTATTGGAGTCTAACTGGTAGCATGTTGGATCACAGATCACTACCACCTGAGTTCGAATCTTGGCGTGGGCATATCTGAAGGTTGTTTCATCTTCAACTTCACTTCATTACTTCATGTGCACAAAAGTGGCCATAAAACATCAATCATCATCTTATCATCAACCAATAATATTACCTCAGGTTCCTGTTCTCCTCGTTGTTTGTAGATGGCCTTCTCCCCCGCTAGTCCCTCAATAAGTTTAGCATCATCAAGGTCACCTTGAGTTTTGTGTTTCAGCCATTGTCTCTCCTTACCTTTGGCCTACAAAATCATCAACAGAACATAATAAATAATAGCAATAATTAATATTCGTCATAAGACATTAACAAATTAGCATCTAGTGGAAATATTAGGATGTATAAATGAATTAAATTCGGCCGGACACAGATGTATCCGGATGTTCCAGAATTCAGCTCCCCTTCATTTAGACTAGGTTTTAATAAGTCACACATTTATCTTATAAATTGTAGAATTCTTCAGCTTGTCTGGGAGATATTGCCTCACCCCCCCATCCCCCAACAGAGACAAAACTAGCTACTTTAGAATACTCAACAAGGGACATAGTTAGCCATTACCCCTCCCTGATGAGCCTATTTATTAACCCATTTTCCAATCCATCAAGGTCCGGATTTGATAAATAAACTCCGATATCCTGTACCATGACCTTAATCATCATCAACATCATCATCAACATCATCAATATCACCATTATATTGTTATCGTATTTACATCAGTTTATTTGTCATATAGATATACACCTACCTGTAGACTATCCAGTATCACTTTTAGTGACTTCACCTGTGCACTGACACTGTCCAAATATTGTTTATAAACAACGCCATCATATTCACTCATCTTAATCTCTCTCAATCTGTTTAAATTATTATAAAGGAAATTTGAGTTATGAAAAGCAAATATAGCTAAATAATAATATATATATATATATATATATATATATATATATATATATATATACATATATATATAATATAAGTATTATATCATCATCATCATCATCACATTAATAAATCTTTACAAACCAAATCAGGTTATGACTATATTATTATTGTAATGGAAATATTGATGGTACCAAATCAGATTGTAATAAAGTTAATAATTGTATTCATAACTGCCATAATTGGGCAGATACCTTTAAAAGACATATTTGTAAATAATTTATTTTTATTTTTTAGAACAGTAAATAATATTAAAATTATAATGATCACAAATCTTCTTAGACACCTGATGTTGGTAAATTTTACTGAGACAACAGCAACACATTATCTGATAAATAAATAAATGCTATTATAGATTAATATAAAAGTCACTATGATATTATATATATATATATATATATATATATATATATATATATATAATTAAATATATAAATTTGATAAATAAATATAGTAGATAATGTGATGATGATGATAAGATGATGATTGATGTTTTACGGCCACTTTTGTGCACATGGTAGGCTAAATGGGCCGAGCGACCCACAAAGGCAATGAAGCAAGTCAAAGATGAAACACCCTTCAGATATGCCCACTCCGAGATTCGAACTCAGGTAATAACATTAATATACCAAATTTATATAGCGCCCTAAATAACCTGTAAGAGGGTTACTCTAAGGCTCTAAGGTGGTAGTGATATGTGGTCCAATGCACTACTAACTAGACCACAGAGGCACCCCTAGTAGATTGTGTGTGTGTGTTTGTGTGTGTGTGTGTTGTTTGTTTGTGTGTGTGTGTGTGGAGTGTGTTTGTGTTTGTGTGTGGTGTGTGTGTGTGTGTGTGTGTGTGTGTGTGTTTGTTGTGTTGTGTGTTGTTTGTTTGTTTGTTTGTTTGTTTGTTGTGTGTGTGTGTGTGTGTGTGTGTGTGTGTGTGTGTGTGTGTGTGTGTGTGTGTGTGTGTGTGTGTGTGTGTGTGTGTGTGTGTGTGTGCAGACGTGTGTACCGAGACCAATCTACACACATGGACTGAGACAACAGAGGAGAACAAGAAGATACAGAGCATCATATTACATTAGTTCACCAATCTAATAGACCATTATGTTACCTCTCTTTATAAGCCTTCTCTCCCATCTCTCTTGCAGCCTTCTGTACCTCAACAGGTACACGTTCCTTCTCCCAGTCTGGTATCTGTACGACCGTTTGACCCAGATCCAGTCTGTACGGACCGCCTATACCTCCCAAACCAGCTGTATTCATTCCACCTGGAGGTCAAAGGTGATGTAACAAAGCCTGTGAATACTGTAATCTTTGTGATCCATCACACACACACACACACACACACATGTACATGTGTATGTATGGGCACCCAGACACCAGCAGTGTTAAAGGTTACAAAATGGCTTTATAAATATTACAAAACTGTTGATTGTTCTATAAGTATGTGCTAACCCGCAGGAGAATATTTATTTGATTGGAATTAAACCCAAACAAACGAGACAACCAACTCAAATAGACATTTAAACCCCAAAGTATTAACAGGAAACCATAATTATAAACATCATCAAATGCTAACTAAATTATTCTTCTCTGTAGAAAGAAAATTGTCGCATTAATTAATATAATAATAATAATAATATGTGATATTTATATAGCGCCCTATTCAGCTAGAAGCTGCTCTAAGGTGCTTTACAATATTATTTACAATATTATTATCCCTGACCTGTTTCCACCCAGCACATATCTCAACTCCCAGGGGAGCGTACAATGCATGCTACCATTATAGGCGCAAAGCGTTACTCAATCACATGGCCATCGCGTCCTGTCGGGTACTTATTTTTGTATGGATGAGTGAACCAGTCGCCACACGACAGCATTGCAGCTCACGGAGCCTCGAACCCGCGACTGTTCGGCTATGAGTCCTACGCTCTAACTAACTGCGCTATCACGGCTAAGTAATAGTTAATACATCTAGAAGATGTGTTCACAAAATACAGAAACCAACTAGAATATCAATTACAAATAATCTATTTTAATCACACCAATCAGTATTATAATACAGGTACTTTAGTTAAAAAAATATATCCTCTGTAATATACATGATAACAATGTATATCCAATATGTGACGATATTAGAGCACGTTTTTAATGTGGGTTTAGTTGTGATATACAGAATAAGAATTATACTTTATTCTCAATTATCAATGTTCTACTTCTCCATAAAATATAAAATATTTACCTATCGAGAAATCAGAAATTTATCTACGAAATGTAAGAATTTGTTGCTGAAGCCAGGCTCCCACCCCCCATAACAAACCATTTCTCCTATGCTCAATCACCTGGATCTCCTCAATAAACCCTGTCCACCAAAATAAATGAAATTTCAGCTGACGTCACCTACCTACACCTCCGGCAAACATATTTCCTCCGACATGGGGTGATCCGGTTGGGTCGATAATCCCATGTTTTGGTCCATCGGGAATTTTACCAAATTCTTTTGTTATCTAAAATGACACAAACATACTGGTGTCCGTCATATTATATATTGAATATGTGGATATCTGGATCAGCTTCTAACACAAAGATGACAGCTGTATACTGGATCAATGGAAGTGTTGGTTGTGAAATGTAAAAGACAATTGGAGATTTAAAAACTATTTGTTAGTATGTCTCATAATTTTAATGACACCTTTCATATATAATGTTTTATATATATATATATATATATATATCACTGTGAAACACTAGCATTTTAATGTTTCTTCCTTGATTGACTTTGTTATTTATATCAGACATTGCTTCATCTTTTGTGGAAATATACAAACATTGATTGATTGATTGACTGATTGATTGATTGATTGATTGATTGATTGATTGATTCACTCACTCGCTTATTCATTCACTCATTCATTGCTAATGACACAAACCAACCAAAGCTAATACCTGTAAATGTTTGTCAGTGGCTCCACCTAGTAGAGATCTCCAGCCCCTCAGTGACCTGTCTAAGTTCATCAATGACGTTTCCCAAAGTCTAACACAACCACCACCATCAACCGTCACAATACCGTCATGTGACATGTTTGCCATCACGATATTCATGTCACTCGCTCCATCATACCACTCTGTATAAACATTCGGATTGAGAACTCTGTCAATGAAGAATAATTTCAGACAATCATTATATACCGGCAGATGTTATATCTTTTGTTTATTTATACTCCCTTAAATAAACCAATAAAATATTCGTTGACATGAAAGCCTTCACTTAAAAATCTTTTTTTTCATAAAAGTGTTTCATTAAAAATATGATGCTACATAATATACTAGTTACACAAAACCAAAGATTTTATTATATCTTATATATAGTGAGAAGCCAGGCATATGGGTAGACAAATGGCTAGACACAGACAAACAAACCGACCGACCGACCGACCGACCGACCAACAGACAGACAGACAGACAGACAGACAGACAGACAGACAGACAGACAGACAAAGACAGACAGACAGACAGACAGATAGATAGACAGATAGATCGACAGATACAGAGCAAAGACAAATTTCAGTAACATACCCAGGTATAGGTATATATCGAAGTAGTTTGTTTACGGAATCAGTCACTTCAAGGTAACCTGCAAGATATCCAGGTCTAACACCTGGAAATGTAAACATAAATGAACCCCATTAATAGATCATAATACATGTAGGTACCTAGAAATGACAATGGATGTTGTCAATATTTATGAGCCATTGTCAGAAAACAATAACAGTCTGTTGATGAATATGATGCCAAACTGATAATATCGGAATGACATTCAAATGGAGATTATAGTTGTATCAATGTTATACAACAAACAGCAGTAAGTTATTGATACATCTATACTTCAGCTTGTATATATATTTATATTTTATGTATTTATATTTTCAGAGAATACATTTGAGTAAATATGAGCTACAAAATGTGATATAAAATCATATTGCAGACCACTCCCGGCATTCACATCATAAACAACAGAATAGCAGACGTACACATACGCCGCCTCCGCTGCTGGGTGAACACAAAAAGCTTTGTCGGCCCAAATAATAAAGCAGTCTGCTTACATTGTAACCAAAACTTTGACCCCGTCCACTATCTAATTAATTGTCCCGCCTTCCCAGCCTGCGACAACCTCTTAAACAACTCTTAACTCCGGCACAACACAACCTAACCGACACAGAAAAAGCAGTCATTATAATACACAAAGTCACAGCCACGCCACACATAATAATACCCTTATTTAAAAAAGACCCACACATCTGGCAAAGGCCAAACAACACACCCTAAATCTTTTGTAAAGGTTCGGCACCGGTACGTCCAGGACCGGAACTTTACAAAGCCATTTTTCAGATACAGAAACTCTACGGAGAAGGACTCCACCACAGAGGCTGTGCCAAGCAAGCAAGCATATCGCAGACCAAGCTGAATATTAACTTAATATGAATTTTGATAATAAAGTTTAGCTTCGGCTTAAAATTGATTCCATTCAAATGGGTGTGAATTTACAGAAATTAAATATCGAACAGAGCAGTGATCATCTGTTAATTTCTGCTTTTATTTCACGAAGAATTTTTTTAAATTCGTAATTTGGATGACTGAAAAATAGAGCGTAAAGACCACAATGTTTCGTCATTAACAGAAATAATATTTATAGCTGGTGGAAAAATGCTCTGAGTGACTGAAGAACACATACATCAGAGACTCATAAAGGCATTAACTGAAAGACAATCTAAGAAGATCTTCCTTTAGGTGATGTGGGACTCTCCAATTTAGATCGGAGGTTCAAACACTACATGAGGTTGTGGAACTATCTAAATACAATTTTATGGTGGATACTAGCCTCTCTCATAAAATAAATCCCAGTACTGCCTCGTCGGATCATTTCAATAATTGGTAGTCTACCAAATATCCCAGATCAGACAAGCAAGAAGACTGAAGGCCAAACAAATGATCACCAATTTACTCAAATTACTGCATGGACAATATACGATATCAATGTTATTATTTGTTAATCTAATTTTTGGTTTCAGTTAATTGAAATTGAAAATGGATGTTGTCAATATTTATGAGCCATTGTCAGAAAACAATAACAGTCTGTTGATGAATATGATGCCAAACTGATAATATCGGAATGACATTCAAATGGAGATTATAGTTGTATCAATGTTATACAACAAACAGCAGTAAGTTATTGATACATCTATACTTCAGCTTGTATATATATTTATATTTTATGTATTTATATTTTCAGAGAATACATCTGAGTAAATATGAGCTACAAAATGTGATATAAAATCATATTGCAGACCACTCCCGGCATTCACATCATAAACAACAGAATAGCAGACGTACACATACGCCGCCTCCGCTGCTGGGTGAACACAAAAAGCTTTGTCGGCCCAAATAATAAAGCAGTCTGCTTACATTGTAACCAAAACTTTGACCCCGTCCACTATCTAATTAATTGTCCCGCCTTCCCAGCCTGCCGACAACCTCTTAAACAACTCTTAACTCCGGCACAACACAACCTAACCGACACAGACAAAGCAGTCATTATAATACACAAAGTCACAGCCACGCCACACATAATAATACCCTTATTTAAAAAAGACCCACACATCTGGCAAAGGCCAAACAACACACCCTAAATCTTTTGTAAAGGTTCGGCACCGGTACGTCCGGGACCGGAACTTTACAAAGCCATTTTTCAGATACAGAAACTCTACGGAGAAGGACTCCACCACAGAGGCTGTGCCAAGCAAGCAAGCATATCGCAGACCAAGCTGAATATTAACTTAATATGAATTTTGATAATAAAGTTTAGCTTCGGCTTAAAATTGATTCCATTCAAATGGGTGTGAATTTACAGAAATTAAATATCGAACAGAGCAGTGATCATCTGTTAATTTCTGCTTTTATTTCACGAAGAATTTTTTTTAATTCGTAATTTGGATGACTGAAAAATAGAGCGTAAAGACCACAATGTTTCGTCATTAACAGAAATAATATTTATAGCTGGTGGAAAAATGCTCTGAGTGACTGAAGAACACATACATCAGAGACTCATAAAGGCATTAACTGAAAGACAATCTAAGAAGATCTTCCTTTAGGTGATGTGGGACTCTCCAATTTAGATCGGAGGTTCAAACACTACATGAGGTTGTGGAACTATCTAAATACAATTTTATGGTGGATACTAGCCTCTCTCATAAAATAAATCCCAGTACTGCCTCGTCGGATCATTTCAATAATTGGTAGTCTACCAAATATCCCAGATCAGACAAGCAAGAAGACTGAAGGCCAAACAAATGATCACCAATTTACTCAAATTACTGCATGGACAATATACGATATCAATGTTATTATTTGTTAATCTAATTTTTGGTTTCAGTTAATTGAAATTGAAAATTAATGATAAACAGTTTTAAATAATATTAATAATTATCATAATTATCATAACCATAATATATAGGACACACAGTGCCACGTTTAGAACATGGTTGTCTGACACTTTCCACTAAATAACAACAATATTGGAAAGGGGTCCTTTAATAATACATTTATTTGTATATGTGTATGTTTGGTATTAGTAACTGTGGGTATCATATTCCCCAAACTATGAGCAGCTGCACTGTACAGCATCTCACCAAATGTTTTTTTAAAATTATTTATGATTTATCAATGATTTATTGTGTTGATAGTATAATAAATATATTGATGGTGCTGTGGAGTTATAGGGTACTCTAACAGTACAGTGGTTTGAGCAATGAACTACAAAGTTCCAGGTTGTGGGTTCGAAATTCAGCTTATAACTAAACTTGTGGGATTTTTCCTTGGGGAGTTGCCCTTCGGTCATATATCCCACACGTGTGACCAGTGTTAAGGCTAAATAACTCAACAACAACAACAACAACAATTGGAGTTACATCAGTTAACACTTTACATGTAATTAAAAGAAATTTTTAATATCTAATAATATCATACGTGACATTTTTATTTTAAGGTCTGATCTTCCTAGCCATTATTGTTGTCTATGACCCTGTATTAAAGAGTCAATAAATCCTAGTTCCGGTTAACATAAGTCCATGAAGCCCACAACCCGGATTCATCACAAAATAAGACCATAAGATTAAAATAACAATTATATTTTAAAAAAATGGTTGACGTACATTTTTTTCTTATCTCATTTGACAAACCTTTTGTGTGTGCATCTTTGGGTACTTTATCCACAGCAACAGCCCTGACTATCTGTCCAGAGTCTGGTAGGTAGACTACCGGCTCGCGAGATCTGACCTTCGTACCTGATCCAGAGATGTAGCTGAGAATACGTCTGTCAATGTTGGATTTGTCGACATCAATATCACGACGCTGACTAGTAAACAGTTCAGCTGATGACTGGCGGTTGTTGAAATATTGATAATGAGAACAAAGAAAAAATAGCAAAAATATAATCTCTTTGTTTGAAGGCACCCCCCCCCCCCACACACACACAATAATCATTATCACCATCATCATCATCAGAAATAAATTTCAAACCAAAATTCATACCAGATCTGGTAGTCCAACAGCTATTGTGACATAATGCTCATTATCCAGAATGATACGATTAGGACTCTCAATCTCCTGGTTCAGGGCAGCACTCAATAAGAGATCATTGAGAGAATGATGTGATATTCCATGAATGGCACCAAGTATACCATCTAAAAATAATATTTAAGACAAAGACATGGCTCTCAGGTACATATAAGTGTGTGTGTGTGTGTGTATGCGTGTGTGCATGCACATGTGTGTGTGTGTGTGTGTGTGTGTGTGTGTGTGTGTGTGTGTGTGTGTGTGTACATACATGTGTGTGGGGGGATATGCAAGACAAGAGCATGAGAGCATGAGCATGAAAAAGAGTGAGTGAGCGAGTGAGCGAGTGAGTACTTTGTTTAGCCTCAGTGCTGATCACACCTGGAGCACATAGTCTAGGGAAATACCCCACAAACACATGTACCTTTGTTTGATTTAAACCCAGATATGTAGGTTTGTGGTGCAGTTCTCTAACTAGGTAACTGAGGTACACCAAGTGTAATTATAGACAGCATTTATGTTATCTAATCTACTGTGATTCTGAAGATTGAAAATTGCTTCTCCGATGACTAGTTTCGGAAAAACAAACATTTCAGTAACATTTTGTATGATATTTTTATTTACAGATGATTCAAATATTAAGAAGGTAAACGCAACGATACATGGATGGATACTAATTAGCAATGACCAACACTTACAAAAACATTTTATCACTTCAAGGCAACTATGTGAAGAAATACAAACAGATGAAATGGAAAAATCTTGAAATGGCCAACTATCATTTCCAAGGGGCACAATTTTACATAAACACAATTTTGTCTAAAACATTCACGTGTGATAAAATGAAAATTTCTAAATATTATCTGAGAGAGAGAGAGAGAGAGAGATGCTAAAAGATGTTATGAGCATATGGATAAATATTATTGTTATAATGAGTGATACAGAAACAAATATTAACATTTATATGGGATTGCCACCTTTTAATGAAAACAAAACCAGATAGTGTACTATATAACACAATAACAAATACGATTTAACAGCTTTAAAAGTCAACCTTCCCATGATATTTGTCATTATTGTCAACACAAACCTGAACACTTTATACCCAAAGACCCTCACAACTGTTAACATACTTTGAGATAGAATTCCGTTTTGCCTCATTGATGACCAGAAAATCTAAAAACTGCCCAGATCACCTCAGATCTAGAATTCAGCCGACACCTTTCAACTTAAAATGACTAATTAACCTAACACAGTTAAGGCATGATACTACCAGTTATTTAAAAAAAATGTAAATTGTAAATTCACTAACCTGATTCTTCTATTGAATGTAGAAAGTAATCATGAGGTTGTTCCTCTGAAGAACTCACTATATATTTCCTACAAATCATATATATGGTATATATATATATATATATATATATATATATATATGGTGTGGTGTGTGTGTGTGTGTGTGTGTGTGTGTGTGTGTGTGTGTGTGTGTGTGTGTGTGTGTGTGTGTGTGTGTGTGTGTGTGTGCTTCCATGCAAGCATGACATTTTTCTGTTTTGGAATTTCATAATAAGCCAAGATAAGCCAAAAAATACAAACTCTATCTATATATTAAAAATCATAGTCATAATCAAACCATTCACTGACTTCTTTGTTTCAGACTCCTCAAGTAGCCAGTGATATTTTGACATCATGTGTACCGCATCCACTTTAAATGGCAGACTAATACTCTGACAGCGTCCCTCTAATACATTCAGAACGTCAATTGTTTCTCTGCAAATGAAATATGATAAACATGGAAACTAATCCGAGTTTAGTTATTTAGCGTCAGTACCAACCACGCATTGGACGGCATCGAGGCTAAAGTTGACCTAATAAAAACTTTTGCTAGTATTTTTAACTTGGTTTGTGATTTGTGTCATTATCTTGATATCTTTATATAAATGTCTAATATATCAATACACACTGACCCTGTCTGTTTGTAGAACAGTAAGTTACTTTTAGCCTCGTGACTGAACTCATCACACATCTTGAATGAACCTTGTCGTGAACTGAACGTTTTGCTAATCCTATCCGCAGCCTGCTCAAACAATGTGCTAGTCTCTACGCGGCTTAGCTGTCCCGTCTCAGTGTTGATTATTAAAATGGCGTTGGACTGAAATAAGAAAATACCCTGTTAAACAGACAGGTCACTACTGCTGTTGCTACGCAGCAGGAATCATGCTGAAATGTGTTAAAAATGGCTTTTTGAATCTGGCCCAGGTCAAAAGGTTATTATAGTATCACTCATCAAAACAACTGCCTCACACAAGTGGACTAACAATTAACTTATCATGTTTTAATATTCCTAAAATGCGTCTAATGAGAAAACTTTTGTTTTTACAATGTACAACTACTATGAGCATCAAAACACAGTAACAGTGACTCCGTACTTCCTACAAATGAATGTAAACAAGTCAATATTTAACATCAATAATTAAAAAATTTTCGCACTGACCATTTCTTCATGAAGCACAACCTGACCATCAAGTGGAAAGCCCAACGGTGCCACCTTAAATCTTGGCTTGAAATTGACTGAATACAGGGAGGAAGACGGGAAAATGTCGTAGAGATCCAAACATGTCAGATGTTGCTTCTTTGGATTCATCGTATAGAGACAGATTGGGCTGGCTGTTATTATGTGTACGAGGTCATCGTTGAACTTGCCGGGTTCTCTGTCACTACCTGGAGGTATAAAATGTTTGAAAATGCTGAAGATGTTCCTTCCAAATCAGGATGTTTTACATCATGCATCATACACAAGAATCCATTATGTTAATATACTTCTAACACACCTACACACAAACAAACACACAAACACATACATATGCACACCACATGTATGTGTGTGCATGTCTAAATTAGCAATAGACTCATTTTATTTATTTACTATGTAAATTATTTAGAAAAACTATAACTTAAAAAAGCTTTTTCACAAGTAATTGCATTTGTATTAGAAGACACAGAACTAATTGTAGTTAACTCCTGAATTTAGCCCAAATACATTCGGTACGTTTTCGGACAGTAAACGTTAATCCTTTAATGCTGAGAAATTATTGCAAAAGTAGTTTATGCAATCATATTAATGCTCAGTCATGCATGCCATTTGTCATATCAATATATATGATCATATAAATATTAATCATCTAAATATTAATATGCGAAAGAGCGAGAACGAGATTTCAAGAAATGCAGTTTTCAAATAGGGGAGTTTGAGTGATATATATATATATATATATATATATATATATATATATCATATTATATGTGTTATATATATATATATATATATATATATATATATATATATATTTTTCTATAAATCATCAGTTAAACTAATCAATGATTAGTCATTATGACTGAAAGTCAATTCCTACAACACTTATAACATCAATCTGCGCTAAAATCCACAACTCATATATAATAATACGATAACCAAATGATTCTCATACCTTTTGTAACAGCCACATCCACAACGGCACTAGTTTCATGCATTGGAATTGTCCAATAAGCTTCCTGTTCTGTGAACAACAAGGACCGGGCCTCTGTACGGTCGAGATTGTATGACATTACATTGAAGTCAAGCGGCCCCTGCCAATGATAAATATATACGTATTATAAAAATAAACATATTATACGTTATTCTTAATTGTATTATTTCTATTATTGTTGTTAGTTATGTAAATTTTCACACTTTATATGTCCCATGTTAAGCTCGTTAGAACATCACCATAACCGAATAGAATACTATACATAGCTTATATAGTATTAGCATTATTATTGCTATTATTATTAGAAGTAGTAGTAATTTGCTTCTAAATACTAAAAATATCAATGGTATTTTAATACAAAATAAATCAATAACTGCAGATGCCAATAATGTATATTGAACATTTTCAAATTATTTAGTATTGAGCTGTTTTGTAAATCTCTGATTCTATCTATTTACATTACTATATCATGGCCAACATTACTGTATGGTGGTCTAGAAATGCCATTAAATTCAATTCAAATCGATTTGCAATAATGCAAGATATGATATAAATATACACATTTATAACATATGACAGGGATTTTGTAAAACCCAGTTTGGACTTACTGACACCAACCAGATCGATTATGTAATTAACCTAAAGCATAATTACATAGTAATATATAATATAATCTGAAAAATATAACAAAATAATACTAAAGTATAATAAAATTTATATGCAAAATTTCTTAATCAAGTAAAATTTACTTTAATAATAAAAGCATGTCCCCTTCGTGTTTTATTGAATCAGATACCGTAATGATTTCTTAGGAGTTATTGACTTTTACAGATGACAGTCAAAGTTTACGGTTACAATTTATGATGTGAATACTTTATGTTTGTCTCTGGATATTATGTTGAATGACACTTTTATTTTTACAGCACACTGAATACGGAGACGAAGTCATTTGAGTTATTTTTATTCAATAATTTTAATTAATACAAATCTGATCAATTTTAGCGTTTCATATCACATTATAAGGAATCAATACATCATAAATAATAAGAGGACATAATTAATCTAATTTCATTGTTTTGAAGCTTTATTATATTACCATTATATTGCTTGCACGCATTACCCTATATTATTACATTAGAAGTAAACTGTAGCAATACAAGAGAATTGGTCAAAACAATATTCTAAACAGACTTCAAAGGAAAGCGGACATATTTAATAAACGGCAACTTATGCAAGAATGGTAAATGTTATCGTTCATTGTCATTTTGTGCACGCAGTAGAATAAATGGACAAATTTGATGTGGGTCTCAGTTATCATATAATAGCAACGATATGAAATAGATAACTGAATTAATCTCTAATTTAAATAATAATTAAAGAATCTCAAGATTTGTTAGTATAGTGAGTAGACGGCTCCAATTATATCAAAGGTTAAAGCTCAATTTATTGGTTAATCAATCCTTTATTACCTCTTACTAACAAATCTAGACAGTAGTTTGAACAAATCCGTTGATATTATATTAATATGAATTAATGGATCATATCATTATGCAAAGAAGTCTAGCATCATCTTAAGAAAATCAACTGTCTAGAAAATATTCTTGAAACAAGAAGTAGTCGTTACAGTGGTCCACGTCTTTGCTACAGCTCAGTTCGACTTGTAGCTCCTTAAAACATGGCACATTTGATTATAATATCAATTGCTTTCAGAACATTCACAACGGTACAACTCACATAATGACGAAGATGTATAAATATAATCGGGTTACCTCAATTCTTCATAAACTACGCTGGCTGCTTATAAGATGTTGTGTTTATTACAAGATTTCACTAACAACTTGTAAATATATCGATGGCAGTGCACTTGATTATCCAAATTGAACTCCTATCCATCACGAGAATGCAGATCATCCAGTCGGATACAATACTGCAGGTGTCCGAGTCTCAGCTCGAGTCGTGTAGTAATACCCATTTAGCACAGTAACACCCCTTTATCAAACAAGTTGATAAATGACAATAGAAGTGCATCATCTCTTGAAATGTTTAAATCTGTTCTTAAAACCTCACCTCTTGTTGGTTCCTCAAGTAAACAATATTAATCATTCAGATTTCTACCGTGTTTTAAAAATATAATATCACTTATCATTGTATAGAATATTTGGATTATATTATATTATTATTATTACAATAGCCAATGTTGATTATTATCAGACCTAAGCTCAATGTATGTGTTCAGACTGTGCACTTAACCTGTACCTCTATTTGAACCTGTACGCAAATGTCCATCTTAATGTGGATTATGTGCTAACTGCAAAAAGAATTGCCACTTCAGTTAATAAGTTATATTATCACATTGTGGTTGTTCTCCTGTTACAGTGACTGTAAATACAGCTACTATTGTTTATAAAACAGCTACCACATCCACTACTATTAACATTGTTGTTGTTTTCATTTCTGTCATTGATAATATAGTTGTTAGTGCGGATGATGATGATGATTGCGGCGATGAAGTTTATGATTAGTGATGTTTCTAACCAGTTATATATTATATATTAACAATGACATAATCAACCAAAGTTTGATTATCGAATATTACTAGAGTCGTTGGAAAGTTTATTATTTCCATAAAGGCATTAACTATCGATTTCTTTTGTACCAAGTATGTATATCACATTTTATATCACTCTACCTTGATACTGAGGTGCCTATCTTCTACGGGAAGTGGTTTGACCCCCGACCTCACTATGTCACCATAACGACGGATTTCCCACAGGTCACTTTGACTTAATGGAGGTAGGGGAAATCTGGCCAGAAAGAGATAAAGAAATAGTTTGGTTTTCATAAAAATAAATAGCAAAAATAGGTACCTCAGGATCTGGAATTTGCCTATGATGAATTGTGAAGCGTAAACTTTATGACAAATAGTTATAGACACACTCACACACACACTCACGCACATACACTGGCAAACAAATAAAATAGCAAATTTTTATAAATATTTATTATCAAGTTTAATAATTTGTAATACAGTTATCATGATTAATGATTTTTTAAATTACTGACAGCAACTATTAAGAATTGTTAACTTATCATAAAAACTTGTAGTGAAAAGACGATTATACACTACTATGGCTAGGAATTATTATTTGCTAAAATCATTATAATTTCGCCTCAGAAACTGCGATTTTAAGACATCGAGATGTGTTACTTTGTTTGTGTGTACTAAAATATCATTTAGGTAAGTATTTGACATAAATATGAACCAGCCTAAATAGAAACTGAAAAGAAACGAGATGATATGAACACACACACACAAACACACACAAACACCACACACACAAACACACCACACACACCCTCTGATTAGACACATGAACTATGAACCATTTCAACCTACTCCTTGGCTAGATGGACATTCTTAGGACTGGCTCCAACAGGAATGCCATGTTTGTGTAGAGTTTCTATCACAGTCTCTGAGAACTCTTTGTTATACGAGTCAAAGTCAAACACATTCTTCGTCACAGAAACCAAACCTTCGCCTGGAAATCTCTGCATAATAAAAGCAAAAACAAACGATCCAAAAAACTCGTCTCGTTTTACAGCCACTTTTATGACAACAACAAAAACAATAATAATAACAGTAAAAGCACTCCAAAAATATAATGTGGGCACCTCTGTGGTCTAGCAGTAGCGTATTGAACCACAGATCAATACCACCCATGTTCGAATCTCAGTGTGGGCATATTTGAAATTTGTTTAATCTTTGACTTCACCTCATTACCTTTGGAGGTCACTCAGCCTACCATGTGCACAAAAGTGGCCGTAAAACACCAATCATCATCATCATCATCATCATCACCAAAAACATAATGCAAATCTAGACATTTCAAAAAGTTCTAGATCAAAATTACGAGTTATACAAATGTAATTTACATATATTCAATTGTGTGTATACATTCGCACACATATGTATGTATCTGTTGCTGTCTAAACTCTATCAGTTATATTTACCTGTAGATGTTTGACCATATTGACAACTTCTCGCGTAGAGTAAGGATACGTAATCAATCCCTGGTCCGCCATGTTACGCAACTCACCAAACGCCAGCACGAGTTTACGTAGGATGTCCTCTGGTACGTCAGGGCCATACTGACTTAACATGGCCATCTCCGAATTGGTGTCAGGATTATCAACAGCATGACAGCTGAATATATCACCTGTAACCAGATGAAAATAAAATAAATTAGTTCATTCTATCCTTCATCAAAGGTAAAAGCTAATCTTTGTGGTCAAAAGAAGAAACCACTTGAAGTCTCAATGTTTATAGATATTACATTTTAAATTACAAACCAACTTTTATAAATCAACAAACTCATTCTTCTGTGACTAAAACATGCTACTGTTACTACAAGGTTAGAGATTAGAACAATTTTGTATCTTAGAGGCAGAAATTCAGATGAATCATTGAATTAGCTGGCTGGCTTTTTATGTTAGCAACATTCCTTAAAAGAAATATACAAACAACTTGAAATCATGTTTACCTAAAGCACCAAAGAAGTCATTGCCTAAGAAAGGAAATCCTGGTCTGTTTGCCAGGACAAACATCCTGAAGTCTGGATGTGCTACAATAATGTTGTCTGAAGACTTCAAACCGCTGTCAGCTGTAGAGAAGAAAATACATCACGTCTGATTAGTTCATTTATGAACGAATAATAAGCTAAATATTTACCGTCTTCGTATTTTTTCTAAACGAGTCGAGGTGCCATCAGAGTCGAGGTGCCATCAAAGCGTATTCTCAATTGTTTCCCTTTACCTCAGTCAGAAATGGCCAACAAAGAACAACTTTAAAAATAATTTATCTGAGCATACATAAAGGTAATGAGAGACTATCGATATGAAATACTTTTATTATTTTATGATTAAGGAACAAATCTACAGAAGGTTTAAGAATTGTATAGAGAATTCTCTTAAAACAATAATTCCTGCACAACTGTTAAAAAATGACAATGTCAACAGAACCAACTTCAAATGTCATTAATCTTATCTTAAAATAGATACAGCATGATCATAATGATGATTGGTGTTTTACAGCCACTTTTGTGCACCTAATAGGCTAAATGGGCTGAGCGACCTCCAAAAGTAATGAAGCGAAATCAAAGATGAAACACCCTTCAGATATACCCATGCCAAGGTTTGAACTCAGGTGGTAGTGATCTGTGATTCAATGCACTACCTGTTAGACTATGGGGGAGCCCTGACAATAGCATAGTTGTGGTACACAAAGCAAACTCTAAATACTGAGAAATACCGTAGGTCCCACCCGTTAAGCTGATACTTTGAGTCAATATTTTTACCCTTATTTTTGGAGGTTGGCTTAATGGCCGGTGCTATTTCAGTGTCAAAGAATTCCATAATCGTGAGAAGAAATTTCGATGTAGCAGTCGTCTAGCCTCGATCTAAAGATTATGCAAATGAACATCAATCTTCATTTTGATCTAAATTGATGCAGTCAAGGTAGAACTGAAATAAGTTGATGATAATGATTCATGGCTTTATAATGAAAATCAATAGTCATATGTAGAATTATCTGATTTTTTTAATTATGGGTAAACGTTGTTGGACTCAGTAGTGCATTTCACAACTTTTATTTTTCAGGCAGCGTCACTAACAAGACAAGAATGTTGTATCTCATGCGTTTAATGGCATCTAGTTTTCCTAGAAGAGCATGTTTACAGTTGTGGTAATAATATAGGATTTTTGAAAAGAAAACAATTCAATTTAAATAATAATATTAATTTCAGTAATTTTATCATCATTTCACAACCCAATCTTGTCTTTTAAATACTTTCCACTGTTCCCATGGATCACTTTCTGGTTCACCAGCGCGATGTTTGATGATGTTTCTTTGCTATTTCCTGCATTCAAAAGTTTAATATCACCTAAAAATACTGCAGGGAAAATTCCAATTTTTAGGTCAGCTTAATGGACAGTACTACTGCAAATCGTGATATTTTATGTCTAAAACACGACCTCGGCTTTAATCGCTGGGTAGGCTTAATGGCTGGGACCTATAGTTTATAGAATATGTTTCCTTCTGGCTAGCAGTGAATGGTTACTGGCACACTGAGATTTAGCCAATATGGCACAGATTCAATTGAGCAAGGATCAGTGAGATTAGCCAAAATGTGCAGGATGAGCTTAACACAGCATAACATCACCAATAGTGTGTTTACTTGTTAGACATACCACTAACAATCCTACGTCCATCAGAAAGATGCATCTCTCCAGATTCAACGAGAGTCTTCAATATACACGTAACATTTGTCGGTGCCTTGTCTGCTTCATCAATGACTAGAACTAGACCCTGTTTGACGGCACGTACAAGGGGCGAATCCTCATAACGTATGATGCCATCATGAACTGTTGGCTGCAGGGTCAGAGTCTGAACGGTTGTATCTCTGTCAGCAATGGAAATGAATTGCAGCATAATTTATCACAATAAGTTAATTCACTTAATGAGTTTAAAATTTCTATATTAGTTTAATGATAAATTATAAATCAACGCAGAACATTTCACAAATACAAAATATCTTCATTGGCCATAACATATTACTGATACAAATGTTTATTTTGTCTGGAAAAACGACCACACAATAGTTACTTCTCTTTTTGCAAGGCACAGATATGGACTGTTACATGACTTAAAGACAAGAGAAAGCAACAAGCTATCTTTGAAACAATGGCTTCTGACCATTTGAACCTGGGATTCAACCCAGAGGAGTGGTTCAGTAAGAAAACCTTAATATGGGCTATCAACCATAATATATGATCAACTATTATCACAATGTTTGACAAAATGGTAATTGAGAATCGATATTTCTCCCTTTTTAATAAAATTGGCTAACAAAGCAGAAGAAATTATAATTCATACAACAACCGGCACTTATTTGTCTTCCTAATTTTCTCTACAAATTATCAGAACAATTTTCATAGATAAAATGTTCAACAACAAATGACACACCAGATGATAGACAAAGTAGACTAGCAATACATTATTCAATTTCCAAACCAACATCATCAAAGATGTCACAGTTTACTACCAACCTATGAAGCTGTATGTATTCTCTAGGTCTGTTGAGCAGATGAAGAAATCGGTCGATGATCTTGTTTTTACCAACGCCTTGGTTACCAACAAGTAGGAGGTGTTCACCGAGAAGGTAATCCTTCAACATGTTCTCCATTACGGCTAAATGCTGCATAATAACGCACAACAAAACACTAGCATCAGAAATAACCAAAAAAGAAAACACCACGAAAGAAAAATTAATTTAAAAAAAAAACATTCCTCATTGACCCATTTTAATAGCACAAACCCATGTGATTGTTGATTGAAATAGGCAAAAGAATCTAAAGTATTTCTAATTTAATATCACACAACATATGATTAACTTCAAATTATTAAACATGTTTGATCTGAATAATAATAATAATAATAACATAGCACCTGGACACCATCTAAATTAGACTACAAGACAAAACTGATAAACTCGCATATTTATCAGGTTAGCTCTTTGCATATTAATGGTCTAAAAAAATTATCCATATACCTGTGGGTTCTCATAAAACAGTATATCAGGAACTTTGACCTTGTTGTCCGGGTTATATACAGGTACTTCTGTGTTACCAATACGTAACATATTGTCGTGAATTTCACCTGCAGTGAGTAAAGATTAGGTTATTACTAGGTTAAATAAACTTAAATGAATTATACAATATTACTAAAGTATACATTTAAAAAAAGTATATTTCTAAGTAATGAATGAAATCATGCGCAAAAAGGTTTTTCGAGAAGCCTTAAACTGACATGTAATTGCTTTGTCCATGGCTTCTACTGAAGGGGCTTCTTTTGGTTTTGATATTCCCAAAGCTTCTAGTTTCTCATCTAAAGCTGTCCGTGCAAGTCGTGGCAAGAACTGACTGAGACAGGCTCGATGTATCGTTGAATAGGGTTCCTCATCTGGATAGTGAGCCAGTCGTTTAGCAACACGAAGCAACTGTCTGGTAGATAGAGATGCTGCTACAGATTTAAGCTGGAAACATACGAATATGTACATATACATTAAAAACTAATTCTGCCAGTAACCTTAATCCACCAGTAAATTTTAATCCAAAATATCCAAGTTTATTAACACTGGTCAGTCTAATCACCAAAATCTGTCATGCTATCTAAGGTTAACATATCAGAAAGAGTTCAACTGGAAAATGAAGAAATTTGATCAATACAAAATAATCTGATCATTGTTATCTGATAACTAGGAACGAGATTAGCATGAAATCAAAATTTCCAATAACGTTTTGATGGGTGATTTTAACAACTGAGGTTTTAACACCAACACATTATCGCCAACACAAGAAGTCTATTTACTAACAGGCTTGTTGTTGTCCGAAATAAATCACATTTTGATCTTTACGTTTTGTAATCAGCAAACTAGTATTGTGGTAAGCAGAGCATGGAAAGTACAAGTAGAAAATGACATCAGTTTTCCCATTGATAATATCTTATGGATTAACTCTTAACACCCTAACTGATTGGGATTACGATTAGCATCCATAAATGGCTCAATCACAACTCACTAATTACTCCCATAAGAACACACAACAGCCGTATGTCAGTTAAAATCCAGTAAACGAACACATTTTAGTTTATATGACAACAAAAAAATCAGTAAACTGAGAGGTGCGTCTATACAAAGAGTGATTCAAGCAATATGTATGGTCAGATAGATTGTAAGTGGTGTAGGTGTACCTACTGGAGTTTTAATTCTAATTCAGATGTTAAAACACACTACCGAATAATGAAACAATTAGAAATGATCATAAAATAGTTTCATTACATGAACTCCATACATGTCTTGCTAGTGTAATGAGTGTGGCATAATACCGTAGGTCTCGGCCATTAAGCCGAATTGGTCATTAAGCCGAGGTCATATTTTAAGCCAAAAATATCATGATTTATGATAGTACCATCCATTAAGCCGACCTAAATATCTGAACTTTTCCCTGCAGTATTTCCAGGTGACGTTTTGAACACAGGAAATAGTTTTGTTTTCATAATTCATACCAATGTGTTTTATATACTGTCAATAGATCAAGGCAAATTATAACAATCGTTTATACAAACTGGTAGCGCATACATAGGACCTCAAACTTAAATTAACGGCGTGATTAAACATACAATGAGCTGCATATGAAGTCAATGACTTATAAATAATTAGACATATTGACTTATTGTCAATTACTACTGAGCCATTGATGGTACGTTTTGGTCATTAATGCGGCAATAACCGAGACAATGTAAATTACCGGTATATGCATTCAGTTAGTAACTAACTCTCCATTGAAAATAAATGAACTAATCAGTAATTATACCGTTATTAGGATAAATATGCCCGGACAAAATATGTATATGGGAGCATGTCTATACCACCAAACGAATGAGATATGACACTCTTGGGTATGGAATGTCTTGAGTATTTTTTCTGACTGGATTAAGTCTCGACTTAATGGCCGGGACCTACAGTATCAAGATCCGACTATCAAAATGGTCATGCTGACTCCTTTATATTTTTGCGGGAACACAGATATTTTATTCAACCATATTATGATGAACATAAATTACTACAAATCTCATTTAAATTATTTTGGGTCTATCTTAATGAATATAGTGTGTTCTATAGTACTGCATATAAATCTTGAATATACCTACAATAGGTGACATCAATCTAAATCATTTCAGACTGTTTACCTATTTTTCTGGATTCCATTAAATAGATACAAATTATCTAGTGAGATATCTACAACCAAATTGGTTACATACCCAGAAATGTGTTGATATGAATTAGTAAAATTATTTAATTCTCTCCCACCAACTGCTAATTAGTTACGATACATTAGTGCTCAATTGTTAAATGTATTGCAACAAACATAGGCACAAATTTTTTGTAATTTATGGTTGTAATAAAGACATAGTGTTGTATGTTTTTATTGGAAATGGGCTATTGTGTCAAAATTGCTCTCTGAAATGCTAAAAACTACACTTGGGTGACAACAAGTAACTAACACTGTCAGACTATCCAGATTTGACTCGCTCTCTCTATCTCTCTTTCTGAGTGTGTGTGTGTGTGCATGTGTGGGCACATATGTGTGTGCATCCATCTCTGTATGTCAGTCTGTCTGTCTGTCCATCTTTCTGTATGTCTGTCTGTCGTTCAGTAGGTCCCTGTCTGTCAACTTTCACATACACAGTATAGACTCATACTTACATTAGAATCACCGGATTCTCTCAGTTTGTGCGTCAGATCCAGTAATATATCAATGTTCGACAATTTAGGTATCTAAAGAGAGATAGATACAAACAGAAACTTAATGAAAAATACAAATGATATATGTTACAAATTAAATTAATCTCTAAATAAGTTTTTACAACACACAGAACACTGAATTCAATATTTGCTCATTATGATAATAAGTTTATTATAAAGACACAAATTAGATGTAGATAAAGTTTTCAATATTTTTACTGTTTTATTAAATTTACCAGTTTACTTAGTACATCCTGCTCTTCGACACGAGAAAGGGATCGCATATTGTGATAAAGGAACATCGTCAACAGTTCAGAGTTCAGCCACTGTTGGGTGCTACTCCCTACCACAGGTGGCTCAGCTAATGCCACAATACGGAAACTTGGATGGATACGGAAAATTCCTCTTAAAAATGAATAAATATTTTACAAACTAACCAACACATGGACAAGACTGGAAAATCTAAGTTACTAAAATATGATTACAAAATATGATATTGATCTTGACAACTAAATCATTTCACATTGACAGACACTATTGAGATCATGGTAGCAGATGCTACCATGACACTCTGCTGGATGTCATTTTGAGCAGAATGACAGATATTGCTTACTTCTCAGTCATGTCATCATCTGTCAAATTATTTTCTTGTTTTATCGCGTCATACCGATCTGAACGTAACAACCGAGTGCCATCAAATAATGATAACTCCCTGTCATGGATCAATCTATAGCAGACAAAATATTAATATAAAGAAACAAACCATAAAATACACTCACAGCTCTAAATATTTCACAGCTGTAAATATTTCACTGTTCTGATAATCTTTAAATAAATTACAGTATAATGCAAAAATTATTATAATTATTATTATGAACACAAACGTGCACACACACACACACTGATGATTGATGTTTTATGGCCACTTTTCAGTGATCTAACTGGTAGCATGTTGGACTACAGATCACTACCACCCGTGTTCGAATCTTGGCGTGGACATATCTGAAGGTTGTTTCATCTTTGGCTTCGCTTCATCACCTTTGGAGGTCGCTCGGCCCATTTAGCCTACCATGTAGACACAAGTGGCCATAAAACAACAATCATCATCATCATCATCATCTTTCACTTAACATCATCACCTTTGGATAAAAAGTGGGGTCAATTTAGCTTAATGTGTTACATTTACACTTCCAAAACAAACCAACCGATGTAGGACTGCAAAAGTGCCAGGATTAATTCGGTGTATTCCATCTAACACGGCCATACTACCCTCCAGGGCTGCTGTAACTAGGGGTGAAGGTCGCCAAGCAGTGTCACCACTGGGCAAGGTCATCCTCTGCTGCAGAAGGTCACGCGATGTCATGTCCTACATGTGAGAAAAACCATTGCGTATTTTCGTACGTTTAAAGCAACATCTGCCTCGGAGAATATTAATCATCATCTGTAACACTAACAGACGGAAGTCATCTTAAAGTAACTAACCTGATAAAGCATGATTGGCTCTATGTGATAACCCAATAAATCAGCAAAATGTCTCATGACTACACTCTTACCGCAACCCTAAAATGGAATGTTTATAAAATAATATGGCATGTTTTTAATGTTGATAAACATGGTAAGGAGATAAATAAGATAAGAGTAGTTTAATTCATCATCGAGCTATCTTCTTTGTGTTTTTGCATAAAAAGTGAGTCAAGACTTTCTTTTGGGATCTCGTTTATTCTTATGGTAATATTTCAGAGGCAAAATATATATCAAGCAACATTTGTTTAATATGATGCCTGTGTCATTCATTGCCTTTACACACACACACACACACACACACGTGTGTGTTTGTGCGCGTGTGCATGCATGCATTCAGACATTACATACCCTTGGTCCAATCACGCAGAAGTCCTTTACCATGTGTGACAACACCATATCAGACAGGAGGTTATCATGATAATTTGTTGATACAAATCTCTGCCCAGACATAGATTCAGTGTCAACACTTCCACAAGCCACCTGCAGACAAACAATAACTAATGTACTAATCAGACAGATAGAGAGATAGACAGACATATAGATAGTTAGGTAGACAGAATATATATATATATATATATATATATATATATATATATTATGGCTGTGATGGACGGTCAGTAACCGAATGTCAATTATAATACACTGTTATAATAGTAGACAAAGATGCTACCTGGGTATCTGATTAATATAGAGCTTTATTCTGGATAGAGTTAGAATTTGCAAGATAAGTTAAATAAACTTCCCTCATCTGAAAATGTACATCCCCAATACAGAGAACACAAATCTTAATGCACTTAAAACAAAATGAAACGATAAAATCACTCCTTTCCGCTGTACTGCAGGCTGGCGTACAGCCGCCACACCTAAGTGAACCATTCCCTGGTTCTCATCACTGTTACACAATGTAAAATGTATGAAATGTAAAATGTATGAAATGTAAAATATATGTGTGACTTCATATAATTAGAAATGTGTACCAGTAAAAAAATGAAATAAACACAGAAAGCAATATATAAATACAGTCTGATTTCATATGATTTAGCTCTAGGGGTGAATAATTAAGGCTGAATAGGTTATTTGTTGGTAGGTTAACAAGTTTGTAAAATCTGCACCTGCCATGGCCCTATATTTAGGTTATTTTCCTGACAGAAAGACAAATATACACACAATGTTATATAAACAACAACAATCTGTTTACTGCATAAAAACATCACTGTAACATATTAATAATAATATCTTATAACACACAATTCATAGCAATATATATATATCAAATACAGAGTTTGATTAATTTGATGATTAATTTGTTAACATGTGAAATTAGAAGTATGACTTTTGTCAATTTCAATACAGTTTCTCCAAACAGTAGAATCGTGAATTAACCAACCATTCATACGACATATTCTCAGTTTCCAAAAGGAGCTACTCCATAGAGCCAAACCAGAATTATGGGTACAATAGATTGAAACAGAACAGCCTAAATAACTGGCATTTCATATTAACAACAGGAAAATATAATGTATCAAATCCTCTAAATCGGAAGCTTTATAAAAAAATATACGCAACTAATTTTGAGTTGATTATATTTTAAACACATTATCAATCCATATTTTCTCCTGACGGGACATCAACTAATGATGATGTAACACATTTACCTGAACTGTGACAATTCCTGATCCGGTATCGAGCTGCACACTTGCCTCACCACCAGATCTCCTAACTTCCAATACAGAACCACCAGATGGCTCCACTGTGTCGAAGTCTTGAAGGCCAAATGTCTAAATAAAAGGAAAATATTCTGGCTCTGTGGTCATAAATATTGCAGAGAATGAATCAAATTTAATTAGTTAACACAAATGTTTATTTTAGAATAGTATTCCAATGAATATTTATGATTGTTACAGAGACTTAAGAAACCACTGCTTTAAATCAGTTTCAGATACCATAAACATTGCATTAGAATAATGGTTAATACAGACAAAATGCCAAGGGTCACATGTTCAATCCCCACAAGAGGTCGAAACTTTTCCAGAGATTAATTTCTCGGCTCACAACATCATGGGTGGGTGAGCACATTAAATGGTGCTGCCGTCTCCACAGAATTATTAAAAATAAAGGAGGACGTTAAAAAAACCCTGAGGACGTAAAATACTCTGGCGGTGACCACCCTCAGGGTATTTCAGCTCCATCTTTCCATACTGCTACCCGGTGAGAGGGTGGATGAGGAGGTTTTTCAACCACTCCAACACAGAGGCTGTGCTGAATAAGTGACAGCCTGGGGATTCTCCCCGAAAAATAAAACAAACAAACATTTAATAAAAACTAACCTTTAAAGCATCCTTCACAGCTGTTTGCCCTTCCTTACTTAACATCACTTTGTGAGGATACAGCCTTTCCAATAGCTTTGCCAGTGGCAGCTGCGGAACAGCATTCTATAACCAAGATTAAATAACCTGAATTTACTATTGTTTAATCTCTAGCCAGAAGCTATGGACATTAATAAACTGATTTATGCTTTACTGATTTGTATATGCGTAAGTGTCCCCTCATCCTCTCCCAGTTCATTCAATTATTAACATAGCACTATGTTGTTATGCATACCAATATAGTAATCACATCATAAAGATTATCCAGTGGAAAGTCTTGCAGACCAAGGTTCCCAGCTTCTTCTGTTTTCAAGGTTGAGGCAAAAGATAAAATTTCGGAAAGACTGAAGTAAGAAAGATCACATTACAGGAAAATAAAGCTAATAATACAAGATGATGCAACACCAATATAGAACTTAAAAGGATAAACAATAGGCTAAGCCACCAATTTAAATCACATTAACAATTAAGTTTCGTTTTATAAAAATCTGGAGCCTCCTTTCCTTGGAGTTAACATTGTTCAAGATCCAATTCACTTATATAATGCTTCTATGATTAAAAAGAGGTAAGTTTTTATGTTTTTATTTAACAGTGTTAATTCGATCTTCGTCTACCAGAGCACTGAGAAGAAATGTCAAGTTCATGAATTTTCACAAAACAGAACACACAAGCCCTCCAAAGGTTTATATGACATCAAATCTCTCTATATATTCTGTATCTATATTGGATAAGTTCTTTGACGAAGTCCAAGTAATCTGATTGAACTGATAATTCATCAGTATTAATCTGATTAGAATAACACGTTATTGTACTCTGACGTATAAAAATACTTTCATGATATATATCTGAAATATTCTCTTTGAGCTCTCAACAATAAAAAACAGCTACCTGTCAGGTGATAGTTTTACTCCGGCTCGGCTTAGCATCTCTAAGTGATCCTGCGAAAAATAATGATCACATGACTACATCTAGTGAATATCTTTTAAAACATGGTTCATATTTCCTGAGACACAATGGCTTCGACTTTTAAATAAAGAGGAAAGGCACAGATTAAACATTGTTGCCTTCATACTATATTAAAACCTTTTCACAAATAAAAATGTCAACTCTAAATGGAGATTTTGTTGTAGATTTTTTGTATTTACTATTATGCTTTTAAACAGATGGTTTATCTTGTTCCGTAAGGTGTCATATTCATTACCGAGTGTGCTTTACCGAACTCATCTGGTGATTTTCCAAATAACTATAAATTATCTTCAGTGAATTATTACAGTTGTTCAATACCAATGAACACCAACAATATCTGCGATACAAAATGTCATTTGTTACACTTGCCTTAAATGGGAGCTGGTTGATATCTCTGGCTTGAAATCTCGATCTGAGTGGTGGATCCAGTGGGTTGCCACGATATCGTGGCACGGGCAGGCCCAACGCAATTACCCGGAAGCTCTCATCAACACGTACCAACTTCCACTTATCCAGTTCAGTCTGACTATGCTCCTTTGGATATGAAATAAACAGAATATTAATACTCATAATGAGGGTGGAGAATATGATCATATTACTAACTAGACAATAGAGCTCGTGACTTTACTAATTCTGACAACACTCAAAGATGGACAGATTTATTGTCAGTTATTGTCAGTTTTACTATATTCAACAAACTTTTATAGATTATATAAACGAAGCAAGCCAATCGTTATACTGTATGTTGAATATGACATTTTGTGGAGTAGTACGGTGCAAGCCGTCTTCTTGTCAGAATCTATTTTGTACACTTTCATATAGCATTAAATGGTGCCTCTTAGCTACCTCAAATATATTTTTTATTTATAATGATAATTTAATAGAAACTGACAAAAACAACTGAACTTGTTCTGAAATTTGGAAAATCACTCATTTTTTATGCTAAACGAACAAAGAAAATTTAATGTTTTCAACAAAACCGATCATCCTTAAGATGAAATTTATTAACACATTATAAAAAGATTAGGGTTCTTTATACAACTGACACCGAATGAAGGTACATAAATAAGCAATAGAATACTGTGATTTAAACCAGTAAGATAGAGTAATTTAAAATTGTAGATTTAAATTTGAAGAAAAGAAATTGCATTAAATTCAAATTAGATGAAACTTTTGTGTACCGAAATCTCACTGAAATAAAAACATGCAGCACATCCCTCCCAACACACACATGCACACCTATTATTGGTAACCATACCTTAAGCAGTTTATCATATCTCTCGGCAGCCATTAGAAAACGTCCATCATCGAGCTGCATTTCTCTGTTTTCCAACAAATTATTCAAGACAGGCAGAACATTACGCTCAGCCTTCTCAATACCCTCTAAAATCAGCACACGCCCTCTGGTGGCTGCACGTACTGCACACTGAAATGGTGATCCAAGATCCATTCCATAAACTATAATCCCATTATAAACTGCATCCAATAATTTAACGCCATACATTTGAACACACTATCCATCAAATCATCTGAAAATAACAGGCTTTTAGCAATCTAAATGGATGCCTAAATATAACTTAGTATGGGTAAATAATTTATAACAACAGGTTATGGCTGTTCAGCGATAACGTTATCAGCCTAAATACCCCCATAAGAACTCCAATTTTCATATTTTCATCAAAACATATCATATATACAGTACAAGACGATGGTGATGATGATCATGCCACATTAAAGTAAATAGTAAATAAATAAACATTACTTGGTCGATGTGATATGCAGTTCCAGCTGATATCTCGCGACGCTGTTTTAAATCCATCTCCGTCGTATCTCTGGACAGTGACATGTACTCGACCTCTCTCTTGGTCATCTCCTGATAAATATGATAAAGGTCGTTGCATATATGCATAAACAGGTGGCAGTCAGTACGGAGTTATCTAATTATCTGAGTGAAATTAACTGAACATCGATTAGATTAACCTCACTCAATGTTGAGTTGATTAGGATGGATGGATGGATGAGTTGATTAGACAGCTCTTAAAGGTTATAATGTTGTCAAAAAGACACGTTGTTATTAACTGATATTATATGAATGGCTGGAATTTGTTTTTGCACACAGTTCTCGTCCAGATCGCATCTTAGTAGTCTCATTTAATAAAAATATTTCAGGTAATTGTCGAGTGATGATGGCAGTTAGTAACTGAAGGATCACAGGTTCGAAGCTCTGGGGCTGCAATGCTGTCTGTCATGTTGGTGACTGGTTCACTCAGCAAGAAATGAGAACCTGACAGGACGTAATGGCTATGTGTCTGAGTAATGCTTTGCGCCTATAATGGCAGCACGCATTGTATGCTCCCTTAGGAACTGAGGTTTGTGCTGGATTAAAACAGGTCTGATTGATGTTTTATGGCCACTTTTGTGCACACAGTAGACTAAATGGGCGAGCAACCTCCAAACGTAATGAAGCAAAGTCAAACTCAGAGATGAAACACCCTTCAGATATGCCCATGCTGAGATTCGAACTCAGGTGGTATTGATCTGTTATCCAACACGCTACCAGTTAGACCACAAGGTGCCCTGAAACGGGTCCGAGTCAGGGATAATAAAGGTACTGTAAAGCACCTTAGAGCAACTATTTGATGATGATTGATGTTTTACAGCCACTTTTATGCACATGGTAGGCTAAATGAGCCAAGCGACCTCCAAAGGTAATGAAGCGAAGTCAAAGATGAAACAACCTTCAGATATGCCCATTCCAAGATTCGAACATGGTGGTAATGAGCAACTATCTAGTTGAACAGGGCACTATATAAATGTCAAGTACTATTATTATCATAACATACAGCAAACCAAAAACATGGGGTAGGCCTTAAATCTGATTATAAAAACAATTCTTGAGAGTGGAGATTGATTAATACAAAATGCTTGATACAGGTAGTCGTCACCTTACAACCTTGACTGGTTATGACCGACTGGTCATAAGTTGATCTGGTCACAAGTTGGCCTATGCTATAATTACCTTATGTATATTATACTGTATAATGATATTATATTATACTATATAATGATATTATTTTATACTGTATAATGATATTATATTATACTGTATAATGATATTATTTTATACTGTATAATGATATTATATTATACTGTAAAATGATATCATAGTCAACGACAACCTGTATTGAATAGAATACAAAAGCTGAAGGCACATAATGATACATTTGGACAAATACAAAAGACCAACATTACAAAGATTGGTGGTAAATATATTACTTTAATAATAATAAATAATAACAATGGCTGAAATGGTGGCTATTTTACGTTGCTGGCCGCCTCAAATGAGTGAGACAAATGCGGTCCATAAGTTACCGCTTCACCACGATGGCTAATTCTAAACAAATTTAGGATTTATGATAAATGGCATATTCGGCGGAGAAAACATTACCAGTTCTGAGTTGTCTGGTTGGATGAAAAACTCCTCCTACTCTAGTGCCACAGCCAGAATTCGTACTTCAGGCACAGTATGAAGAATGACTGAACATGAGTCAGAAAGTCCTACGCTCTAACCCATGAGGTCACGGAGGTGGTTTAGTATTAAAACTGTGTGACATAAATCAGGAATTCAACGCCTGAAAGTGTGACTTTATATACGTAAAGGTCACTATGGAGTGTAAGTCATACAGCCAACTGTGATGGTAAAAAGTCACAACTTATCATCCTGATGATACTATATTCCATAAATTCAACCACAATATCTTAGTAATATATACAAATACTCGTCTTTCTTTGATTGTATCGCAAAACAGGAGGTGAAAAACTAGAAAATAATCATTAAACATATGACAGCTACACGGAGAAGTGAGAACTTACCAGATACATCATGGCCACTGAGCGACGAAGTGGTCCCGGTGGACCAATCAGGAAGACATCCTGTCCCAGGACATCCTGGATACAGTGAAAAATATTTTACCAATAAATGTAGGTTTCATTCTTACGACAGAAGGAATGATAGATATAAAAAAATATGCTGAATACAAAAATGATAGACAGACATTGGAAGTAGCTATATATGGAGTCGAACCATTTTATCGATTTGAATTCCACTTTAAAGTTACCGATATCAAATAAACCAATTGCAATTCTATATCTTGCTATGAATTATTTAAATCCTTGATTTACTCACAGAAAAAGTATGCAAGATAATGATTTATTCATCTTGTTCTTTATTTATTAATATATAAAAGAATGTATACATCACACACAAGACATATATATATATACATTATATATATATATATATATATATATATGTGTTGATATATATATATATATATATATATATATATATATATGTCTGTGTGTGTGATGTATACATTCTTTATATATTAATAAATAAAGAACAAGATGAATATATATATATATATATATATATATATATATATATATATATATATATGCATCAATATAAGCTAAAACGTCATAATCTTAATGATAATGTAAGTCAAAATAAATTGAATGACAGTCCAAATATCAAACTATTTAATGGTTTCAATTACAACTGTGTCAATTCAATTTTGTTAAAAACCACAATTCTAGTTCCAATTTCAGAATTGGAATTATCCATTAATTTCTATTCTAGAATGGAAATTACTGCACCCCCCCGCACACACACACACCTCAGCATGCATTGATAATGAACGATGATAAATATTATATATAGACATGAACAAGAATTGCTTTGACAAGTTACAGAGAAAAACACCATTCTATATGAAAGAAGGGAATCATCACAAACCTTTTGCATGATCCATCTCAAATGCGAAAGCAAAGACTGTGGCACTGAATCTGGCACTGAAGATAAATTCCCTTTCCATAATCATTACAATATATAGTAATTACTTTAACAAGTAATGAAAATATTGTAGATATAATTCAAGTGAAAGGGAAAATTTAGCGTGGTCATATAGTTCAAATCAGTCTCACACATCCTTAATCAAGCACTAAGTACAGTCAGTCAGTATTAAAGATATACAAAATGCGTACAGTATTTTTTTGGCACCAATTCCGGATTCTTTGGACTTCGTAATTCAACTGATACATCACCAATGGAAATGTATTCCTTTGCTGATAAAAGAAAAAAGATATTAAAAATTATTAACACAAAGAAACAAATATCAATTAGTGTGACCTTACAAATACGTGTTTGCCAATAAAAAAAACACATCCGTTAATATTATAAATCGGGTGACTGATCAGGATTGAGATGGGCACATATTCTTTGTGCCGTCTGACGTCAGAACACATGATTTTTTCCCTTCCCACCATGCAATCTAGCATTCGATGAAGCCGTAATAGCTACCCTCCAGTAACTGGGTTCATACACATTTTGACATCTAAAATTTCAGGACTTTCCAGCACCCGCCAATGTCAAATTCCAGGACCTTTTCAATGAATTCATGAACCCTAAATGCACGACAATATACACACATTTTCAATGAAAGCAGTGCTGTAATGGAAGGACATTGAATTAACAGAAACACTGTAAGTCAGTAGTGTGTAATCGGTGGTGGTGATGAGAGTGTAACGACTTAATTCCGGTATGCTTATGATTAGAAATATAGATCTAGATGTCCAAATTCCAGGACTTTCAAGGACCCCAACAAACATTTCAGCACTTCCCAGGCCTAGAATCAACATTTTCAAATTCCATGACTTTCCAGGTTTTCAAGGGTTAGTTCCTTATATCTATGATACCAGGTAGAGTTTGCAATTATTATATCGAGATTTATAGTTACTGTTATAATCGTTACACATTTAAATAATAATATCTGAGGACGAACTGTTCCTTTGAGTAACTATAAATTTAGAACCCATTCTCTTTTCCTCATCTATAGCATTGTTGTTATTAGGTTACCCCCTTACCTATAAGTATACTTGCATATCCCTAAAAGCACACTACTTTTACTTGGGTGTGGCCCATTAAGCATACGATGTGCACAAAAGTGGCCATAAAACATCAATCATCATCTCTTACTTGATGGAATGGAAGACTGTGTTAAATATTTTGATTACTCAAAGTTAATATTAATAACTACTGGTAACTAAATGCAACTGAGCTGGTATTAAACCAAACAAATGTAACATGTCTCCAAATTTATTAAAATTAAAAGAAGTTGTTTCCATTTCTGTACAATTGAAAAAATACCTGAATGATAAATAATATCTTGATGGAAAAGTTTGTACTCAAATTCATCATTTAAAGGTATTCGGTATTATAGAAATAATTTGATGTTAAACAAAAATACGCCTTTAATAATATTTACATGGCCAGCATTGAGTAATTACATTACATGTTTCCTAAGTAATTAATTTTATTATTGCTATCAGTTGATGTAATTAACTGTATATGTTTTCATCCATCAAATAAATACTTTATTGTCGCAGAGCCATTAACTGATGAAGTCTTTCACCAAACTTGTTAACTGATCATCAGTTATTACATAATAACAGTAACTTTGGAGCATTTAAATAGTAATATTATTATAGTGTTTCTCCTGGGTAAAAAGGAGAGCGAGGCAGTACAGGCGAGTACCAAAAATGTGAAGTCAGTCATGGGGGGGTCCGATCAATTGCTTTTCTACACAAATTATCATAAGGCATCTGGTAGGCGATTTCTGTGATTCCATATAAATGTTTCCCATCCATTTTCAGTCTTTTTTACCGAAGATTTTCATATCAGGAACATGGCAATACAATAGGAATACAGACCGGATAGCAAAAAAACAGAGGTGTGTGTGTGTACAAAGGGCAACCAAAACACACGCTACTCCAATGAAATCATATGCCATATCTGGACATAGGGAAGCAATCTTGTCCATTTACATGCTTTTCCATTTTTGCCATATCCGCATATAGCATATATGGAATCTTAATTTTAAATATACTGTTGCTAAATGCGTGATTTTGTGGCACCGTTTTATACCACTGATACCACTAAGGCAACCCTGATATTATTAATAATTCATCAATGATTTCATTCTCCAAAACTGACACATTAGTTAAACACGGGCTAATCGATGTCTAACTTGCATTAAACTAGTAAATTCCAGGTGTAATTCGGGGCATCTCCGTGGTCTAGCGGAAGTGTGTTGGACCACAGATCACTACCACCCATGTTCGAATCTCGGCATGGGCATATCTGAAGGTAGTTTCATCTTTGACTTCACTTCATTACCTTTAGAGGTCACTCGACCCATTTAGCATACCATGTGTACAAAAGTGGCCGTAAAACATCAATCAGTATCTTCATCATCCAGGTGTAATTGACAGCTGAGATAACTGGTCTAGCCCTGGTTTCAAACTAGAGATAAATTCCACTAATCATTTTAAATACTAAATAAATAAACAGCAATACAAACATATGTGTCACAAACAATGTTCATTGTTACAGTATTGTGATATTTTATTTATTTACTGATGGGTGATGTTGTTAAAGGTCAATATATTCTAGTTGAATTTGGACCATTTTATCATTTGTCACATCTGGTAATCAAAAAGTCAGCTTGATGAATTATACTACAGCTGCTTGGATGAAAGGGAAATTTAATTTTCAAAATGGACGAATGCTTAAATAAGGAGAATCAGATAATATTAATATTATTATACAGACACCAGCATTTGCAGCGATGATTCTGATTTCTTTAAAAAAGTATATTCTGGTGGGACGGTGGTAAGATCGTTGCACTGCCAACTTCCAGGTCGTAAATTCAAATCCAACTAATATTTCTGTTTATGGGATGTTTTCCCTAGGCAGCTTCCTCTTCGCTATAGGTCTTGGGTATGACCAGTGCAGAGGCTGAATAACTGAAGTGAAATGTCTTATTAAAAAAAGGATGGATTTGCAAAACTCTGAATATTGGTCAACCAGTCTGTAAGAAATCTAGGGCTTATATTAGATAATACTCTAGGAATGGAGAAGTAGGTGAATTATATATGTAAGTTCTGTTATTATCAAATAAGAAATATAGGACTTATTCGTAGGTACATAAATGATGAGACATGCAAGACTTTACTCCAAGCCCTTATTATTTCCCAACTGGACTATGGCAATGCATTTTTAGATAATATCCCCCTACCTACCAGGTTTGTTCCAGCTCTACTACCTTAAGTTGGACATGTTTTGGTCATCACATATTGTAACAGGACCCTAATTTCTCAGAAATGTCTAGCCATATACAGAAAACTACTAGCCAGCAGAAACCTGCTGAAGATGTGATATAAAAGACAGAAATGCAAGAAATAAACAGTTCATTACATGTTACCTTTGTATTTTTTTAAAAGAGAACTTTCAGCACATCTGCTTCAATTGGGTTAAAAATTAATATTGATATGCATTTATTATACTTCTGTGTAATAATAAAACTGTTAAAAGGTGTTTCCAAATGCACTATTTGAGTATTTCATTTGTATGTGCACGCAGCTGTGTGCGCATAGCATGTGTAAGTTGGTAATCTGTGAGTGTGACCGTCACCATGTCCTCCTTTTGTTTTGGGAACCCCTGTGGCTGTGGTGTGTCCTCCTTTTTAGAAAATTAGAAGTGCCAAATGTGAAATAGCACCCTACTAGCCTACTTTACTCTTTAGTACTTATGACTATGTCTATCACTCTATGAGTCTTATCTTATCATCCTACGAGAGTGTATACTGAAACTGTTACATACCTGATGAGGCATCAGATTTCCATCGTACAAAGATCCGTCGGTTTGCAGGCCTCAGTATTGATGTCAGGTTTCTCACACGCCTTAAAGCGCTTTCCATCGGGGCGTGTAACACCAGAGCCAGAGACATCGGTTGATCAAAGGCCAAGGGGCTAGATTAGCTTATAAAGAACCCAGGAAATAATAACAATTCTAGTATGGCATATCTTGCTTTTATTTATTTATCCATCTTGCTGTTGCATTTCAACTCTTTGCTGTCAGATAAGTGGGCTCACGTTCCATGAATAGGACCTTTCGAGGACAGTAACAGTGGCCCCTTATTTTAGCGTCCTTGACATCAATGGTGAATAGAAATCTTTTCGAGTATTTTGTTCTTGATTTAAAACCTAGCGAGTAAACCACCAAAGTGTCTCTGCTGCCCTGCACGATTGAACGAATTCAGAATTGTCTTATATGTTACATAATATAAAATAGTTTTAATGATCTTTAAATACAAAAGAAGATATATTGGGACATAATGGACTCCAATTACTCACTAGTTAGAATACTGGAATTGTGCCCAAATGTCCAGATTAGGGTTCGAATCTTACTAAGATCTATTTCTGTGGGATGTTTCTCCAGCTTTGGCTTTGTTGTTCGGGGAGAATTCCCTGGCTGTCGCTTATTCGGCACAGGCTCTATGTTAGAGTGGTTGAGAAAGCTACCCCCCCCCCACACACACACACCACTCACAGGTGAGCAGTACGGAAAGATGGAGCCGAAATACCCTGAGGGTAGACAATGCCAGAGTGTTTTACGTCCTCAGGGGGGTTTTAACGTCTTTGTCATATATATGGGTAGAGTGTGGTATTATTTACCCATGGTTATGGTCACGCGGTGCGGGAGGTCGGTGTTTCGACCTCGCGTGGCACTATATATAGGCCTAGTAGGAGTTTTTCACCCAGCCAGGCAACTGGAAAAGTTTCCTCCACCGAATATACCAGATATTTTAAATTCGAAATTTATTTAGAATTAGTTCCCGTGGTGAAGCTGTAAATTACAGACCATATATGCGTCTCCCTCATTTGAAGGTGGCCATGCAGACGTCCGGCTTTGCGCCGGACTATACGGCTTTTGAGCCGGCTGTCCTCCACCCAACGCCATCTTAAGCCAGACTTGTTTTGATCTTCACATATTGTAAAAGCCTAATTTGTCAGCATGGTAACAAGATTACTCCATCAACTCAAGCTTGGACTATACATGGAATAGCCCACTACACATAGTAGAGGGGTATTCAAATGCAACATTCTATTTCAGTCCGGTGTAGCAGTTAATTACGAACCCCTGGAAATCGCACACCCCAGGGTTTGTAAATTCCTAGGAAATCACAATCCCCCTGGGAATCGCACTCCCCCCACCCAGCACTGTTACCGACTGCATGTACTAACACCCTAGCTATTTCCCGTGTATGTGTCCGGTCCGCCACTGGTCTACAGAAACTTATTGATATATGTGAACAATAATATGGGATCTGGTCAAAAGCCCTCTAGGTATAAACCCTCATATATACATACTTGGATAATATGTTATTTTCGTAGATATATTTGAGTAATATTTTTAATAGTGGCATATAAAAAGTACACAAGGGTTAGGGGTTAGGGTATTAAACTGAAAGTGAGGGGTTTTAACCTAGAGGGCTTTTGACCTACACCCCAATAATATGGTGCTGTACACGATATAGTATACCATCCAGTTAAATCTATGAATAGAAATGGTGAAAGGGCCCTAAATATGCTAATTTATTTTAATCAGGTACGAACATCAAAGGAACCAGATAAACAATCTTGCATTTGTCATGAAAAGAAGCAATTAAATGCTATCCAAATTCATCAGTTGTGTTGTTAAAAATTATAGAAACTAAAACCAAGTGCCCACTACATATGATGGTCATACTTTATGCCGGGCTCTACGTCTTTTGGGTCGGTCATCCTCCATCCGACGCCAGCTTAAGCCGGACCTATTTTTAACTTCACATATTGAAACAGGGCCCTAATTTCTCAGAAGAATGTCCACCCATGTACAGAAAACGCTTGCCAACAGAAACCTACTGGAGATGGCAAATAAAGAACAGAAATGCAAGAAATAAACAGTTCATGGCTGTACAGGCTACCTTTGTATTTTTGAAATAAGAGAACTTTTGGCACATCTGTTTCAATTGGGTTAAAATATATATATTGATATTCATTTATTTTACTTCTGTGTAATAATAAAATGTGTTTCTAAATACACTAAATGTGTGCGCGCGCGCTTGGTTGTGTGCGCATATGTGTGATACGTTGTTAACCTATGACCATGTATTTTATTTTTGGGAAGAGCATGTCCTCCTTTTGATAGATAGATAGATTGTGCTGAAAGTAAGGACTGCCTGTAACAACATATAGTCTCAATTACATACTTCGATGCCATTACAAAAGAAGGCAATCCGTAATATTGCCAAAGCTAGTTATTTAGATTACACCCATCCATTGTTTGTTTAATATAAGTGTTTGAAATTTTTAGATATGTAAAATTAAAAACCTTGATTATAATCTATAAAGCACCCAAAAAAAAAACATGTTACCTATCAATTTACAATTTCTTTCATAACAATAGAAGAAAAAAAAACATTCATATGGTACTAGGTCTAGTAAAAAAAGGCAAATTTTAATGTAAAATTTTGTAAGACGAAAAGAAAGTTAATTTCAATTAGTATTATATATGGGTGTTAAATTATGGAACTAATTAGATGGAAATGTTCGTTAAGAATATGTTTGTTTATTTCTTTATTTGACTAATACCGATGCAGAGGTATGTCTGTAATTTTATTTACTGTTCAAATACAGCATATATTATATAATATACGCAATAATGTGTTATTTCTACAATAATCAACCATTTCAAAATTAAACATCTATGGATTTACTGTTGTTTCATAAAGATGTAATTTTGTCTATTGATTATTCCACATCTTTTTATTTATGGGGGATGCATTATATAAGCAATTAATGCTTCAGGCATCCTCTTTTTCAATATTCTATACGTGTTTGCATCAAAATTATGTATTATGAATGCTGAAATAAACGAATTGAATAAAAATCAATTCAATTCCAAATTTATCAATTAGACTAGCAAAGAGATTGATCATAATATTCTAAAGCATAAGCCATATAGTCCATGACATGGATGGCTCAGCGCCATTGAGTTGACTGATAAAACAGACATCGTGGCCAGCGCGGCATATATGTTTCTGGTATGTTTATTATGTTATGGTTCCATGTAGATCTAGTTACACACACACACACACACACACACACACACACATATATATATATATATATATATATATATAGGGCGCCTCCGTGATCTAGTTGGTAGCGCGTTGGACCACAGAGTTACTGACCATCTATCACAGATGTCTTCTGTCTTCCTAACTATCTAGGGCGCCTGCGTGGTCTAACTGGTAGCGCGCTGGATCACAGATAACTACTAATTGAGTTCGAATCTCGGCGTGGGCATATCTGAAGGGTGTTTCATCTTTGACTTCGCTTCATTACCTTTGGAGGTCGCTCGGCCCATTTAACCTAGCATGTGCACAAAAGTGGCCGTAAAGCATCAATCATCATCTTATATGTGTGTGTGTGTGTGTGTGTGTGTGTGTGTGTGTGTGTGTGTCTACGTCACTTTCAGTCCAGAATTATGCGATGACAGTTATACAAAATTGTTTTATTCGGGTAGTGTGCATCAGTTATATATTTACAAACACCCTGTATGAAATATAAGTATAGATATTTAACATCTTTGTAAAAGCAATTTATACATAATAATAACGTGTGTATTTAATAGTTGTTTAAATAATTAAATTAGAGAATCACTTATTTACAAGTATATTAGAATATAAAGAATGAGTACCAGGAATAGCTTGGCTACAATATAGCATATTAAGCCCATATTACTAACTGCATGACACTAGCTTAAGAAACGTATCAAAATGGTAACGGAAAATTAAAGATTACACAATAAACACGTACCATGCTCACCCAGTCTGATAGTGCCAGGGAGTACAGATGAGATAGACAGGATCATTGGTTTACCATGGACTAGAAATCAATGTAACTAGGCCGCAGCATTATAATGATAAACAAAACCAATAACGTAAATCAGCTGAACCATGAATATAACAATGATCATGTGAATGTTGATTACACGTCTAACAACAAGTGAAAACTAATTAATTGCATACGCGGAAAGAATACACTTCAATTAGTTTATATAGTTATTTTAAAGGAAATATAGAATAAAACTAATATGAAATAATATAATTATCAACATCAATGAACAAGTTGATGCACTAGCTATTTATAAAATCCTATGTTCAACAGTATTCCAGAATATAATGTGCAGAAAGTGGACCTTAAAAGAACATTTCATTTCCTGGCCAACTAAAGTTTGCCACTAAAACATCTGAACATTTGACCAGCACATTTTGCCACCAGAGCGAATGATGTTTCCTGCCAAGTAATAATAATTAAAAACTGCCCACAGTATAAATTACTTTTTTTGTTATGTAATTAGATCTATAGTACAAATGTATATGAAGTATATGTACGTGTATGTTTGTATGCTTGCATGAATCTAAATAATTAGTTTATACTGGTATGTTGTTCTGTCACTGGAAGTTCCACCTTTTAGTGGGTGTCTGGGGTTTCACCTGTCTAGAAGCTCTACTTGTCTATAAGGGCCACTTTTGGAGATTCCCCACGTCAGACGTTATTCAAGCATATATATATATATATATATATATATATATACGTTTAGGTGCTACTAGCAATTTGCTCTTCTAGTTTGTTTTATTATCATTCTAGCTCTTGTGCTAGATGGACGAAAATACTCAATTCATAATTTGTTATGTGTATTATATACCTCACTGTATCATATTTCATATGTATATGGAATTTTATATTCTGAAATAAATTGATTGTATATATATATATATATATATCCTTCATCTTAAGTTCAGCCCAAAGTGAATTTTGTAGTAGCTTAATTGAGTGCTGACCGTTGTGTAACATTCAGGTTTGATTTTGACTTAGAGTGACCACTTCTATGTGATTTAACAAAAAATGAAATGATTCTATTCCTGGAACTGAAGACGTGAGTATTCAAGGTCAACATTTCTCTGCTTTGGCAGGTGTTCATACTTAAATGCAGTCAGTTTAGAGCGCTTGTTTAATAACCAGTCAAAGTAAGTATTATAACAGTACATTATGTACGGTTTTCCCTCGTGTTATGTGTTGTCATTGATACTGATTTTATACACACTAGGTACTAAAGGTGTATGATGTATTTTCATATGAGGAACATATTCGTATACGAGTAAAATTGCTGATTTGATGCAGAATTGGCAGCACTTAATGACAGCCAAGTCACATGGATTTTTTCTAAGGTTTCCAGTTTAAATATCCAAAATTGCATGAGAAACATTTTCACATGAATAAGATAATGTGAGAGTTAACTAACATATTTCTGATATCTAGATACTATTGTTAACAAACTATAAGCTCCCTTCTTTTCCCAGAGCCATCACTTCCACATGATCCAAATATATATATATATATATATATATATGCCAGAGATGGGTATAGCTTGAGAATGTTAGATATATATATATCTATATATATGACAGATTGTATCAACTGAATTATCATATACAAGATATGTGGAGGAAGCCAGAATTATCAGGTACAATATAGTGAGCAATTACTGATGTGCATCTTCATACAATAGACATTCAGGAGCAAGCAGATTTACAATGAACACACATTTATTACTCGAATTAAGAGGTTACACAATTGCTCCCAACCAATCAGTCAAGCGATCAGTTAAGAGGTTTCAGGTTTTTGTCTAGAGAAATTGTTGATACATTTTAAGTACAACTGCTCCCAACCAATTGGTAAAAAGGTTTCTGGGGTTTTCTATAGAGAAATTGTTGATACATTTTCAATACAACTGCTCCCAACCAATTGGTAAAAAGGTTTCTGGGGCTTTCTATAGAGAAATTGTTGATACATTTTCAGTATAACTGCTCCCAACCAATCAGTATATCAGTAAAGAGGTTTCTGGGGATTTTTCTAGAGAAATTGTAGATACATTGTCAGCACAACTGTTCTCAACCAATCGCTAAAGAGCTTTCTGTAGTTTTTGTCTAGAGAAACTGTTGATACATTTTCAATTTCTTCCCATACTAAATACACACAAATTAGTGTATTCATCTAGACGAACACTAGCTATCACATGGATTTACCACATAACACTGATAAAGCATTATCGTGATAAAGTAATGATCTCAATTATTAGCTACGCACCGTGATCTTCTATCTGAATTAAAAGGTTACCATCTAAAAATGGAAAACAAACAACCTATCAAATCTCTTCCATAAGATCTTTGGCAATCTGATCTATCTTCTACTACTACTACTACTCCCCTGTTAGTGGATGGGAAAATGGGCAGCTTTGACTTGCTCGTCATAAACGCACTGCAAGCGGTTAAGGGTTTCAACATTTTCATGTTCTCTCATGCACATGACCTTATATAAGCATCCAAACCCTTGGGTATCGTAATATCACAGCTTTGAGGAATACTCTCCTATAACAAAACTAATACCATTTTATAGTAGGATCACTTAAATCACTGGACCTACTGTTGTGCCTAAAGGGGTCTCCTATAGGGGTGAACCATCCCCTCCTCACTAGAAATGTGCCAAACATTATTAGGCTTCAATATGCATGTAGGCAATAATTAATTAATCATTTTTCAAACCAGACCTACATAATATATGAGATAGAGCAAAAATATTAACAAATTATTCAAAAAAAAATCAAATAAGTTTTAGTAATGGCATAATTACAAGATCTGAAATCTTTTAAACTGAGAAAAAATTAACACCAACATTGGAATATAACTTATAAGCAACATTAATTTATTGTATGGTTAGCCAATAACAATATATATATGCACACCTTATTTCAAATCCCATGTACCCACATCTCTCTGACAAATACATATTTGATATACCTGTTTATTAAGCATATTCATATAGCAGTGTTTTTATAAAACTAAATCAATTTATCCAATCATTCATAAACAGCATAATGCCTACTTAATTTCAATTATCTGTTACACTAGTCTGATATCTATAATAATGTGTAAATATCAATGACTTACTGTTCTAAATAAACTGTCATAAATCATATTTAAGGTATCACTGGATAGCAACTTTGAACCTATATTATTATTATAACCACACTCAAGATCACAGTGTCATTGTAAAGAGAATAGAGACTATACTCTAATTAATTAAATCAACAACATAGAGATTAAACAATTCATATTATATGTAATCATTATCAAATAATAATTATAACCAGTATCTCTTATAAATTTCAATCACACCCATACATCCTAGAGCCTCTGAATTCAAATAAAAATACATTAACCTATGATAAGCATTTCCTAAAGTACACCCCCCCCTCACTTCAACCTAAATGCTTAAGATATTACCTGCTATCAACTCTTTCATTTAAAGAAAACTCACCCACAAAATCAGGAAGTACATTTTCTACAGTCTTAAGTGAACAAAAGATTAATAAGTAACTTCCTCATGGATGATTTTTTGAACACTTCTTCGTTATTATTTTTATCAACAGGTAACATAAATGCTTTGGTGCGTATACATCAACATAACAGTAGATAGCGAAGAAATGATGTCCATTCTTTGTACATGGAATGTTCCACTTCAGTAAGTAGATTAAACAATTTACAACAGACAAATAAAGTTCAGGTTATATAAACACAAGTCTATTCAGTAAATACATCTTAGATAACTTTAAGCATACTGTAAATTATTCCAAAATCATATGACTTTAAAACACACAGAGAATAATAGGACAACCTATGACTCATACCAATTAATACTATATATATTTATATATATATATATATATATATATATATATAAAGACACTGACAGAATACTAAAGAAAAACAAACAAAATCTTTGTTACAACTGTAGCATTCAAAATTACACTTTTCGCATTTATATCTCACACTGTTTAAGCACAAGAGTAATTCTACAACATTAGAGTTCCTCTTTGATGGGTTCAGTTTGTGGTTTCAGCAGACGTCCCATAAATAAAATGGATTGTGTCATATTTTCACGGATAAAGAAAAAGAAGGGGTGGTCAGCTTTGAAATGAATTTCTTTTACAGCCATTCTCAGCATCATAACAGCAGCAGTAGCAGCTGCTGCCTCTGTACCTTCTTCATTCACTTCCACAAATGACTTGTGTAGAACCTTTGAGACAAAGACACTGTTCTCTTTGTCTAGCCCAGACAGGTTTGCTTTACCCTGATCAAAAAGATCCCGAATGCCAAGTGCTACAAGGTGTTCTCCCAGACTGAAAGAGTCCTCCATCTTGAACTTTGGCAGCCACAGATGTACATCACGTTTGACCATATGAAAGCTCTTCTCACAGTTTGTAATATCGTCAATTACAAAATTCTTTTCAAAGTCCATGAACTTATCTTTCTCTGGTAGGACAATAATCATGCTCATACTTTGACCAGCATATGGCAGTTCTATGGCATGTGCTTCCAGTTTTGGATTTCTGCCATAGAAGTATTTATCCTTTTGATACATCATTTGTACTGGTATCTCTTCACCACCAATGGCTGTAAATGTTGCTGGTTTGGTGCTTTCAACCTTAAACTTACTGTCCCAATTTCCTTTGAAGTAAACAGCATTAACTAGGACAGCTTTTGTATTTGAATTAACAGTACCTGATGATAATAAATCCTTAATTTTTTCAGCAGTCTGCTCCTCAACCCACTGATTTATTATTTGTCGTGCAACCTCATATTCAGATACAAAGTTTACTTGAGTCAATTCAGCTTCATAATGCAACTTGGTATCAGCAAGGTAGGACTGCAGTATCTTAAAACTTGAATCAGCATAAAGTCTGTTGGCCATGTGTAAAGTAACATTCTTTGTGTCCTTGTAGGCTTTCAGCAGTTCCCCGAATGATTTATGCACTTCACTATCAGGTACATCACCAAACATCATCACCTTTTGCATTTCTGATGCAGTGTTTCCACGTGCACCCAAGTAGGTCATTGCCATGGCAACAGAGATGCTGCCAGGTGAGAAGAACAGGTTTTCATTTTCTTTAGAACTGCCAAGTTGCTTATATAAATTATATGCAAAAGCACTGTTAGCTGTCACAAGATGTCCTACTGTGGTATCAGCTGGACCTTTATTTGGTGAATTCTGCATAACGATATCTCTAGGAAAGCCTGTAATAGAAAGTAATGAGCATTTACAATTTATATATATATATATATATATATATATATGTATGAGCACACACTGATTAATTTCTTAAGCAGCAATTATGGCTCTATTAGTTAATGTTAATTTTATTGTGAAAGCATGAGTTATTTAATCTATTCATTAAAGAGATTAGTCACTAAGCATATGTAGGCTTGTGAGTTGGTATTATAATAATAATAATGCACAGGAAAACCTCCAGGCCAGGGTTCGAATCCAAGAGATATGCACTCGTGTTTAATCACTCACACATGAAAAATAACCTGATTGTCCTGGCCCAATTATCTGGTATCTGCCGGGAAAATAATCAACACAATAATACTATAATTATGAGGCTTAATTAGCCTTAGACTAGAGTTAGACTTACGCTTAGTTCTCCGGCTGGCTGTGGAAATAATCGATTCCATTAATTTAACAGCCTGTCAGTAAAACATTACTCACCCAAAATAAAAACCAGTGTGTACCAATAACCTCTCTGTAGCTGATGGACCATATAGACTAGATAACCGATGGTTTTGTGCCTTTTATAAATAACAGGTGAGTAAAGAACATACGCTTCTGAGTCAGAGCCGAGATAAGTTGTTCAAGGGAGCAGTTCTTATCAGAAGTAACAAGTGGCTAATTAATAACAGGGTAACTTACACTGTAAGAGCTAGATCGTAATATGATTTTATTTGTTTTAAATCAAAACTCTGTGAGACACAGTTTCACTGCAATATAAATAAATTCAGAAAATAGATAAACTTGGTTGACCGACTTTAATTTTCGATCATTCCTTTCCTTGAGTAGAATGACTGGGTCGGGCGCTGGTTTTGTTTAGTTACTAGTGTTAACCTCTTTGCCCAAGTTGCTGTTCAGGCATACCTGATTCACGAGATATTCATTTTTTACACCATTCACACTGTAGATTCAGATGTGCTATTTTAAATACAAATATTTCCCCAAAATATATATATGCGATAAAACAACAGACAAACACGCACTATATAGACACTAACCCTAGGTTGGCTGGTCGTGTTCATCTTTCCAAGTTTGACATTACTATTCTGACAGGTATGCTGGTTTATAGTTGTATGCTTCATCTTTATGTTAGTTCTGTATGTAACACTTTTTATATCCTTTGAAATAGATTACATATACTAACTGCAGCTATAATCACGGTTAGCTAATTCAATAAAATCATTTGCCTTATTAGTAATAGCCAAGAAGAAGAAGATGACGATCATTGGTCTTTTACGGCCACTTTTGTGCACACGGCAGGCTAAATGGGCCCCCAGTGCGGCCTCCAAAGGTAATGAAGCGAAGTCAAAGATGAAACAACCTTCAGATATGTTGACACCAAAATTCGAACACGGTGGTAGTGATCTGTGGTCCAACACGCTACCTCTAGAACACGGAGGCGCCCTGAATAGTCAAGAAGAGACAGCTAAATAATAGACAATTATTTAATAGACACATATAATATGGAACTATTACAATTAAAGATATGGTATATGCATAACCTGAAAATATCCCTTGCAATCATGTACTAGACTAAGCTGAAGATGTAATCATGGCATGTGAACTGTAGCTATAGAAGGGCTAGGTTGCGTAAAGTTATATTAAGTATGGATTTACCTTAGGGAATATATCGGGATACGTAAAAAATTATTTTACGCAAATTATTAGCCTCTATTACAAGTATCACTCATCTATAACATCATCAAAGATTAATAATAACAGTAGTAGTAGTAGTAGTAGTAATAATAATACGGGTTTAGAAAAAAATCCTTTTTTATTTTATTATTTTATTTTGATTGAGCCTTCAAAAGAAGAGTATCTAAAATACACATACAGGGAATACATAACACACAGCAATATAATATCAATATAAAGTAATCAGCAACCTGCATACAAAATTAACTGGTTGGTTAGCAGTAGAAATATGCTATGTATTAAATGGAAAAATAACAAATATCACAAATATATTAGGTAAGAATATTTCAAAATACAATATCAAATGTCAACATTAAAATGGCATCAACAACATATTTAACAAATAACGATCATAAGGATCGTGACTCATCAATAGCTGTCTTACACTATCTGCTAGCCCATCTTCTACAGCATAGCACTTCTTCAAATCCATTCTTGTTTTGTCGGCATAACGTTTATCAATAACAAATTTAAAAAAAGCTATTTCGTGCTTAAAGCAAATAGTTTTTACTCTGGCAATAAGATCAGTGTGACCAACTAGCTTGCCGCATACATTATTATTATTATTATTATACCAATCTTATAAAGCGTTTTTTTCATACTTAAAGCCTATTCAAAAGCGTTGTACATAAACTTATAAAAAAAACATAAGATATAACAAATATAATAAGATTATTTCATAACAATATATGTATAAAGCTAAATTGGGATATATATATATATATATATATATATATAAAACTGAGTAAGAAAAAGAAAAATTAAAGATCAAAATGGCTGGAAAACAAATGCGTTTTCAGCAACATCTTAAAAATGTTCAGTGTTTTGGATTCACGAATGTGAGCTGGGAGTGCATTCCATAGCTTGGCTGCTGAACACTGAAATTTTCTTTCGCCATAGCTACATGTTCTAACCCTTGGAACCACCAATGTCACTGAACCCATCGAACGTAATGTTCTTCTTGGTTGATAAACTATCAACATGTCAGACATGTATCTTGGAGCCTGTTCATGTAGGGCTTTATACGTGTGCACCAGGATTTTAAATTGCACTCGATACTTCACAGGCAACCAATGCAGATCCTTCAATAATTGTTGTAATGTGACTCCGGCGTGATGTTCGAGTTACAATCCGTGCCGCCGTGTTCTGTATACGTTGCAACTTGTTAATGGAGGTCTGGGGCAGTCCATTGAGCAAAGCGTTAAAATAGTCCAAACGTGATGTTATAAGCCCATTAACCAGTGACTTACTTGCATCCCTTGTTAAGTAACGCCTAATATGCCCAATGTTGCGGAGTTGGTGATAACCATCCCTACAGATAGTATTCAACTGTTGCTCCATATTTAGTGCAGAGTCAAAGACAACACCTGAGTTCCTCATAGTATTCACTGGTGTTATATTAATGTCTCCAAAACAAACAGTAACGTTTTTCATATGGATGGCATTATGCTTAGATGTGAACAGCATAACTTCCGTCTTGTCACTGTTCAGTTTGAGCATGTTTGTACGCATCCATCCCTCAATGTCAGTAAGACAGTTCTCAATGAGTGAGAGGGATTGTGCTTTCACACCGTCTTCCTTCGGCTTGAATGAGATGTATAGCTGTGTGTCATCTGCATAAAATGGTAAGAAAGTCCATGCCGACGGATAATGGCTCCTAGAAGCTTAGCGTACATCGTGTATTTCTTCGGGCCGAGTACCGAGCCTTGTGATACACCATATTTCAGGAGTACTGGCTTAGAATGCTCGCTATCTATGACCACTACCTGGAAGCGGTCGGTAAGGTATGATGTTATCCATTTGAGAGCTGCTCCGGAGATTCCGAATACATTTTCAAAGCGACTCAACGAGATTCCATGATCGAGAGTATCAAACGCAGCTGACACATCGAGCATGACCAACACTGTGAAAAAGCCATTATCAAGAGACTCGAGGATATCGCCTTGTACCTTCAGAAGTGCCATCTCGGTCGAGTGAAATCTACGGTAACCTGACTGGAGCTCATCGTGAAGACCATTTTCCACCAAGTGGCGTTCAATACGTGTGTATTTAAAAGATGAGTATAAAATGACCTTGCTCATGAAGTGTTAGAAAATATGGTGCGAATCAAATCCAGCCAACTTATTTCTACTTTATTTACATTCAGTGCTCTCAAAACAGGTGTACTTTTTCAGTATATTATGGTATCCAACAATTTAATTTCTACCTGTTATGATACTTCATTGTTGATAAGTTTCCCTCGTCCACTCTTTTCCTTTGTCACAACAAACGTTCGCAATTCTAGGATAATGATGATCGTACTAATTAAACTAATAAAAAAAGTTTAATTATAGAGTAATGATATCGTATAAATATATACACTATAAATCCATATAGGGAAGTTTAAAATAAAACGCAGTTCCAATCAGAAGTCGTTTAAATGAGCTATACATATATATATATATATATATATATATATATATACCTTATATACTAAAATTTAATTTTTTAATAATATATTTATATATAATTATAAATTGAAATCTTTAAACGGAGTAGAATTAACAATAAATTGGAATACAACTTATAAGCATAAATTTTAAAACCCGAAACTTATAACGGAGTAGAATTAAAATAACATTTGGGATACAATTATATATATTTTTTTTTAAAAAAAAATAATATATATATATATATATATATATATATCAAATCTCTTGTACCCATATACCATTGACAAATACATATACCTGTTAGTTAAGCATATTCATATAGCAGTTTTTTTTATAGATTTATATCAATTTATCCAATCATTCACGAACAGTATAATACCTACTTTCAATTGTCTGTCATTAGTGTGATATTTATAATCATACAACAATATTATAAATGTCTATTTTTCTTCTTAGTTAACTTCCTGAAACAAAAGTTTAAGTATTATTTGAAATCCGTTTAGTGCAAAGTTAATGATTGATAACTAAATTATTATCAATTTATATGTTAAAATTTTGAATAACTATCAATGACATATTTAGGGTATCCCTTTACAGCTACTTTGATGATGATGATTGATGCTTTACGGCCACGTTTGTGCACATGGTAGGCTAAATGGGCCGAGCGATCCCCAAACCTAACGAAGCGAAGTCAAAGATGAAACAACCTTCAGATATGTTCATGCCGAGATTCGAACACTGGTGGTAGTGATCTGCGGTCCAACACGCTACCGCCAGACCACGGAGGCCCTCTAGAGCAACATTGAACCTATATTTTAATGCTGATTTAAATTATGTAAAAAAATATTGTGAGTAGAATTGGAATGGAATAGAAATGGAAATAGGGTTATTTACTATGTATTTATGCATGGTGGTTTCTTGTCTCAGTCATTGTTAGTGTCAGTTATTGTTCATATCATAAAAGATAAAAATAAATGTACTGGTGGCAAAAATAATTATCGTCCGATATGTCTATCTAACATTTTTGTAAAATTATTGAACTGTTAATACTTAATAGAATTTAACCTTACCTGGTAACATGTGCCAATCAGTTTGGAATCAAGCGTAAACATGGCACTGATATGTGTGTGTGTTCACCCTTAAGAAAATAATTAGGTATTATATAAACAATGGCTCCCTTATGTATGTTACATTTCTAGATGCCCCCCCCCCAAGCCTTTGACCGGGTGAATCATACTGTTTTATTACGTAAATTATTATCTGCTGGTGTACCGATGTATTTACTGAGGGTAATTGCGTTTCGGTATTGTAATCAATTTTACCATGTTAGATGGGGCAATGCTTTGTCCGTTGGTTTTACTGTTTCTAATGGTGTTAGACAGGGAGGAGAGCTCTCCCCCTTTATTTTTTAACTTTTATATGAATGAACTAAGTGTTAGATTGAATTCTGCACCAATTGGCTGTTGCTTTGCTGGCGTTGTGATAAACCATCTTATGTATGCAGATGACTTGGTGGTGTTTGCGCCGTCTGCTAAGGGTCTTCAAACATTGCTTAATTTGTGCTTAACATTTGGTAAAGTTAATGACATTTTATTTAATGGGAGTAAATCTAAGCTTATGTTTTTGATACTCTCAAATGTTGGAAAACGTGCAAATATTTTGCTAGACGGCAACGCCTTGTATTATGTTAGTAATTTTAAATATTTAGGATACATCATTGATAATAAATTGAATGATAAATTGGATATGAAATCTAAAGAAAGAATGTTGTACGGACGTAGTAATATGTGTTAATACGTAAATTTTATGTTTGCCCTGCGTTTGTAAAACACAAATTGTTTTCTGCCTATTGTAGCAATATATATTTATGTACCCTTTGGGCTCAGTATAAGGGAGCTGTCGGTCGTTCCATAACTGCTGCGTATAATAATGCTTTTAGAATTATAATGGGTTTTAATATGAGATGCAGCGCAAGTGGGATGTTTGCTGTTAGTGGTGTTTTAAATTTTAGTACTTTGTATAGAAGACATGTGTTTAGCATCAAACGTAGACTTAAGTCCTCACCTAAAAGTATTTTAATGTGTCTAGTTAATTCTGACATGTACAACAGCTCAAAGCTGAAATGCCTTTGGCACAAAAAATTGTATAGTCAGAGAAATTTTATTTTATTATTTTAATATTTTATGCTCTCAATTGTCAATATATTTATTAAATATGGACTCGTGTTTGTATCAAATATTGATATCTGAAATTAAGAAATTGATTGATTGATTGACTATGCCCTCGTGACTATCGTACCAGGGTCAGACTGTCAGCTGTAGTGGGGTGAAAGATTGAATTACCAGAGGGGGTTCGAAGTACATAGAAGCCCAGTAGCCAGGCCACGGGTCAGTACGGTCATGCCCATTAATAATGAGTCACCTTAAAATATGCTAGAAATATTGGATGATAGTTATTAATATACATGAAAATTCACCATGGGTTATACAGCCAGAATCAAACTATTCCAGAGGTTGTTCAATTCTAACCATCCTAGTAACCTATATAGCTAGAGTTGTTCCAAGAAATGTAAGTTGCAATGCTAAACACATAATCTTGATATTACTCAGGTTAATTAAGACACAGACAACTGTAATATACTATCATCAGTATTAGATGAACTGAACTTTGATGGAGCTATTTGGATGAACACGAGATCACAAATATATCTAGTCGTAATGTCATCTATGTATCCATGAGAAGTGAGAAGAATCTGGATATGAATATATGGCGGCATCAGCAGTCAATCTACTTTTTTTGCGGAGTGTGTGAGGTGATCATAGTTGCGCGTATTTATCACAATTCTTAATTTGTCAAATTAATAATTACATATATGCCTTATAGTAGGGAGTTATAATAATCTTTACGAGATATAAGGAAGGCATTTGAGTCACTGTAATATGTAATTCTTCTCTGAAGGTTAGTCTTGGATAGTGTATGTTCTTCGGACAGCATTCTATCACCGTGTGTGACACACTAGTTCATAATAATACAATGGTAATGGGGGGAATTGTTTAATAATTCATAACCGAAAATCAGCAAACGTTTTCTTGCTAACTTATATTCTAATCTAGAAGAAGAAAAAAACACTTATTATGATCAACTAATCAGCCACCCAGAGGAGATAGTTTATGAAAGAGCAATATAATATTGTCCGATCACACTCTAATTGAAATCATAATAAATTGTTGATCGGAAGCAAAACAAATCCTATACATCGATAGCTTTTTTGGGTCTTAATTCTACATCCATAAGTACTATTATGTCAGGCACGGGTGGATCTAAGAGGGATCTACATGGGATCATGTGTCCATGTTATAAAGATATACGGGACACCGCCCCCATATTGGTTACTGAAAAGAACAATCAAGCCGGAACTCGCCTCTACATATCAGTATATCTATAAGTATTCAGTATTCAATAGTCATGCATTTAAAAGCGGGCATTAATACGGAAGGTGCAAAATTTTGTTTTAATAATTGTCATTAATTATATATATATATATATATATATATATATATATATATATATATATATATATATATATATATATATATATATATATATATATATATATAGCACAGGTACCCCATTTTTACGAATAAAAGGATCAATTACTTTAGTAAACTTATTGTTCTCTATGTTTCTCACTCACCATCTCAAAACAAATTTTGAACAGCAGCTAGCCGTCCAAATTACAGACTTGTTTCAAGAATATCAAATGATGTTGTGCACTGAAATGGGTACAGTTGTCACAATATATTACTAAATCTACTCGGTAAATGGATAAACGGCATTGGGTAATAAGAATTATGTTTGCGCTCTGTTCATGGATTTAGTTAAAGGTTTCGATTCTATGCGGCATCCATTATTAATTATCAGGCGATATGCTTATGATGTGTCGATGGATGTCGTCAGCCGATTGTTGATTATCTCTCAAACCGAAAACCAAAGACATATAAAACTAGAAGTTCGTCGACTTATTTGGTTGAAGGTTTTCCACGAAGGAAGTGGCCGTGACCCACTTCTGCCTAAAATGATCTTTACTTTTGCAATTACGCCGATGATAATAGAATTATAACTAACAATACTGATCTGAATGTTACTAAAACCTCTGTTACATTTGATGCTGAAAACGCCATTAAATGGTCTAATAGTAACATTATGTTAGCAGTTCCAGATAAGTTCCAAGTTATGTTTTTTAATGTCCGCTACGAACTACTTATCCTATTTCTGGTATCCTTACATTCTCTGATATAGAAATTCGGCGACGTAATTCAGTAAAATTATTGAGTATTGTTGCAGATGTTAAATTTATTTCATCGAAAACAATCGCGCTATTTGTACCGAAGCTGCCAGACAACTGAACGTTCTAAGCGGATTAACATGATTTATTTCCGAAAATCAGTGACAAGTACTCGACCAGAGTTTCATATTATCAAATTTTAATTTTGGTCCTATAGTATGACATTTTTGTAGCACTAAAACAGACACAAATAAGAAGAGAAAGCAAAGGGTCATTAACTTTTTTTTATTAGAACGAGTCTAACTATGAAACTTTGTTAACAATATCCGACATAATTACTCACTATAACCAGAATTATTTCTACAATGTACACATATTTTTGTTATTAAAGTTTTAAGTGTGTAATTATTATAATTCTGTTTCATGGCAGGTATGTTTAACGAAAAGAAACCAAATAGGACTTTAGAGAATTTTAAATTAATTGTACCCGGTAGAGGCCAACCAGATATTATGGCGTCCATGGGTGGGATATGATCTTCCAGCCAGAATTTAAAAAAAAATGAATGGCCCAGCAGGTCGATGTAATTTATGTTCGAGTAGAATTTAATATGTATACACGATATTCTATATTTATCAAATGCAATATGATTTTGAATGTTTATGTGATACGAATGATGTTGGATTGATGTAAGTTGCATTCATGTCATAGTAAATTGTATTTATAATAGCAACCTTTACCTTGTTATTTATATCGAGCAATACTAGTGCGCTGGTGTTATATTGATATATCGTATACCCGACTCTAAATAAAGATTTAAGCTATGTTAAATTACACGTTAGACTGTGGCTAGTTACGGGTCCATATATTCAATTCGTTGCTGTGGTGATTTGGTCAAGGTGTTATATTTTGGTTTGCAGCCCAGTGCTGTTCCATTAAACAATCTGAGTGCCCGAGTCGGTGACTGAACAGGATTTAGTAAGATGGACGTCTACAGAAGACAGCCATTCGCCTTTACTCTTCTTATCTCGAAACTAACACACGGATAAACATTTTGTTTTGCTTTTAACACGCAAAGAAATATATTAAAATATTTATTCATCATCATAAGTTAATACGCACAATGAAAAACATAGACGGTGAATTTCATCGTCGTCGTGTGAGATAAATCCCATAAGTGAGCAAACAAACAGAAAACAACGTCTCGATGAAACTAAAAACAAACAATAAAACTGCTGTCATCCCCGAGGACATCCGACGTCATCACTTCGTTGTAGTGACAGCATTTTGCATTAATACGAGCGTCTCTCTTCTCCCGAATAAACCGTAAATAATGTTCTTATTGCATCAATCGACATTCGTCAGTTGAACAATTATTTACCGAATATTATTACTGATACACGGCTATCATCAGTATTAAAGTCGAGCAGAGGAGCAAATCTGGGGTCTAACAACGAAGTTCATTTTACGTCAGAATCCTCAGGAAGTCATGAAAATGGCCTACGGATAGCCGTTTGTCATAGAATCTGTTTATGGCTAAAGCAAAAACCGATATAAAATACTCCTGGCATTGTTGGGCATATCTGACACACAGGCTCTTTCAGTATTGCACATCCCTTTTTCACGATTACATGGACAACAAACAATATATCTCCAGATGAAATGGTGCCATGCTACGTTAGCCGTATGCAGAATAGCGGCTACATTCTTGGTTGTATATGACCACACAATATTGATACAACATTTAGACACACACACATACACACACACACACACACACTCTCTCTCTCTCTCTCTCTCTCTTTCAAACATCCAATGCTGATGATTTCTAATCGCAGCCAGATCCACGTGACTTAGATAAGGCCAGCATGTCGTAAGGATACATATATTCCTCGTGCTGGTTGTACTTTCTACCGACATATCCAACATCTCCCCGAACCTCGTCAAAACTGATCGTGTTGTTCCATCTGTTACAGGTAACGCTGTCGTGACAAACGGTTTGTTGCTCTAATTTAGGCCAAAGGACATCGGCTATGAAGCTCTGTGGGAAGTCCATTGTTTGCCCCGTATACTTCTTGGCATAATTCACTAAAAGTGACTTCATCGACACCGTGAGGAGCGATCTGACGAGGTCCGACTTCACTCCCCAAAGTCCGTGTACTATGGGATGGTTGTTGTGAGCGGGATGATCCCGAATACAGTGTACCGGAAAGTCGGTTTGATTGCTGCCATCCATCCAGTGCTCGACTAAACGCCGGTCCCGGTCGCTGAGTCGCTCTTCCGGATTTCGCAGCAGTACCACATCCAGACCAACATCATCCAACGCCAGGAGGTGCCACGCAGGAGGCGGGATCACGCGTGCCACTTCAGCGTCGACCACCCGTATGTCGGCGCCGAGGGACTGTAGCGTTCTCAACACGCGATTGACGTCAGAGGCGAATTCTTCGTTCTCCTTGCTGATTGGAAGATCGCAGGCGACGTAAACCCGAAGCGACCAATCGGGGTAAATAATGCGTCGAATGTGGGCGTTGCGCACGGCTCCCCAGAGGTGAGCAGAATCCGTCGATTTGATCGAGATGGATATAGCCTTGCGTGGATCCTGTTCAACTTTTTCCTCTTTCTGGTGTTTGATGAACCTAATGATAAATAAGGAAATTATACGCCATGAATGATTTACAAATCACTGCACAGAAAATTGAATAGCATCTGGTACTGGAGATCATTTGGGAACCCGATCAATCTGTAATGTATCGGTATGCATATGTCTTCGGGTGTTAAAGCTTCTTGTTTGCAATTCCAGCCCAGACGCACCGGGGCATAAAATGTTGCAATATAACAATTAGCATGATTGCAAATGGAGTTTTATCTGCCAGACATTCCCGCAATTCACATATTAACCGTGGCCTAACTGATAGCGTGGTTGATCGCAGACTTCGACTATCTGAGATCAAATCCCGATGTAGTTATATGTTTTCGGGGATTTCATTCTTCACTTCGTTTCACTTCCTTTATAAGACGTTCGGCCAATTTAGCCTAAAATGTGCAAAAAGTGGCTGAAAAGTGTAGCAGTTACCATTTCCATTCAACAAATCAGGTGAGCAAAAGAGTCTGTACTTTTAACAGAATACATTTTTGATAACTATAAGTGCACATGCTACTACACGTGTCCATAACTGCCTATAGGTGAAGGCAGAGGCCAATCAGCGTGCATTTAAATGAGCGATAGTTTAACGCATCTCGCAAAATTACCAGCTCGATTTTGCATTTAAAGTAAAATGTCGGATTGTACTAAGTTGATTAATAAAACAGATCTGGTGTAATTCCTAAATGTTAAATTACGATACTCGTACAGGGAACAGATTCAACAAAATCAATAAGACGTATTATCTTGTGGAGATCCACCCTACGGATACTGCTGGTAGCCAAAGCCAGGAAATATTTATTTAAAAAGTAGGAGAAAACAGAAACTGGACGAAATACTGTTTCGAACCGACCTGGTTATTAGAAAAGGTTGATATTCTCAACAGTTGAGGAGTATATAACTGCGACTCCGGACAGTTCATGTATACGACTGCTGTCCGTCTAATTAAGCGATGCTTATAATTAATCTAGCTACAAGACTTTGATAAAATGAAAATTTTAAATAATATAGTATGCATCGCATCAATTGTTAATTTTATTTACATGTCAGTGTTACGTTTCAGTTGTGTGTTAGTTTGTTCCTTTTTTGAAGCGGCTTTTCATACATTGCTAAGACACGCAAGCACGCACGCACACACAAGCAGTGCTTTGAAACCATAATGCCATATTTTACCTATTTTGTTTTTATACAGCTGTAACTCACCTTTCAATCTTCGTCTTAGCTTCTCGTATCACTCGTCTTCGGGTACTGTCACTCATTGTGTTAACATCGTATCGGCGTCCCAGCTCTTGGGTATGTCGCAAACGGACGTATTTCATCTGAAGAAACAGTACAGCATTACAGATGAAATGGAAATGTGGCTGTTTTACGGGAATGGCGGCCTAAAGCACCCAGCGACTTCCGAAGGTAATGTGGCGATGGGAAACATCCTTCAGACATAGCCCGATCATGGTTTGAAACCAGATGGTAGAGGTTCGTGGCTATATATTCACTGTTTAGATATATATACAACATATATTATTGTGTAATTTCACCGTACAGCGCATTTAAATATCTCCTCTTACCAAAGCCACTTTATTAAATCTACACTTAATATTAATAATATTGTTCTTCTTCTTATTATTATTATTATCGCATTTCTATAGTCTAATTATTATCAGATTGTCCACAAGGTTTTAACACCGCAATTTAAATCCCACTTTGATCATGCGTGAAGAGTGTTTCATCTTTCGCTTCGCTTCGTTAACCTTTGGACTTTGGACCGCAAGAGGTCGAAACTTTTCCAGGGATTAATTTCTCGGCTCACAACATCGTGGGTGGCTGACCACGATAAATGGCGCTGCCGTCTCCACTGCATTATTTAAAATAAAGGGGGACGTTAAAACCCCCCATAGGACGTAAAACACTCTGGCAGTAACCACCATTTGTGTAGTTGTTGTTTTACGGCCGATTTGTGTACAAAGTATAGGTTAAATGGGCCGAGCGACCTCCAAATGTAATGTGGGAGAAAGATGAAACACCCTTCTGACATAGTCCAGCCGGGGTTTGAACCCAGATGCTATAGATATGTGGCCAACCGCGCTACCAGTTAGGCCATGGAGTCGCCACAATTAACATTCTTCTTCTTCTTCTTATAATTATTATTATTATTATTATTATTATTGTTATTATCATACTTGTCATTATTTTTATTATTAGGCCGAGTACTGCATTACTAACTGAACCATGAGAGGGGCCGTATGGTGTCACCCGATGTATTCATTCACACCCCGTATATGGATCCTTACCTTTAGTGATCTGGTCGGTCTGTATATCTCCGTTATCCACACGTCATCGTCCCAGTCGCCGTTCTCCCTCGGATAATGATATCCCATCATCTCGACGTGTGTCCGATGGACGAACTCGTAGGTGAGGATCCGCGAGTTGCCGCCGCTGTGGTTCGGCCCGACCACGCCGACGTTGGGCGGATCGAACTGTGCCAGCGCCCAAACGAAGTACTCCGTCCATCCGGGGGTCTCCATCACCGTGTCGTCGTTGATCCGGTAGAAGTAGTCCATTCCGGTGAGGTACGCCTCGACGACTGCGTCGTTCTGCGCCCACGAGACGTGCCGCGTGTACGTGCATTGTACGAAGTGCAGCGCGTAGGCCGAGCCCCTCGGGCAGTGCAGAGTCATCATTCTGAGCATCGTGTTGCCGAACAGCCGCCGGAAGTCGGCCCTCGTGAAGTGTACGTCGTCGACGTCGTATCCGAAAAAGAAGTGGTACTCGTAGCCGATGCTGGCCGTCCGGCAGAAGGAAGGCAGCAGCGACCGGAAGGTCGGCATCACGCCGATCATATTGTGTCTAGTGATGTTGTATGGGTCGCCGTTCGGATCACGTGACTTGCTGGTGATCGCCAGAACGATGGCGATCCGTACGATCGAGTTCGAGTTCTGCGAGCCGAGGTTGACGAAGTAGTCGAGAGAGCGCTGGCTCGGGCAGATAGCTCGTTCCGGATACAGCGGCGATACGGGGGCCGGCCACACTTCGGGATCCTCGTATCGGATCATTCGCGTCCGGATTTCGTCCGGATAGCCGTCGTAATCGATCCGGCGCGTGACGAATACGAAGGCGAAGAAGGTCAAGGCGATCAACGCGCTGACGCCCAACATCTTCGTGCGCTTGGAGAGTGTTAATGAAGATCGTTCTACCGTCAGTATGGTCGTCGAGGGAGACTTTAATAGCGGGCTGCGGTTTGGTGTGACTAGGTGACCAAATATGGCGGACAGATGAAGCGAGCTCGGTCGAACGGGGACTTTCGTCTGGGGAATGGAGTGAGATCTCACGTGACATAACTTGGGCGCCATCTTTGATCGGTGTCCTCCAGATTCGACACCGGCCGAGTGGCTAGTATGGCATACTTCGCTATCGGATAGCGCTAACTCCTCCATGTCTGGAAAATGAAAATGGGGAGGGATTATGAATGGGGCGTTCAATCAGGTAAAGGTGTGTGTGGGTGTGTGTCGTGTCTGTGTCTGCGTGTGTTTGCGCGTGCGTGCTTGCGTGTGAGCGCGCGTGTGTGTACATTCAAGAAAGAGTACCAGACTAGAAGAAAAAAACATCTAACCTACCCATATACAAAAACCTTAAATCAAAAGGTGCTAACTGTTACCACCCAATACAATTCTAAATACAGATTATATATATTTGTGAAAGCTGTCAAATGCTCTCTCTCTCTCTCTCTCTAACTCTTTCTCTCACCAGTTTTTCAGCTTTCACTATCACGTGTGTTGCCCAGTGCGATTCTACTTTTTGTTGTACATGACAGCTGTGTACACTGTTTTGTTAATTCGAGTGTCCTTTAATTCAGAAAGCGGCGCACCTCAGGCAATGTCCGCAGTCCATCAAGTAAACTGACCGTACAGTTTGCTTTCTTATTCATCCGAGATAACTGTGAGTATTCTGCTCTCGAAAACATCACGTTTGTTTGCTGCCCGGTAAACGTTTATCATATTGTGTTGTTGTGTATGTCGGCACTAGGCAACATGTAAACAAGGCCTCCCCCCTCCGGCATAGGTATTATAAGGTTATACACGACGTGCCCGGTCCAGAGGATGTTGCCCAAAGTAGTGTTAGCATGCGTATAGCACCAAAGGCTCGCTCCGCTTCAATCGTACTTTCTATAGCGTGCCAATTATACAAATCTGTAGACGATGTAGTAATTAGAGCAGCCGCGTAATGGTTTTATTGTGGTTTCGTTGATCGGGTGCCAACACGGTGGTTTTGTCCTGAACTGCGACAAATGTCTCGTGTTTTAACTTGATCCGAATGTCTCCTGTTCTCTCATGCGACTTCGCCGTTACTTCAAAGACGAGTTAGAACATGTGACGTAAACAAAGAGGCAATTCTTACTGGGTCCCGGTACGTGTGTTTTATGTGTGTGTGTGTGTGTTAACTGTCGTGTGGGTGTCGGGTAACGTAGGGTACTTCTGTGCACGTGGTAGGTTAATTTTGCCAAACCACTTCCAATGATGATAACGCGAAGAGATAGTAAAAACAACCTTCAGACATAGCTAGACTGGGATTTGATCACTAGTCTTCAAAGTATGTGGCTGACCACACTATTATCTCGTTCACGGAGGTATGATTATGAAAACTATGTATATATATATATATATATATATATATGCTTATATGTATAATATATACATAAATACGTATAGCCATGTCTACACGTGTGAAGTCATTGTGTCAGACAGTACATATTTGTGGGTATATAAACACATACTCATATATATAATATATATATATATATAAGAGGTCATATAATATTTGTTTTTTCTAAGCTTAAGATAGGCGTGTATATAGGCTCTTAGCAGTTAGCTCAGTTTTTGTTTATACTATTATAGGTGGCGCTGAGAACCGAAGATTAGTTCTCAACCAAAAATACTAAAGACGTGCTATAATCTTCTGGTTTGTTTATATTTCGACTTCAGTAAAACTAGAATATCGCAAAATAGTCGAATGTTTCTCTTCGTTTGTCTAGGCTATCCTGATGGTTCTGTGATTACGACATCGTATTGCAAACCCTCGGGTTGTGGATTCGAATGTGACAGACACCTGTGTTTGTGGGATGTTTACCTGTTGGCCATGTGACCCAAGTTCGACCAATACCGACGATAAATAACTCGATTCGAGTTTAATGACACACGCGTTTCTATGCACGTACACGTACACATACGTACGAACGCGCACACAAATGCACACGTGCTCACATACATAAACATGTGCATATATATATATATATATATATACATACACACACACAGTGTGCTACATTAATGCTCGACCGCTCGACCGGGACCAGTGTTTCCAGGCACGGTCTAGTATTAGTGCCACAGTACTCGACCTGTCGGTCCAGTGTCCATTTTAATGGAAAAACAATTTTTTTAAACCCGCTTTATTAATTTGTGACAAATCGAAGGACTAACACACAAATAACTTCACTGGTGATATAAAAGCTACCGATAAGACCGGGTTTTCATGCACACTGAATGGCTGAAAGTTATTGGTCGTCGATATCCTGACCAAGGATCTCTTGCATAAAACGAATAACTGACGTCATGCATGGAACATTGGGCTTACATGGGCACGTGTTGTGGTTAAAGCATTTCTTTGCTGGACAATATCCTTTTCAGATGTATCCAATAGTAATTACTTTTATTCTAATGGTTGGTTACGCCGTCACTTTTGTCTTGCATCTAATACATATATTGTTTGTGTGGGTGAAATTACAGCAATAACTTTTGTTTATCATGGATTACTTTGAGCTGGAAGCTATGTGGATAATTAATTATGCGATATTATAGGCACGCATGCTCAGTGCTTGTATACAACGAGTGGTGACGTCATAAACAACTTAGGAATGACAGCATTTGACTGGCCTAAGGTAGGATAGTACCGAATATGCACAATGATTCCTTATATGGATATTGAATGCTGCCCAGAGACAAACTACGCGTACGCGCGTACGTGTATGCGGCCATTATTGAACCATTATGCGCATATTAAAATTATGATATTAAAAAGGGTTTTACCATTTTTAAATCAATGTATTTCACACAAAGAAAATAATATGTGCATTTAAAGCCAGGTTTGTTGACACCAAACATGGAGTTGTGGAAACCACAAGAATTGCGCATTTTACTGCTTGGGCATAACATTACAACAATGATAGGATTGATTTTGGAAACAGTGATGTTGAAGTTATAACAACCCACTTCAAGGACATACTTGAAAAAAGTGATGTTAAGATTGATGATGCTTTGACAGAATGAGACATGATAAAGACTAATTTTATGGAAGGCAAGTTAAAGCAGGCCAACATAAATATGAATCATACATTATTAATTACATTTACCTTTTTTGTTTATCTATTAATTAAGTCTACTTATAATCTAATTTGCCTATGTAACATCAGACATGTAAGTAGGCTAATCCAGGTTCTTTATCAGTGGATTAATCTCTTAACTGGTTTTAAAATACAGCACTAAATGATCTGATGACCATTCAGCTGACGTGTCCAGCTGTTGATAAGTTTGACCCAGATCCTGCAATCCAAGAATGTTTAAAGGACAGAAAACATAAGAGGAGACCTGGATTCATAGATAGTGAGCCAAAAAGAAAGAGGGCTAGACTTCAGACAGTTGAACTACCAGTGGCTGGTGGTGAATTTATGGAGAGATACTGAAGAACATGGTAAGAGTGCAGAGGAACAGGTAATTGGATCTGTGGAAGAGGTTGAGGAGTCACATGATGAAGGATGAAGACCAGAAAGAGGAGGATAAAATCCTAAACGTTGAGATAGATGATGACAATGGTGATGATCATGGATTAGACAGTGAATATGAAAATGGCAATGAAATGACAGAGGATGAAGGTTTACAGAGACTGCGGATAATTTAACAACCGGTTATGCTTGCATTATTAGGATGGATTACCTGCTGACGTAAATAAAGCTTTGCAATTTAAATTAATGGGTTTCTTTCTTTCACCTGAGAAGATATGTGTATGCTCAGGGTGCAATAAATGACTGTATTTGAATTGTATTTGTTTAACTTTCATGGAGGCCTAATTTTCATAACTTTTGCGCTAACTCGGTCTAGTGTGAACACAGCAGGTCTAGTGTTAAAATATTTTACTAGACCGGCAGGTCCAGTAAGGCTACAAGTTAGTTTCACACACTGTATATAGATTTACGTCCAAGCGCACAACTAAGACATTGTATATCTTACTGTGTGTGCGCGCGCGCGTGCATGTGTGCCAGCGATTGTGTGTGCCAGCGTATTTTAAACTACTTCCAGCGCGCTGACACACAAACACGCCCCCCCCCACACACACACACACAGAGAGAGAGAGAGAGAGAGAGAGGGACACACACACACACACACACACACACACACACACACATTTGAAAGGTAATGACATTGATGGAATTATCCATTCTATTGTCTTATTATCAACAGGTTATCCCATTTCAGTTCATTAATCCGGGATATTTACACAAATATGAACACATATATGAACACAAATTTAGCCTTAGCTATGTTGACATATCTAGGCGCATTTAAAAAGGAGACGGTTTGTCAAATACATTGTTGAACTTTTAGCAATATTTTTGAGACAAGACTAGGAGCTCACCGTGGGATTGTTTGTTTGGTTTTGTTGTTCGGGGAGAATCCCCCGGCTGTCGCTTAATCAGATTGTTTGTTCTTCTTCTCTCGTATTTATCTAAAGAACCGGGAGGGGAGGCGGAGTTGCAAGACTGGATGGGGGGTGGGGGGGGGGTGGACACACAACGCAGAACATAACCAGCCAAATCGACAAACAAAATCTAACCGCCTTATTCACTTACTCACTCACTTACTCTAACATATGTTTTAACGAACAAAAGAAAATGAAGCGGATTAGCTCTAAAGCGATCGATTTCTTTACAATTCATCGCGAACTCTCAACAATTACCAAAGAAGCTTTACTGTCATTGCGAACACCACAGTATCATTTAATGGCTAAGATTAGAAGTATTATTATTATTATTATTATTATTCTACAATTTTTTTAAACATGTTTTCCTTCGTACGCCGCATTCCGTTGGCGTCTTCCAATTTTTTTCTCGTCGTGTGTGTATATATATATATATATATATATATATATAAAGCGTTATATAGATCTTGTTGACTCGAGAATATCTGTCCACATCCAATGAAAGTGGCCGTTGTCTTCAGCCGTCGATTAAATGTTAATATTATGAAGTTGAAGCCAGGCAACAGAGAAAATATTGACCGGTTCGGATTTGACTGTACTCTGAAGTGTTTTCTCCGATTCGTCGGCTTCGCCTACGTACACTCTGTAAGGTGGTCGTGAGCAGACGATCAACAGACCAACGGGAGAATGGCTTCGGGCAAAAAGCGAATCTTAAATGATACGGAATAAACTAATCGATTATCGCTCAAGTGTTCGGCGTAGATCGTGGGTGAATTATCGACGGCTCAATTAACACCGAATGAACTATTCGCTGTCAAGATCGGTACCCGTTGGAGATTTGCACGTGACGCCATAGTCATGTGATTATTTTTCAATCTACCGCCATATTTGGATGGCTAACGCAGACTTGGATTCCATGTATAAAATAAACCAAATACGGCACTAATTTCAGTGATGTATACAGTCCGAACATTTACATGGCAGCTAGGCGCAATATCCCACCTAGATCGACTAGTAACATTCACTTGTCATTTCTTTCAAGGGAACAACACGGTTACAAGCATGGTTACACCTGGGTCTAGTTGGACAAAGGTGCATGCTATTTAAGCGACTATCAATATAATAACATATAATAATGGCCGAAATGGCAGTTTTTTACGTGGCTGGCAACCTCAAATGAGGGAGACGCATATGGTCTGTAATTTATAGCTTCCCCACGGAGACCATAATTCTAACTAAACTCAGAATTTAGAATATATGGCATGTCAGGTGGAGAAAACATTGCCAGTTGCCTGGCTGGATGTAAAACTCCCCCTACTATAGTTCCACGACTGAGGCGCGAACCTGCGGCCTCACGCACAGAATCACCATAGCCATAGGTTAATAGTCGCACGCTCTACCCATGTGGCCAAAGAGGTGGCTATATTTATTACATGTACTTACAAAAAAATACCGTACTTAATATATATTAAGTACTTTTAAAGTTTATTTCGTCAGATGCCTCAATAACATCTAAAGCAGAAAATAGACCTGAGATCAATTATAATACGTTCAAACACAACATCGAATAAAATCACTGACAATGATGCAGACTTAATTATCTGCTGAATTAAAAGCAATTAGTGTCTTTCACAATACGTCAAACAAAACAATCGCTAACTAATCCATGTAAGTAGTTTTAAAGCAAACTTTAAAAAGCATTAATACATAACAGACGGGTGTATTCGTACGAATGACAACCGTAAAACGGAACGCCTGAATTGATTGTCGTAATCATAATTCAATGAGATCAGGCCAACATAAGACTGTCGGCTTTTTGTCAAACAGATCACAATTTATCACTTTTCTACTTAATTCTAGTAACTTAATTATGATATTCGACAATTAACGTTTGCCCATATGTCTACACACACACACACACACACACACACACACACACACACACACACACACAACACACAACACACACACACAACACAACAACACACACACAACACACACACACAACACACACACACACACACACACACACACAACATTTTATGACATTTTCTTTAAAAGAAATCAGTATTCTGGGTTCGAGGGTAAAAACAATCAACAATACTATCAGCATTAACAACATGCCAAATATATATATATATATATATATATATATATATATATATATATTTGCATTGTGGGATTTATAGGGGGTCCACTGAGCGATAATAGTAATACCGTGATAATCCCGCCATTTTAACCTTAAACGTCAATGTTCCGGATCTGTTATAATAATGCCAAAAACTAACTCCTGCGTACCGTATTGTCATTCTACTAGTAAGCGATATAAACATTTAAGTTGGCATGTGTTGGCCGCAGGATGAAACGCTGAGAAAGCGTTGGGTAGTTTAATTCGAAATGACAATCTGCAAGTCAAATTTTTATAATTACAGTGTCAGTGTAAGATTGACTAAAACAATGAAAGGCGCAAATAAAGTGTAATTTACCAATATTATTATCCATCAGATCATAGATAATAATATTAGTAAATAAAGTGTAATTTACAATATTATTATATCCATAAATAATAAATTAAATTTACCAATATACTGGACTCTATTCTTCTTCTTTTCGTTAAATATAATTTTAGTGTGATTTATTATGAACACCTCATTTTAACAGTCTTTGTCATGTGCAGTGAATATTATTGTACTATGGTTTACAAGGTTAAATCCCACACTTTACTATCATTTATAAAGTAGCATTGACGGACGATTAGCATATAATTATAATCTGATTTTCAGTTTTGGAATACAATTTTTCAACAGTGCCGGCTTTTTCGGTGTCGAAGCAGAGTTAAGATTATAACAGATCCGGAACATTGACGCTTAATGTTAAAATGGCGGGATTATCACGGTATTATCGCTCAGCGGACCCCCTATAAATCCCACAATGCAAAGCGCGGCTGGTTTGTTTTGGTTTGTGACATCATCATGCTTCAGGCTTATTCAGTCTATAATTAATAAATGATCAAATAGTAGTAGTAGTATTTTCAAGTAGATCTAACCTATATTTAATTTTTATTAATATTTACAATTATGCTGGTTTATTGATGTTGTACTAGATCTAGATTTACCAATGCACAGTCATATTTCACAATTTTATAAACAAGTGGTTGTTGTTTTTCATTTATTTCATTTTATAAATACTGTTTCCCTTTTGTATGTTTTCATTGCTGGCTTTTACATTCCTAGATCCTGATAAAGAACTCTAAATAAATGTTGCTATTTTATCTTCTTAATACATCCAGAGAATCAGAGGAGCCAATTGGAATTCTGAAGAAGATGAACGGTTGGTTCTAGAAATACAAATCTTTGCCGTTGCTGGCCAACCAGGATGGACACCGAACATCACTGTAGCTAGTATGCTAAGTCATGTACATCACATGATATGTTTAGCATCTGCTGTCTAAGGGTTAAATAAATAATTATTAAAATGTTCAATGGGGATCACTTCAGATTTAATTTATCGACGTGATGTTTACCAACTGGTGTCTAAAGGAAAGAAAATATGATATTTGTCAAAATGAGGTTTAACCACTGTTTTTTTTTATAGTAAATGCAAATGTACAATCCAAACATGGGGTCAATTCCATTTTGTAAATTCCAATTCCACTCAATTCCATTTGGTCAATTCCAATTCCACCTCAAATTTATCAATTCAATTCCAATTCCAAAATTTTCAATTCAAATTCTTTTTTTCTTAATATTTTTTACCATGAGTAGATACTCTGAGTACCTACTTGGAATACATACTCCGAGTAGTTTATATTCCAAGTAGGATTGTCATGGAAGAAATATTTCTGAAATAGAAAATTAAACGGTAAATTAATTTGTGGATTTAATTTAATTTTGCCTGTTCTAAATATTGAATGGGGGTAAATTCCTAAATAGCAATATATAGATTACAGGCATGCTATGTGGTTAGCTAAAGAGGTTAGCTAAAGAGGTATTATTTCACGTGGTGGATCATAGTCTTGGGTCCATCCCCATGTAAGAGTATATTTTCTAATCATCAAAGGTGTGTTTATATTCCACTGCCCAGTAGGAGCCTTGAAAGGAATGTATTTGCTTAGCTCCGCCCAGCAGGGGTCAGACCCTGTAATTACTTTCACAACCCTGCTGGGTACTAAACCAATGACATATGGTAAGTTTACAAAATCTCTCAAATGGTTATTAAACTGTTAGGTCTGGGGACAGGCTATAGTAGTCACAGTTTGAGGAGAGGAGGGGCAAACTTTGGCTCCAGATTGGCATTCCCGTGAGATGATAAAATTAATTAATTCCTAAATAGCAAAATCTCTATATAGATTACAGGTATGCTATGTGGTGGTGTCACAGTGGCTAAATGCTCACTTGTGGTGCCACAGTCAGTGTGCATATCTGATATATATATATATATATATATATATATAAGGAACCAAAACTCTTCGTCGAAACTTTTCCAGGGATTAATTTCTGGGCTCACTACATCGTGGGTGGCTGACCACGTTAAATGGCGCTGCAGTCTCCACTGAATTATTTAAAATAAAGGGGAACGTTAAAACCCCCCTGAGGACGTAAAACACTCTGGCAGTGACCACCCTCAGGGTATTTCGGCTCCATCTTTCCGCACTGCTCCCTGTGAGTGGTGGGGGAGGAGTTTCCTCAACCACTCCAACATAGAGGCTGTGCTGATTAAGCGACAGCCTGGGGATTCTCCCCGAACAATAAAACCAAACCAAAGCTCTGGATCATTATGGTTCCAGTATATTGGTAACACCACAAGTAAGTGTTAACATTGTAAAAATGGTATATTAATTTTTGGATTTAATTGTTTTGTAGGAAACTTCAAATTAAAAAATTTCAATTCCAATTCAAGATTTCTCAATTCCAATTAATTTAAAAAAAAATCAATTCCAATTCTATATATTTTGAAATTGAAAGAAATATTTATTATTCTACATTATATATATGTTATATATATATATATATATATATATATATATATATATATATATATATATATTTCTGTGAAAAAAATAATCATACTGTAATAACCTCACTAGATTGTTTGCACAGATATGCTTTGGGAAATGTCATTTATAAGTTCAATAATTATATTATTAGTATTGTATGAAAATAATGGGAAAATTATCGATACATGATGTACTTGTATTACTTCATTACATTTAATCGCACTTATAAATGATTATCAGTCCCATTGAGAAACCCATATGGGTTATTTAATGCTGAAGGTGAATTGTATTGTCTATTTACAAATCTTATAATATGGAAACGTCCACAGTTATCTGATACATGTATGTCCAAGTATTGTCCAAGGGTAATTTGTTCAGCTTTTGTGATGTACTTCTGTTTCAAACTGTAGGCAAATCTATTTACTGACATCAATGCTGTGCCAAAATGTGTACTCAAATGGTAACATTTGTTGTCATGATTTAGTAAAATATTAATATTGCTAAGAAAATAAATATGGATCTTGAGAGATATGGTGTATATATTATATATATATGGGGATGTGTGTGTGTGTTGTGTGTGTGTGTGTGTGTGTGTGTGTGTGTGTGTGTGCATGTATAATACTTACGGGTCCCTAGGGATGCTTATTTCGTGAGGTGCTAGTGAACACCAATAGCAGCTAACATATTTAACTGCTCTGCAAACGCTTAATTTGCTGATGCTATGTATGCGGGCAATTGTCGGAAAATAACCGCCATTGGCAATTTATCTTAATGCTACCAAGACTTACAAACAGAAACATATGCAGAGCAGTCATGTTTATGGTGTATTTATGTTATAATTCATAATCTATTTAATGTCAAGGTGAAATAACATATTGTAAATATAAATTAAAATAACCTATCATTGTTATTCATTTAAATGTATGTGCATTACTTGTGAGTTAGCATACGCAGACACATTATTTTCTGGAGGACAACAAACAATACATTAATTTACTTTCCTTGCATAAAACACTTCAAAGTGGGAACTCGTTATATATATATATATATATATATATATATATATATATAGAAAAGAGAGAGAGAGAGAGAGAGAGAGAGAGAGAGAGAGAGAGAGACGTTTATGCCATGCTAATCATGAATAATTGCTGCAAATAAACTATTGGCCATTTAAGCATTTAGATCCATGGGCAGGTATATTGAAACATTATAGTATTTGTTGTAACAATTTCTCCAGCGTCCTTGACCTATGGTATTTATCAGTTAACAGACATAATTATGAAGCATTAAAACGATATTTATGTTTTTCTGGGGTGATAGCCTTTGATCTTCTGGTAAAACAAGCAAAACGAGTTATACCATAACAAATAATTATGTCCTGAATCATTCCACGCGATAGTCTGCAGCAGGAATAAACCTCCATGTCGGAAAAGTCAGTCAGTTTGGACCGTGAGCGAAAAATACGTTGGCGACGTGGACAATCGCGGCCAAAAGCTACCACGAACGCCACCTTGAAGGGGTATTTCTGTTTTCTTAGGGGAAATTTTGGTGTAGTCAAAGCAGCCCCCAAGTTAGGGGAAATTTCTTAGTAAAATGGTCAAATTATTTTCCCCCTAACTTTCTTCTGAGGGGAAATGTCAATAGTTAGAGGGATAATTGGGATTATGAGGAACTATTTATCCCCTAACTATCTTAGTAAAACGCTCCCTGAGCTCGTACAGGTCAAATACATTTTATACATAATAAACTGGTTTATACATATTATAAATACGCTAATTTAAAAAAGTGTGTTTTAAGAACCATACAATATATTTCTTTACTTGCTTCAAGTTTATCATGGTTTGCTTATTCCACAGCCTGGAAAAGATACCCGGAAGGATTTCTTTCCGTACATTACTATATGACTTTTTGGTGCTGTCAAATGTGAATATAACTCGGATCAGAACATTCTCACTGGTACATACTTTTGGATCAGATCGTTTAGAAACAGTGGTGCTGTTCCACTCAGTACTTTGGTTGTATGAAACTAGATCTTTTACAGTGATCTGAAACCTACAGGAAGCTAGTGCAGCTGGAACGAAACTGGTGTTATATGTTCCCTTTAGCCAGCGCCTGTCACCAAACGTGCAGCACAGTTTTGCACTCGCTGCAAGCTGTTTGTCACAGAGAGGGGTTATTATGTAACAATGCAATGCCATAGTCCAGTCGATAAATAATAAGGGTTTGTTTACCCCAAGCCCTTATTATTTCTCGACTGGACTATGTCTTGTATGTATCATCATTTATGTACTTACAAATAAGTCCTATATTTCTTATTTGATAATAACAGGACTTACATATAGAATTCACCTGCTTCTCCATAAGATTCCTAGATTATTATTCAATATAAGCCTCAGATTTCTTCCAGACATGGAAATATTTATATAACTGGATCCTACCTTAATTAATGCGAAGATTCTCAGTTTTCTTCACATGTTTCTTGGATGAGAAAACAATGAATTCGGTCTTATCGTTATTCAATTTCAGCATGTTGCTGTTCCCCCAAATACCTATGTGTTCAATACAAGTTTCAATTGAAGATGATAATGATGATTGTTGTTTTACGGCCACTTTTGTGCACATTGTTGGCTAAATGGGCCCAGCGACCTCCAAAGGTAATGAAGCGAAGTCAAAGATGAAACAACCTTCAAATATGCCCACGCCGAAATTCGAACACGGATGGTAGTGATCTGTGGTCCAACACGCTACAGCTAGACCACGGAGGCGCCCTCGATTGAAGATGAAATATAATTCCATTTAATATACGGCTTTAAAGTCACGTAGACTTGTTTATCATCGGCATGACAATTATATTTAATAGTATGTCGTTTAATAATTTCACCAACTAGTTTGGTATAAATATAGTAATTCTTTAGCCCTAAAACGGATCCCCGTAGTACAGAAAAATGAAGACCTATATCTGGTGATGTTTTATCCGCCACTGAAAAAGCACTGAGTTCTGTCGGCGAGGTACGACTTTACCCAAGTCAGGGCCTTTTCTAACCGCTTCAACGGTATTGCATGATCGATTACATCGAAATCGGCAGATCAATCAAGCATAATTAATCCAGTCATATGTATCCCCCATCCAGAACCTCAGCATTGTTACTGTACACATTTAAGTGAAGAAGTTTCTGTTGAATGACATCTACGACGAGCAGACTGATAACAGTCATTTAGTGGGTCAGTGTGTTCTAAGTGCTCTTCTATACGCCCTACTACTACTTTTGTGCACAAGGTAGGCTAAATGGGCCGATTCAATAGGTTTGGAGATGAAAGGAAGGTTAGAAATAGGTCTACGTACGTGTTATACGCCAAACTGTTATTTAGCCATTTAAGGGATTCGTAAATTTCGCATTTGTTGATAGGTTACGAATAAAAGATGATAAAACAATAGAGAAATCATATGAAAAAACCATAAACTGAAAAGTACCGAGATCCGGGACGCGGCCCTGGGCTCGGCCGTCCGTCCCGGATCTCGGCCTTAGCTAAGTTCTCTCGTTCACACATTCAACCCACACCACGAAAACATTAATAGAGTACAAACCCAACCAAACCACGCGGCTAGGACATCTACACCCGTGCGATCCCAACAACCGGCCGGCCACAAATCACCAAGCGACACGAAACTGGTGACCACCAACTTCTTTCGCACATCAATAAATCGGAGATCTATGGTTTCACACCCATTTGACCTCACAATTGGTCGGCGATTACTATTTCTTCATAACATAAATTAATTCGACAGCCAGCCATGACTTTACAAAACAACCTCAGCCATCCTCACCGCTCAACCTTATCTACTTCCGGGTTTCAGACTTACCGATATATGGCTCCTAAAATTCGTTCTTATTCCTTCGGTCTTCTTCATAGAGAAATATGTGAAATGGTAACTCGGTGTCGTTTTTCCATCGTGCATATGTAACTATGACTCCTGTGATTTAACTGGCTTTAGAAATAATTATCTATCCTATCAACCACGTCGATATGGTGATAGGGTAGAAATGTTTGTGATTACTTCGCCATTCTGTGATTCATTGTGGTATCCAAGTAAGCGCTGGTGCTCACTTTTGGTGGTAGAAAGAAAAGTTACATGATTTTGTGACGTCACTGCAAAATCTTAATAGTTCAATGTCTCATTTTAAGCCGTTCTACGAGGATTCGTTACTTAATAAGATCCTTGTGGTAATTAAATGATAAATAATGGTAAATAGTGACACCAGAATGTATCTAGGGTGATGGCAGGTTGAGTCAAGCAGACAAAAGAAAGTTGAATCCACGTTACAACTTCAACATTTAAATCATGTCAGGATATCCACATGGAATCCATATACTTTCAATAAAACACAAAACCGACATCGTCCGATATTTATTTCAAACTTCTGCAATATTAAGGAAACATGGCACTTCCCTGAACAATATTTGTAACTTTATACAGCTATCAAGTTATGGAAACTAGTTATATATTTGTATTTAATATTAGGCTTCATAACTAAATAATCTATTGATTACACTTATTATAGTTAATTATGAAATATTTTTATTCCCCCCCCCCCCGAGGAAACTGATTGATTATCTAACGAAATATGTTTGATTCACATTAAGTTAGAAATATCATTATATACAAAATATATCCAGCAGGCACCAGACGTTGGATCAACGTTGTCCTTGGACGTTGGACCAATGTTATGAAAATGGTTGGATTTGAAAATTGGATCAACGTAATATTTTCAACATTGGATCAACGTTAGGATTTCAATGTTGGATCGACGTAATATTAGCAATATTGGATCAACATTAGGATTTCAACGTTGAACCAAAGTTATCAAATTGGTTGGATTTGAAAAATTGGATAAACTTAATATTTGCAACATTGGATATGGTTGGTGTAAACATATTTATTTAATTGACAACAAACAAAATGCTTATATCTCTCTCGTTTATACACACATTCACACGAGAAACATGGTACTATATATATAACAAATATAATTGACATTGTTACTATACCAGCATCATGGTTGATTGGAATGTAAGGGATTGGTGCAGTAAAGTTTCACCACACACACACACACATCTGACAAATTCTCAGATCCAGAACTAGATGGTATCACGTTAATTGTCAGATTCCTGACCATTTATATCATTACTGTCGTTATTCGAATTCTGTGTATTGCTGTCATCTCTATACCATCCAGATGACAAGATAAGTCAGTATCACCTCTTTTATTATTATTAATATTATACCAAACTTATAAAACTAAGAAAAGAAAGAAAAAACCCAAAATGGCTGGAGAATAAATGCGTTTTCAGCAACATCTTTGGGATTTTGTACACTAGAAGCAACAATAGCGCTTACTAGTACATTGGCTTCATCCTTATTGTAATGTTGTCAATCCATAACAGTCATTAGTCAGCATATTCTCAAATGTTGTTGCTAAGCCATCTCCTCGCATTGAACGATGGTGTTTACGTCTACAGCAATATACATTTAACACAGTGTACCGACCCGGCGCTGATAATCCAACTGATTATATGTCGCATCACCCAGTTGCATCTACAAGTGAGAGTGGCAGGAATGTCACAGAAGAATATATCAACTACGTGTGTGAAACAGCGTGTCCCAAAGCATTGTCGCATATAGAAGTAATTCAAGCGACACATCAGGAAAAATGTGATCAAATATCAACAAACTGGGCTATGGCATGAATTTAAAAACTGTGAAGAAATGTCAATATACGGTGAACTTAGTGTTACAGAGAACGGAATTCTGTTACGAGGACACCGGATTGTTATTCCTGTGACGATGAGGCGTAAAGTTGTACAAATAGCTCATGAAGGTCATCAGGGATTGGTAAAAACAAAGTCCCTGTTGAGAGCTAAGGTGTGGTTTCCCTACATGGATAAGCTCACCGAAGACATAGTGAAAAACTGTGCTACACGTGCTGTCGTCACTAAAGATGAACGTCTACAACTGTTACAAATGTCACAGCTACCTAATAAAGCTTGGCAGTCTCTGTGTGCTGATTTTTGTGGGCCATATCCTAGCGGAGATTATTGTCTAGTAGTTCTTGACGAATATTCACGATTTCCTGTGGTGGAGCTGGTGAGATCCACATCAGCCAGAAGTGTAATCCCAGTATTTGACAAAATATTTGCAACACACGGAATGCCAGAAACATTAAAAACTGACAACAGACCGCCATTTCAAGGATTTGAATTCCGTAAATTCATGCAATATTGTGGTATACGTCATCGTCGGATTACGCCACTGTGGCCAAGATCTAACGCGCAAGCAGAAAACTTTATGAAACCTTTGAACAAGGCAATTAAAAGTGCTACTGTGGAAGGGAAGTCGTGGAGACAAGAAATGTACAAATTCCTACGAAATTACCGCGCAACGCCACATGTGACAACAGGTCGACCACCTGCAGAACTCTTGTTTGGTTCGAACATAGAAGTGCTATTACCCGAACTATTCATTCGGGTTGAAGATAAAGAACTGCGAACTCGAGATGCAGAGCAGAAACAGCAACAAAAACAGTATGCAGATCCCAGAAATTGTGTACGACCGAACATTCCTCTCCATGTTGGGGATACAGTGTTAATGAAACAAACGAAAACGGACAAATTGTGTCCAGCATATAATCCAGCACCAATGTCTGTGGTGCAAGTGAAAGGGAGCATGATAACAGCAAATAGTCCTATTTTTGGCAGCAAAACAAGAAATTAATCACATTTCAGGAAAGTGACTGACCATGATGTTACACTTGAAACCGAGTCAACAATCGAAAACAGCGATTATTCGCAAGACGTGCCAGAAATAATAACAGTGAACAATTATGAACTTAATCAAGACAGTAGTCATAATTCAAATGTGACAAATGTCTCAGCAGGTCGTCCAAAGCGACGCACCAGAATGCCAGCAAGATATAAAGACTATTTCTAATATATATATATATATATATATATATATATATATATATATATATATATATATATATATATATACTATAGTTTTATACAACTATATGTGTAATAATGAAGCTGAATGGAGTGAATGTAATTATGATGTAAAATGAAGTACATTGTTCTGTAAGAGTTAGTTTCAAATATATATATATATATGATAATGTAGCTTATCAATTGGCTGGGGAGCCTTCGTGGTCTAGCGGTAGCGTGCTGGACCACAGATCACTACCACCAGTGTTCGAATCCCGGCTTGGGCATATCTGAAGGTTGTTTCGTCTTTCACTTCGTCTCATTACCTTTGGAAGTCGCTCGGCCCATTTAGCCTACCTTGTGCACAAAAGTGGCTGTAAAACATCAATCATCATCATAATCAGCTTATCAATTGACTTGAGATCAATCATTATCTAGGTGTAAAATTCAGTGTTATCGTCGGATATTCAAAATCTGAATACTTGTTTAACTTGAGTGAAACATATATGAAATGATACATTTTCGATAAAGGTGGAGGGGGGGTGTAATGTTGTCAATCCATAACAGTCCACAATTAATTATATCGAGGACTTAATGTTGGTATTTAGAATTGTAACGGACCGGAAACAGTTTAGAGAATAAACCAGATGGTCAAGATTGTATCTGTGATTTATTAATAATATACTTGATGACAATCTACAAACATCACACTTATCACTGCTATTAGCTTCAGCAAGAGCCAGTACTTCAGCTTGATGCTTTCTCCATCTTTTCAACTAGGCCATGCAGTAATATTCTGTTTCGACCTAGGAATACATGTACCATGGACAGTTGCTCACCAGTGATGTTTTAATGGATCATTATTTGTGTTCTAATCATTTTCATTTATTTTTTTAATTAAAAATTCAGTTTTTCTTATTAAAAATTCAGTTGGGTACGAAGTGGTATGCACTTGGTTACGAACTGGTATGCTTGTGGTTACGAACTGGTATGAAACGGTTTGGTTACGAAACGTCTAGAAACCTAATCAGATAGTGAGTGAACTGTGGACGAGTTGTTTTGTTGTCAGGTCGAAAAATGAGCAAGCTATCTTCTAAAGAGTTGAAGTTTAAACCAGTCACTCATGTTATTTTTGATGTTGATGGTCTTATATTTGGTATGTATCAACAAATGTGAATGAACTGTTTTGCAGCTTTCGAATGTGTCTTATTTTCGATGAATTGAAGTAGATAGTCTAATGGGCGATAATGTAAATTTTTTATTTTCTAATCATACAATCGATGATACGTGCCACATTGTATCCGGACATTTAGCCAATATTAGCAGGGGGACATTTAGCCAACATTCAAAATTTTCATCTTACATCTACATGGTCATGTATATTGTTATATTTTGAGTTTGTGTATGCTCTGTTAATATTATGTTCTGTTTATGGATGTTGCAAATATAGGCCTATCTTTAGATAAGATGTTAGCAACATAATAATTATTGTTGCTTTTTGTACAATTTTTATATTTATATTAATGTATACTGTTTTCTCCGGTATTATACATAAATATAAATAATGATATGCAATATGTCAGAGTTTGGGAGGTTTTTTACACAGACTTTATTAACACCGTTAACTACTTAAATATATCTAGCATGTGGGTAATTACTACTTGTATATACGGCAGATAATCTACTAGTCTCAGAATAATCCTCTATCCAATGTTGACACATACATGTATTGTAATGTTAAGATGTGACTGCATAACCCAGGTGATATATCATAGTTTTAAACTGTGACTTCATTTTGCCTCAGTATAAAAAGCCAGTATGAATTTAATTTGAAGCAGTGTTACACTTTCTCATCATCATGGTGTTATATCAGATAGATACATACCTGCATGTTAGCTTAAATTATTGAACTAATACTGTGATTATTATTTGATATCCAGCCTTTAGTACTGTATAAAGGTGGAAAGCCAGAGAATTCCACTTGGGAACATTTTTACATGTTGCCATTGGAAATAAGAAATATGCAAAGTGCAAAAAGTGTGATCATCAGCAAGCTAATAATAGTCAACTACACAAAATGTTTAATGGATTCAGTTTCATCAGCATCAAGTGAGTGAATATTTTCAAACTTTGTAAATATTCTCACTATCTTCTATGCAACAGTAAAACGTTTAAGATGGTATTCTGCTATAGGATTCTCAGAGGCAGTGTTGAATTAGACTATTGAACTGTTCAGATAGACAATATTGACTTTGTGTGCAGAAGAACAATAAATGTAATTATTTTGTTATATTCCTACTATTCATGTAGACATTCATGTGTCAAATATTAGGGTGTAGGACAGTTGCTCACCCGGACACTTGCTCACCAAACAAAATGAAAAAGTGGACGCTTACTCACCAGTGAATTGTTAATGAGGAAAAATTTAAAAAAAATTAAATGATTTTTAATTCAGAAATATATTTCTTAGTATCATATTACCTATATAATTATTGGGATGAATATTACCAATTATTAAGGAATTAATGTTCAGAGATTATTTTATTAATATAATTATAAACTTTTTTCTCTCATTAAAAATTCACTGGTGAGCAAGTGGCCACTTTTTCATTTGTTTGGTGAGCAAGTGTCCTGGTGAGCAACTGTCCGTACTCCAAATATTGAGTAGTGTGCTAATAAAAAGACACTATCAAATATGATAAATTTTATGTACAGTCAGAATTTGTTGATCCGACAAGGTTTGTTGCATGATAATATGTGGGATAAACAAGAATATAATTATCGAGTTTGTGACATACTGGTAGTCTGTGTCACACATTTTTAAATCATACAGATATACGTCCGTATTTAAACCAAAATTCAATAACCGTATGCAAGACATGGAATGGCATTGAAGCCATTGATCATTTTCATGTTTGTTAATTACAGACACTATAAAGAAATACTCGTGTCATTATTTGAGCGATAAATTTAAATGAGATTATTATGGCTTGCTATGGGTTTTTTTTCTGTTCTTAAATGACTCAATATTTTATTTAAGTATATTTATACTTAGTGCCCAGTTAAGAAATATAAAATATGGAAACAATATAGATAACACAAACAAATATATTAAAAGTATACGATGTAGACTTAATAATAGGAATATTGACAATGTACACCTATAGACAACATGTCAGAAATAAAGAATGTATGCAATGTTTGTGTTTTCAAATTTTAGAGTATGAGACATTTGTTTGTGATCATTACATTCGTACAATGAATTGAATAAAATTCAATTACATACACTATGATGATTGAATATAACAGCCGTGGACTATATGTAACACCTGTGTTTGAAGTTTTAGAATATGAGCCATCACTTTGTGTTTGTTACATTTGTACAATGAATTACAAAAATACAGTTACATACAATGTTTTGTGTTTATTGAAACAACTATATTTATGAAAACTCACATAAACATAATCAAAAAATTTGAATGTTGGCTAAATATCCCCCATGCAAATATTCGCTAAATGTCCGTTGGCTAAGTGTACGTTGGCTAAATGTCCTGGATTCGTGCCATATTGACCCAAATGTGCGAAAACAAGACTTCGGGTAAACAAACGTACGCGCTCCTTCTGTTTTATGTTGGTTATTTACCACATTATATTGTTTGGTTATGCATTCATATATAAAGACTATATAAGACAATTTCCATGAAGCGTTGACCATACATCATGTAAGTAAGAAATACCATTCAATATAATTACACTTGGATTGTACTAATCACCACATTAGGTGTACATGCCATCAGATAGCAGCCAGGCAGGGGTAGGATCATGTAGGCTAACTTTTTTGCAAGGGGGAACTTCGCTTGAAACAAGGGTTGTTGTTAGATATGTGAAGCGTGGAAAAATAGAAATGTGATTAGATTTGTGATAGACTTTACAAATCTATACAGACAATTAGAATGACTGATGATTTTTTAATGCCATCCAGTACAAAGCCATTAATGCATTATATTAAAACAGGACTAGGGAGTATACATATTTACCATGTTTACTATGAGATTTTACAAATACACATATTATTCAACTTCAATACATTTATTTTTGCTATACTATCTTTGATGAATGTGATTATAAACAGAAGTGTTTGCTAATCATGCATGGATGACATAGAACACGTCTCAACCATTCCATTTTACAAAATAGGCATTTATGTTTCAGGTTATTTCAGAAGACAATGTCGAGATATTGTTATATGTGGTCATTGCAGTAATGGAGACTATTGGATAAAATTGTGGAAAGCGTGAAGTGCACCACACATTTAGTTTATCAATGAATTCTGCCATGCAACTGTCCCCCCCCAGGCATTAATGTATCAAAAGTAATAATTTACATTGGTTTTGACTCATTTACAATATATTAAAATGATACAGGTTTGTTTTAATAATATAAATGTATTATATAAAACATACACATGTGTGAAATGTAACTCTGTCTTGCTAATGTTCCATGTTAATACAGGCTTTACCCATTTCTGGGTGTGGTGTGGGATCCTAAGGGCCAGTACAGATGGAAAATGCAATAAACAGGGCAGGGCCAGAAAAATATTTCTACAGCTCACTAGCCCCTGAATCCACTAGCCCAACAAATTTCTTGCTAGCCCAACAAAAAATTAATAGCTATTAAAATTGTTCATATTTCATCCAGTAATAAATTATCTGTTATGTTCACCAACTAGCCAGGAATGTTCTTCTTGTGGCCATTGAGGTGACGACCACCACATACAAGCCTAAATCTAACTTATTTTCCTCACGTAGAAAGCTAGCAATAATGTTCATGAACATTTGACACTCCTTAGCATTACTATAATTTTCTCCCAATGCTAGACCATTGAGCCGTTGAAGCTCACAGGACCACTTGAAGTCAGAAAATGCTTCTTGTATGAGATATTATAAGCTGTTCGAACAAGTGATTCCAACTCTATCCTTTTCTTTTCATGAAGCTGAATAACTGCTTGGACCAAGCGGGTATCTTGAAGATTTGTTGGATGTAATTCTTGTTTGATTTTACTTTTTACTGGACCACAGGTGATGGTGTGTAGAAGTGCTATGTGTTTTCATCGATTCAATCCAAAAAAAGGTATTATCTGCATGTAATGGTAACTTTCTGCATGTAACGCAGAACATGATCCCTTTATCACTACTGTATTTCACCCATGGAAATAAATCGCGCCAATGTGGGATGAATTTGCGTTTCCACGCAGTGCTGTCATAACTCTTGTCATCAAACTTTGGTTTGTTTACACTTTTGGGAGTACTAGGTCCCTTCATAAGCTGAAATAAGGGCTGTTGTTTTGCAGATCTAGCCATTCTGGTACACTACAAATGTGAGTATTTCCAAAAAGGATTAAATTTTAATATTTTTAAACTCATGTCAAGTAAGTAGATCTAGACTATGTGATAGCGATAGATGAGAATGAATAGATGATGGTCATCTTTTATAGGCAGATTCTAAGTTTCATATTACATTTCAAAGTAATTGACCCAGGTCTGCTTGGAACCCAGTACAGAGTGGTTAGACTGGCATGTTGGCTTAAAGTGAATGCGGAGTTAAACGTTTTAGTTGTAATTTTTGGATATGTTCGTGTTTTTGCTTGTGCAAGGATTTTGATGGCTGCCATTGAGTTTGATTGTATCTTGTCTGTCTTGTGCCTGCCGCCATGCGAGAGTGCCATGTATGGCGTGTAGTTCTGCTGCCCGGTGTCTGTTTAGGAAAGATATCTTGTCCGAAGTCTCAGTGAAACTTGAGGGTGTTGGGTTTTTGATGTTTTGTTTTCCATTATGATGGTCAGTGGGCGGTCATGCCATGGAGCAGTTTCCTTTCGGAGGGTGGCTGCTGGAATTCAGAGAGTATAGAACAGACATGGGGTTAATTCTATTTTGTTAATTCCACTCAATTCCATTTGGTCAATTCCACCTCAAATTTTCAATTCATTTTTTTTTGGCCAAATATGTTTTACCATGAGTAGAAACTCCGAGTACCTACTTGGAATGCCTACTCGGAGTAGTTTATATTCCAAGTAGGATTGTCATGGAAGAAATATTTCTGAATTAAAAAATTAAATGGTAAATTAATTTGTAGATTTAATTTAATTTTGCCTGTTCTAAACATTGAACGGGGGTAAATTCCTAAATAGCCATATCTCTATATAGATTACAGGCATGCTATGTTGTGGGTGGTGCCCATGGTATCCAGGCCATTTTAATTGGTTAAATGCACACGTGCGGTGCCACAGTCAGTGTGCATATTATATATATATATATATATATATATATATAAGGAACCAAAGTTCTGGATCAATTTGGTTCCAGTATATTGGTAACAGCACATGTAAGTGTTAAAAGTAGTGCAAGCCTAACCAAAAGGCGCTTTTAGCTAAAAATATATTTGATTATATCAAGTGGTGGATCATAGTCTTGGGTGCATCCCCCTGTAAGAGTATATTTTCTAATCATCAAAGGTATGTTTATATTCCACTATCCAGTAGGGGCCTTGAAACGAATGTATTTGCTTAGCTCCGCCCAGCAGGGGTCAGATCCTGTATTTACTTTCACAACCCTGCTGGGTACTAAACCAATGACATATGGTAAGTTTACAAAAACTCTCAAATGGTTATTAAAAAGTTAGGTCTGGGGACAGGCTATAGTAGTCAGAGTTTGAGGAGAGGAGGGTAAACTTTGGCTCCAGATTGGCATTCACGGTGACATGATAAAATTAATTAATTCCTAAATAGCAAAATCTCTATATAGATTACAGGTATGGTATGTGGTGGTGTCACATTGGGGGCGGAACCCATGGTATCCAGACCATTTTAATTGGTTAAATGCTCACTTGGGGTGCCACAGTCCGTGTGCATATCTGATATATATATATATATATATATATATATATATATATAAAGGAACCAAAGCTCTGGATCATTATGGTTCCAGTATATTGCTAACACCACATGTAAGTATTAACATTGTAAAAATGGTAAATTAATTTCTGGATTTCATTTTTTGTAGGAAACTTCAATTCCAATTCAAAATTTCTCAATTCCAATTTAAAATTTCTCAATTCCAATTCATTTTTTTTTAAATAATCAATTCCGGAATTGGAACTGTCCATCAATTCCAATTCCGGAATTGAATTGACCCCATGTCTGCCTAATAGTATTAAACTGAAATTAAACTGATGAACTATGGCAATATGTGTACTATAAGGATTATTATTACCAGTGACAGTGTATAAATTTGTATCTCTGTACTGGAGGGAAACTTGTGTAATATGAGAGGAAATAAACCCTGGATCTATGGCCTCCAAACCTCGTGGTTGCTTTATACAAAGTGGGTTGAACGAAATCATTAATCATCGCAGTGTGTCTGCTAGTTTGTTGCCTAGATCTATGTGTCGGGTACAAACAATATAATATGACTAAAGCTAAGGCTCCATATACGCGGTATCATTGACCTAAAGGAAAACTAGACCGAACACGGCCGCCGATTTGATGGCAAACAGGTCCGAACTTCCGGTCTAGGAAAAAGGCAACGTAGACTGCAAAATCAGGTTTATAAACGTAGTGAATTATTATTGTGTCGATGGTTGCGTAAGCCGTGGGCGTGGAAGTAATACAAACGAGATATATTTTCATCGGTAAGTATAAGGAACACATTTAAAATAGCTGTTTTGGCGGGAAATTAAGCTTAACTATTATTATTATATTTAGCCTGTTCGACAACCCCCGGCCTATCGCTGGCATTTGATCCCAACTAAACTAGATCTACGGACTTCCGTAAAACGACATTTACATATTTCATGGCATATAATAGGACAGGAATAATACAGATTGTCTGTACACATAAAATTATAATGAATGCATCACAGTAAATGTCCGTATTCATAGGTTCAAAACTCGAAGCGCAGCCACTTCAACGTTGCTTTTTGCCTCTGCCGGAAGTCAGCGCTGTTGGGTCATGGCGGCTCATTCAAACATCACTGACTGCTCGGTCTAGTTTTCTTTTAGGTTAATGCGCGGAATACTAAGATGCCATATACGCGGGATGCGGCATGTGGATACGGCAAAATGGAACAGCACGTAAACAGAGGAGAGCGCTTCCACATGTCCGGATGCGGCATATCACTTGACATATCACTATGGTGATTGTGGCGGGAAGTATGACCGGCTCTCGATGTAATGGCACCGGAATATTTCTCTGATAGTTCAGCTATTAGATAAGTTACACCAGTGAAACTGGTGTATTTGGCATATTATGTAATATAGATTTAATTTATATTAATATAAATTGGTTATATTTAATTATTTGTATCTCTTGTATTTTCTTTTTAACTGCTCATTTGACGCCCTATATTATCACCCACTCCAGTGTTTCCCATTAGAACTCGGTTTTTGCTTGTGTATGTTTTATTTTATTTATTTATTTTAATTTTCACTTATTTTATTTATGTAATTATAATGAATTATACTAGAGATCAGTTGCTTGCCTTACGACCCTATGGTGGTAATACCATTTGTTTAGCGATGCGCCCACGTAGTGGAAAACATCCAAAGCAGATTGGGTCTGATGCCAGTAATTTGATCACTGTGCCAATAACACCATATAATGGCACGGCTGTACAAAATGTAAGTATTGGTCTTATTAAATGTCAGTCGATCTGTAATAAATCTGATGAAATATCTGATGTTGTTAAGGATATGGATCTTGATGCACTTGTCATTACAGGCTGACTGGTAATGTTTCAGACCAGAAAATTGTTGGTGATGTGACTCCAGCTGGATATTCATTCCATCATGCAGCTCGGATTCACAAAAAAGGTGTCGGGGGAGTCGGCATTCTACTCCGTGATTCTTTGAAGTGTGAAACCCATTTGCGTTTTCAGGCTAAGTCTTGAAAATTACCAACTGACTTTTGTATCTGGGGAGGGGGGGGTAGGTGTTCGTGTAGCTATTATCTACCGATTACACCCCACTAAGAAAAATGGCCTGAAAGCAGCAGATTTCTTCAAGGAATTTTCGGGATTTGTTGACTCTCTTGCTACCAACAGTGGTCATCTGTTGATCTTAGGTGATTTCAATATACATTGGGATTGCCAGAGGAATGCAGATACCAAACAACTGGCTGACATTCTTAGATCTGTCAATCTCAGGCAGCATGTCCAAGAAAGAACACACAGACATGATCACATCTTAGATCTTGTCATCTCCCGTGATTATGACAATTTGATTATGGGTGTGTCTGTGTCTTCCATGCTGTCTGATCATTTCCTTGTTAACATTAATGTATCTTTACAGAAACAATCTGTTAATGAGTTAAATTTCTCCTCTTCCATGAAGAATTTAGAACATTGTATTGCCGATATTCGGCTATGGATGACTCAAAATCTTCTAAAACTAAATGATAATAAAACAAATATTTTATATTTGGCATCACCACATTGTGTTAAATCCCTAAAGACACCATCATTACAGATGGGTGCATCTTCGATTACCCCTAATGGGTCAGTAAAAAAATAAGGGTTATTTTTTACCAATGTATTAACATGCATGAACATGTCACATCAGTATGCCGAGCTGCCTACTACCATCTTAAGAACATCCACTGTTTAAAAGCATTCTTTACACAAGAAGCACTTGTAACTGTAGTCCATGCCTTTGTTACATCTCGTATAGACTATTGTAACTCTCTGTTATATGGCATATCTGATTATAACATTAATCGCCTTCAGCGAATTCAGAAAAGTGCAGCTCGCATAGTAACACATACTAGAAAATATGATCATATCACCCCAATTCTTCAAAAACTACATTGGCTACCTGTTAGACAGCATATCCATTTCAAGATTCTATTAATAACTTATAAATCTATTAATGATATGGCGCCATAATACCTGTGTGAACTGGTGTCCATTAGAAAGTCATCCCGAAAACTGAGGTCATCCAGTCAGATACTATTGCAGATGCCAGTCTCTCGGCTAAGGTCATATGGTGATTGTGTGTTTAGTGTTGCAGCCCCCACTTTGTGGAATAAGTTGCCGGCAAATATTAGAAATGCGTCGTCTCTTGGAAATTTTTAATCTTTCATAGATAAATAATTGTTATCTTTTAAATCATTACAGGGTTTTTACAGACATATTATTTGGGGTATTATTATATTACATATTATTTGTACAGCGCATTTGAATGGCTTAGGGCGTTTCAATATATATACATTATTATCATTATTATCACATGTTCTCAGCAGAAATATTCCAATACTTTCCTGGCTTAAAGGCAGAGGGTGCTACCTATCAAAAACTCATGAAAAACGAGCTTTCTGTCGAATATCATTGAACTCTAAAGTCCGAATAATTACGAAGTCCAAATTTCTATCCTTTGGCTGGTGTTCATACGTAAGTGCAGTACGCTTGGACCGCCTCCATGGTCTAGTTGGTAGTGTGTTGAACACAGACCACTACCACCTCAATTCAGCATGGGCATATCTGAAGGGTGTTTCGTCTTTGACTTCGCTTCATTACCTTTGGAGGTCGCTCGGCCCATTTAGCCTACCATGCGTACAGAATTGGCCGTAAAACATTAATCACCATCCACGTAATTACGAGCAAATACTCCCACGTTATATCCACTTCTGTGGTATAATGGGTCTTGCTATAATGCGGTCAGACTGTATTGAAATATGAATCTCAAACAGTGAGATTCTAGATAGAGCGAGAAAGAGGATGGCGATACACCCTCCTTCGCGAACAATTTGGGATACTGAAGCAAATGTGATCCGGCCTTTCCTGCACGTAGTAAACAATTTAAGATAAAATATTGATATGACCTAGTTATAGATGATGTCACAGATTTCATTGGGATGTGAAACACCCATCTAGATTCATTCAGTTCACCTTTCCAGTTTGTTTGTAATTTAAAAGTATGGCTCTTCCAATATTTCTCCAATATATGTGATGTGTTGGTTTTCATCTCAATATAAATTTCTAATTTTGTTGTTGATTATTATACTTTCAGATACAGAGAAGCTATACAGTGATATAATGCAGGTAATCTGTGACCCATACAACAAGACATTTACTTGGGAAGTAAAGAAAAAACAGATGGGAAGAAAACAACGCGAAGCAGGAAAGATTTTGATTGGTAATTTCCGGTATTTCCTAATCATTTACCCTTTATATAATTGCATTTACTGTGTAGAATGAATTGCAGAAGTATGTAGGAGTAGACTCATTGTAAATCATTATACCATAGTAATGGTAGAGCACAGCGTGATTGCCTCTTCCATGTATTGGACTATATCACCCTAGCTAGTTGGGATATATGGTGTGCCCAGTACAGTACCTATAAATTTACCAGCTAGACGATCTTGATATTCCTACTGCTCGCAGCAGAAATGAATGGTATACACCAATTGGCACAATATACTCATTGAGCCGGTCTCCATCAGGTCAATGTTATTATACCTGCTGGCAAGTCAATGGTCCTCAAAGAAGTCTCACCCAATTTGACTTTTTGAGGTCTTCTGAACTACAAACCAGTGGAATATAGAATAGCAGTATCAAACCCCAGACAACTCTATGGGACTTATCCACTACAATCCAGCAAAGCAGCATTACACTGGTACTGACTTAAGCCACTAAGTCAGATTTGCACAATAGTGCTGGAGATCATTGTATTTTTTTCACCGAAGTGCCCCACCTTGGAAGACGTAAAAGAAAAGTATTTATGTCATATCACCAGCCTCACACCAAACTGTCTTAATATGGCTGGTAACAAGTTTACTATAGAATATTATTAGACTGCAGTTTTCTCCAGATTAGAACCATGATTTGTGACACTGCCCAGCAGGCACCAAACGTTGGATCAACATGGGATCAACGTTGTCCTTTGACGTTGGATCAATGTTATGAAATGGTTGGATTTGAAAATTGGATCAACATAGTATTTGCAACATTTGATCAATGTTAGGATTTCAATGTTGGATCAGCGTTAGGATTTCAATGTTAGATCGACGTAATATTTGCAACATTGGATCAACATTAGGATTTCAATGTTGGGTCAATGTTATGAAATTGGTTTGATTTGAATATTAGATCAAAGTAATATTTGCAACATTGGATAACAATAGTTTTCATTATGGTTGATGTAAACATATTTATTTAATTGACAACAAGCAAAATGCTTCTACAATATTTCTCATTTATACACACATTCACACAAGAAACACGGTAATAGAAATACAACAAATATAATTTATATTATTATTATACCAGCATCGTGGTCCATTGGTATGTAAGGGACTGGTGCAGTAACGTATCATTTCATATATATATATATATATATATATATATATGCATCAATTACATCCGCCACAAAGAATTTTGGATGAAATTTCATTATGGTTAATTAAATCTGCTGCACAGTATGACGCACCCATAATTAAAAAGCAGCTGCAATAAGACTTGTTCAAAATACAAAATGAATTGACTATCTAGAACACGACAACATAGAAGTGTATCTAGTACATGTAACTGTAAGCTTATGTATATCTTGTATATTCGTTTTGTGATTAATAGGTTGATATTGTTCAATAAAATTTAATAAGATTTTGTCTGAAACAAATATAGATCTGGATAGATCTTGCTTGGACCTACTGCTTGGGTCATGTCAAGTAGGGGTGTGTCTAATTGTTATGCTTATTTTTAAAAATATCCTTTATTTAAAAAAAGCCAGATCATATCTCATTTTTACACTAGTTTTCATTTCCTTTCGGGAAACGAAAGAAATCTCTTTATTTGTGTATACTTTTCCTGTTACTGCAACCGAAAGCGGCGCAGAATGAACCAGTGCCACTAGGCGCCATGTTAACGAAGGCAGCTGTCCATGACAGTCTACCCTCGGTTGCCAGAGGCGCTGCGCTCCTTGAATTCAAAATGACGCCCCATGTTAAAACGGGAAGTAACACGTCTTGTTATAAACAGTATTTGGTGTAATCACCTGATCAAAATTGATTTGAACAAATGTATATCAATTAGGTTCCACCAGATACCACCATAACAGATATACACACAATAACCGCTTCTCAAATGATAACCTTAAAATAGTACATTATATATGATGGAAAATCCATCATTGATCCAACATCACAATACCAATGTAAATCCGACATGATAAAATATAGCCCAACTACATTGGATATACATTGGGTTCACGTTGTGCGACGTCGCGATGTAATATCTACCTATTCCCAACATTGACCCAACATCGGGTTCCTGCTGGTTGTTGGTCTGGAGGCTGCCTTGATATAGTACATTTTTAATCAGCAATCTAAAAGTCTCCTAAATAAACCAGAGTAGATTCAGTTAGCTAACTAATTAATTAAGGCTTCTCATTGGCCTATGTGTATATATTATCAATATATTTCCTTCATAGTATATTTGATACAGTATCAAAGAATGCTGCAATACATCAAGGAAGAAAGGCTCTATTCAACATATATAATGAATCTTTTGATAGTGAATCAGTTTGTTGATCTTCAGCCACACATCCTATACTATGCCACAAATCAGTCAAATATTAGAAAATTGCTATTGAAATATCAGAACATAGAACAAAATCAACTAATTTTGACTGAGTATTCAAAGGCACCTTTCAGTATGAATGATACCTTGAAATACTATGATACTGTAGGTATCTGGTGATATTTCGAAGTACCAGGATCTGTACGTGATAAAATAAACAGTTACACATTTTATTAAGAACACCAAGCGCTATATTTAAAAAGGACAAAACAATTAAAAATAGGCAAAACTTTTAATCCTACTGATATAAGGAAGTAAATTAACAGGTATGCTAAATTACTGATAACTATATGTTAAATTTCTATATTTGGTGATCTAGCTTAGAAATCATTAATATGTTATTTAATATTTTTATATTAGCATATTACTGTCTTATGATATACACACTACTTATAAAGTTAGACTAGTAAAACATTACCAATTTGTGTTCTGCTCTTGTAACTATGACTTAATTTTCATATTTGAAAATTTTATTTCAAACCATATATTTAATATAAAATCTGTTGTTGGTGAATATTTTAATCGATGTAATGCCAGCCCAGTTATTTAACTAGCTACCAAGGAAACCGTTATTATAAAGGTGTTCTATACAATTATTGTTAAAGCATTCCATTTCTGGCTTCCCAGTAATAGAAGTTGGTTCGGACATGACCAATAGCCAATGGAAATTCGTGATATTCACCAAAGAATAATAATAATGTAGTTTAATAAAGCATCTTACTAAATGTAGCCAGTCAAAGTTGTTGTGGTCAAAGTACAAAATGATTTACATAAGTGTTGGAAATGTTGAAGCATCGATGTTGTTTATCTAAAAAATGAAGCGATAAATACTTGTAATACTATCTAGATATACATTTATAGTAACCTGTAATGCAATACTATTTATCAAAATAATCCAAGACACAGGACAACAATACTAATGATTTAGCTTCTTTTTTGTTTGTAGAAGAATTTGGTCTCCCAATCACAGTCGATGACTTCTGTCAACAGCTTAATGAACTACAAAAGAAAATATTACCAGCTAATACAGTCTTGCTTCCAGGTAATACAACTCAATTACTGCGAATGCATATCTATAAACGCGCACACATATGCACAGAAACACAGATATGTCCATACGCACGCACACATATCTGCACACACCCACACCAATAAATTTGCACATATACAAACACAGAATTGTTAATGTGTTCAGTTATCTATAATTATATGTTAGGGGCTGAGAATCTGATTCGCCATCTTCACAAACACAAAGTACCCATTGCTGTGGCATCAGGATCTCATATTGAAGATACGGAGTTGAAGTTCACGAAATACAAAGAACTGTTCTCGCTCTTCCACCATTCTGTGTGTAGTTCCAGTGATCCAGATATCACACAAGGCAAACCTGCTCCAGATTGCTTTTTAGTGGCTGCTAAGCGCTTTCCAAATTCACCAGATACAGAAAAGGTAAATATAATTTAATTCTAACCTCACTTTTATGCCAACTTTAGGACCTGATTGAAAGTTGGCGTTGTGATGGGGTGGCATTAGAGTGGGGGAGGTGTATCCTGTGGACAACCGTAGGGGTGTTTAATTACAAGGGGCTTTTGATCCTTTGTTAACACCAATTATCACTTTATTTAATCTATTGCCAATCGCACAATCAACACCGTCATGATCACCACATAGTGACCCCGAGAGTTTGTTAATCAATTCACAGATTATCAGAAAGGTTTCCCGGTAAGTATGCGGGGTTTTGTTGTTCGGGGAGAATCCCCAGGCTGTCGCTTAATCAGCACAGCCTCTATGTTGGAGTGGTTGAGAAACCTCATCCACCCTCTCACCGGGGAGCAGTACGGAAAGATGGAGCCGAAATACCCTCAGGGTTTTTTCACGCCCCCCTTTATTTTAAATAATTCAGTGGAGACGGCAGCGCCATTTAACGTGGTCAGCCACCCACGATGTAGTGAGCCGAGAAATTAATCCCTGGAAAAGTTTCGACCTCTTACGGGGTTCGAACCTGTGACCGTTGGCACCAAGTGCCGGGTGCTTAACCGCTAGGCGACCGGAGCTCACTAGTAATAGTGGGTGGTATTTATATGGCAATGTATGGTATTCGTAGTGTGTAAGCATTGGTGGTGGCTGATTAACGGGGGATGGATTTTGGGGGCATTATCATGGCAGGAAATAGGGTCCTTATCAAAGGTTGGCAGTAGGTGATATTGAAGGCTGTTCGCGGGTAGCAGATGGCGGGGCTAGACTGTACACTAATTAAAGGTATAAAAGTTAGTTGATTGATGGGATACTTGATTCATGTGTAGAAGATGTGTTAGTGGTGAATTTAACATATATAATATTAGTTTTAGAATACTCTGTAAGAATCTCTGTGGGAAACTCTAGCTTGTTAGAATGAAGAAAACCAACCCAAAAACAGGAGATAAAAGTTAAACAAATTGCAAACTGATACTTTTTGTGGGGATAATATTGATACAAGTGTGAAGTCCACAAAATGACAAATATATATTTGCTTAGTTATAATTTATGTGTGTGGTGTATTAGAATTAAAAGCACATGTTCATGTTGTTCAAACTGAGTTGTGCAAATTATTTTTTTAAATTACTGGAATCTGCATTACTGATAACATTGATCCAGAAGCCAACAATCATATGTTGGTTCTCGCATCTGAGATGGATCTGGTACTGCTAGATCTAACTAACAGATAATATATGACTTGTATGTTTGATTTATCAACACTAAGTTTATCAGCAGTTCTGTATTATGGTATGATTCTGTTTCAATCTGGCTTCTGTGGTCCAGTACCATGAACCAACCGCATCATAGGTGAACCACAGATAGTACCAAACCGTGTGTGTTAGTGGAGACTGGACAGTGAAATGACACGAATGTTTCTCCATTTGAGAATATAAGAATAAACATAACATAATTTAGGTAATTCAGTTCTCTTGTAGATAATATAAAACAATGATTTTAATCCAGTTAAAACAATGAATTTGTATAAATACCGCTACCTCTGATGATGTCATATTGCCTAACTATATGCCACCTCACATTTACTCGTATACTGAAAATCCTACTGGTGGCAGCAATTATATCACCGGTACTCATTAAAAGGATGCTTATTCCTGTATTAGATTCTATGACTCTGCTGTGATACAAAATTGGATGTGAATCAAATATCTAATTAGAATGCATTTTTGTTTTCATTTAGCACAACACAAAACAGGTTTATTGGTTCATTCTTTTATACGGTGGTTTGAAACGATGTTTGTCAGTTTCTTTAGCCTCAAGCTGTCTCGTGATAATTTCGTGGCTAGCTGGATTAAACGTACAGTTGCTTGAACATCACATTTGACACAAAAGTAATAATAATAATTTTATGGGCGGAGCCACTTGCGATAGATGGTAGTGACTCATTCATCAACGCCGTTTGAACTGATGAAACCATCCACATGAACCTGTGTTTGTTCTGACATGCAATTAAGCTCCAATTATTCACCTCTTCAGCTTGACACACTGGGTAATTAGTAACTGTCGGTAATGTTTTGGGTTATGACAAAGTGTTCATTTTCATGAATGACAAAAGAAAATGTAATAGGAAGTATTTTCTGGGTTACATCACTAAAAATATAATAGCTTCAGTCCAAATAATCGGAAGTCAAGCACTCCACGTTATATGCACTTCTGTAGTATCCTGAACCTTGTTATAACGCCGTCACACTGTACTTGATTGATTGATGTTTTACCGCCACTTTTATGCACATGGTAGGCTAAATGGGTCGAGCGACCACCAAAGGTAATGAAGCGAAGTCAAAGATGAAACAACCTTCAGATATGCCCACGCTGAGATTCGAACCCGGGTGGTAGTGATCGGTGGTCCAGCACGCTACCACTAGACCACGGAGACGCCCCCACACTGTACTTGAATGCCACTATGTTCTTCAATTTTGATTTGTTTCTACTTTTTGTTATTCAGCAAGTATCACAATGAATATTATACGATCTATCTCAAGCCATGCTAGATATAATTTTGTTGAACTAGCAATATGTCAGTGAATTTACACCAGTACACTTTATTCAAATATAAATATGTATATCAGTTGAATCAAACAATGAGTCATAGTATTTAGAAATGTATCTGCATATGATAAGCAGCTGTATTTTATGTACCACTTTCTGATCACCAATGACATTGTTCAAGTATTGATCAAAATCTCAAAATGAGTGTTTCACATCACATTTGGCTAAATTAACTATATTTTTCAAGTGCTGACCATTGTAAACACGATCAGATTGCCAGTGTGTGTGTGTGTTAGAATACGTATATAGTGGTACATGCATGTTTATGTGTGTATGTTCACGCAAATGGATGCTTTTATGTGGGTCAGTCTTCTAACTGACAACCTGAAATTAGTGTTGCTTAATTCTTACCATTTTATAGGATAATGCATATGTAAATAGTTGTATCTTGCCACTCCACACTTCTTACTTTATCGAACATTAAATCATCATGACATAACTGGATTTAAATAAATAAAAAATAACTTGTATCATGTATAATAAGTTGTGTCTTTGTGGTTATAAAATAATTTTTATTATTTTCAGGTGTTGGTTTTTGAAGATGCCGTTAATGGCGTGGAAGGAGCCCTGGCAGCTGGTATGCAAGTGGTTTGGGTTCCTGATGCCAATATTGATAAAGGTTCTTTAGCAGAAAGGGCAACACTCGTTCTGGACACATTGGAGGACTTCCAACCAGAATTGTTTGGCTTACCACCTTATGGCGATCAAAACTAACCACAAACAAAAATAATAAACAGCTGTAACAGAACTATTTATTATAATGTCATACTAGATTGTACGTTATTAGTGTATCTTGGTGGATGGTAGAGATTGAATACATAGTGGATTCCATTCCAGCACCTTATCACAGGGTAAGCCATTGGTAAAAGAGTCCTGCATGTCCATGATGGATACATTTGAGCCTTTTACAGAGACTTATGCTGAAAAGGTCATCTGACGCTTTCTGTGCAGTTGACCCTATGCCTACTAGGCTTGTAAAAGATTGTCTGGATGTTCTGATAAGGCCAATTACAAATATAGTTAATAAATCATTATCTCTGGGTGTTTTCCGAAGATCCATGAAAGCTGCCCTCGTAAAACCATTATTTAAACAGTAATAACCTTAACGAATCACTACAATCTGCCTATAAAAGTTATCACAGCACTGAAACATCCCTCGTTCGGGTGAAAAATTATATTATTATGTCAATTGATCAAGATAACCGAGTAATACTTGTTCTTCTGGACCTATCTGCTGCCTTGATAAAGTTGACCATAATGTACTTTTCTCTAGGTTAAAAGACATGTTTGGTCTGTCAGGTAAAGTATTTGAATGGTTTCGATCATATTTGGAACAGTGCTCCCAGAGACCGTCTATTCATGATATTTTATCTGACGTTCAGTTTTTGTCATCTGGTGTACCACAGGGTTCAGTTCTTTGTCCTCTGGTTTTCACAATGTATACCCGTCCTCTTGGGATCATTGCGCAGCGATATGGGGTTAAATATCACTTGTATGCTGATGACACACAGCTGTATACATATATCACTGGATCGTGACAATGAGTTAAATTTCTCCTCTTCCTTGAAGAATTTAGAACATTGTATTGCCGATATTAGGCTATGGATGACTCAAAATCTTCTAAAACTAAATGATAATAAAACAAATATCTCCCTAATGGGGTTATTTTTTACCAGTGTGTTAACATATATGAACATGTCACATCAGTATGCCGAGCTGCCTACTCTTTAAAAGCATTCTTGACACAAGAAACATTTGTAACTGTAGTCCATGCCTTTGTTATATCTCACATAGACTAATGTAGCTGCCTGTCATTTGGCATATCTAATTATAATATTTATCACCTTCAGTAAATTCAGAATAGTGCAGATAGCATAGTGACAAATACTCGAAAATATGATCATTTCACCCCAATTCTTCAAAAACCTACATTGGCTACCTATTAGACCGCGTATCCATTTTAATAATTTATAAATCTATTAATGATATGGTACCAGAATACCTGTGTGAACTGGTGTCCAATCGAAAGTCATCCCGAAAGTTCAGGTCATCCAGTCAGATACTATTGCAGATGTTAGTGTCTCGGCTCAAGTCATATGGTGATTGTGCGTTTAGTGTTGCAGCCCCCGAGTTGCCGGCAAATATTAGAAATGCGTCGTCTCTTGGAAATTTTAAATCTTTCATAGATAAATAATTGTTATCTTTTAAATCATTACAGGTTTTTTACAGACATATTATTTGGGGTATTATTATATTACATATTATTTGTACAGCACCTTTGAATGGCTCATGCTATTAAGGGCGCTTTATTAGATATGCATTATTATTATTAGATTCAAGTATTTTGTTTAATTTTATTTTGAATACCTCAGTCTTAAGAACATGTGCTTTTAATACACAACACATACATAAATTATAACTAAGCAAATATTATATTATCCACCAAAAAGTATCAGTTTACAATCTGTTTGGCTTTTATCCACTTTGTTGTTGTTTGGGTTGGTTTTCTTCAGTCTAACAAGCTAAAGTTTGAAGCTAAACAGAGACTGGAAGCTCTTGAATGCTGACGTCCCTTCAACGCATCCGGTTGACCTGAAGCAGAGAGCTTAAATATAGAGGCGTTACTCTTGCCGCACCATTTTGGATTTTGAACCAGTGGCGCACCAAGCGACCGTGGGTACAGCTCTCTGGTTGTCCACGTGTGATCGTGTACATGTGTGCCGCATGGTTGAAGTGAATTGCCAATACTAGTACTATATGTTACATGATTGCATACTCTCTTATTAATTAAAACTGTAATTGTGCACACATGATACCAAAAAAACAAAGCTCTGAAACTATAAATAAAAAATTATGTAATTTCACAGCCCGTTCACTTAATTCATAACCTACAATTTGCGATCACTTCACAGCTGATCAGAAAATAATTGAACGTGGTTTAGGTTATTTTAGAGCTTATTTTATTTAGTGTGTGGAAGGCGTATTTTTTTAATGAAAACAAATAGGTATATATCAGGTAAATGCATATAAACATATTTTTATCATGGTCCATTAATTTTTATTTATTTGGATATATACAGCTATTATAACGTAACTATAACACAATTCATTACAAACGTCCCACCATATATTCATCGTGTCCGTTTATCATATATTAATTAAAAAAATCATAAGTTCATTTAAAGTCTACACCTCAATAATATAGACCATGCAATATAGGCCTGCCCAGCTGAGAACAAAGAATATACATGGAATATTAACAATGTTTATGTTTGCGTTAACATGTTAGAGATAGAGAAATTAGTACTTTCATACAATAAGTGGCATCAAATTTCTTGTGCCACGGGTTTATCTACAGTTACAATCAGTCATTTAATTGTTATCAAATGGACAGAATAATCCAAATTGCTTCCAACTCTAAACAACCACTACTACAAAAATATGACATTTAGTCCAGATCAGTGAACTGTTTAAAGTTAGACAGAATATACCCAGAGATGTAATAGACACATGCATTGACTACTGTAACAGATAACACCAGTAAATCTGTAGCCAAGAGATTGGCGGCCTGTTTACATGGTATATCATCATCATAGAACTTCAAGGACTGAAACAGAACAATACCTTGTAAAATAATGACTTGAACCAAGTGGATACACAATATGTAAACACATGTTTTCCTTTTTTCAAGTTGGTGAAAGAATTTGATTTGATATGCATTTAAGTTATGAAGAGAAGTATACTAATTAAGGCACATGAGCTGAACATTCAAGTACTAATTCAGGTGCTGGTAATCCTTTTTTGTATTAAGATATGAAATGGGCTGACAAAATTTCATGGGTTTGATGCCTTGTTTCTTATTTAATTAATTTTATAATACCAATTTTCACCATTAATATTTATAAATATTAATTACCATCACAGCTGACCCTGTCTCCTGTATAGGTCTCCTATCTGTTAATACCTTCCTCTTTGATTTCAGTGGATGCATGCAGTGGATTTGATATATCAAAAATAGTTCGAATAGCATTCTAGATAAGTTGTCTGGTTGATCAATTCCGTTTCAGTGAAATGCATATCATATACATTCTACAATTAGTATTCAAGTAATTTAAATCTTTCCTCATCATATATCTGAACGACAACAATTAATAACCCATCTTTTACTTCTGTCAATAGAAAAAATAACAAAATGAATGTTTCTACCACTAGTTGAGGTATTTAATAATTAATTTCATAACATTTAAATTGTAAATAGAAGTCCATATATATATCTATAAGTACCAATTGCTTACGTTTAAAAATAAATATGGATGCAGGTGATTATGTAAATACTCAGCTACTTATAATTACTGTAATTAGGGGAATTTTTTAAATTATAGTCATGTTATTTTTAGTAGTCTAAGTATATTATTGACAATAATAAAATACAATATATACCTCCCGCCATAACATCTTCAATGGCTCTAGTACATGTAACTGTAAACTTATGTATATCTTGCATACTCATTTTGTGATTAATAGGTTGATATTGTTCAATAAAATTTAATAAGATTTTGTCTGAAACAAATATAGATCTAGATAGATCTTGCTTGGGCCTACTGCTTGGGTCATGCCAAGTAGGGGTGTGTCTACTTCAAATTGTTATGCTTATTTTAATGTCCTTTATTTATAATTAAAAAACAGATCATATCTCATTTTTACACTAGCTTTCATTTACTTTCGGGAAACGAAAGAAATGTCTTTATCTGTGTATACTTTTGCTGTTACTGCAGCCGAAAGCGGCGCAGAATGAACCAGCGCCATTAGGCGCCATGTTAACGAAGGGAGCTGTCCGTGATAACCTTCCGCCGGTCGCTAGAGGCGATGCGCTCCTTGAATTCAAAATGACGCCCCAAGTTAAAACGGGAAGTAACACTTCTTGTTATAAACAGTCTTTGCCTGAGGTCTGTAGAGCTCATACAAAAGCATGTAAACAAGTGTGAGCAAAGAATTACGTCATGAATGACATACAACCATATCAGTTTGAACCAGAAGGAACCTGACAAAAGACAGATGATTCAAAATGGCTCAGATATTAACGCCCATTAAACAAAACTTACAGTAAGAAGAAAAATAATATTTATTTATATATGGTTCCGTTTTATTTATCATCGAAAAACTTTCGCCTACTTTTTTTTCTGGCAGTCTTTAATAAGATCCTCATAACCAATCTTACGTAACACATCTGCTTCTATACATAATAGAGATAAGGCATCCAGCCTACCTTGTTGCATAGTTGTTCTGAGGGGATTTTTTAATATATTTCAACCGTGAAAAAAATTAACTCTCAGCTGAGCAATTTGTGATCATTAATGTTAAAAATATACAAAAGGTAATGTCTACATTTTGGCAGGTACACTCAACTAATAGTGGCTTCTAAAATAATTTTTTAAAGTTCAGCATGACTGAATTTTGTTTTAACATTTTTTGGTTGCACTGAACTTATGGCGCACATATAAATGAAACTGCGGAAGCTCAGCTGAGAAATTACTATTGAAGTGCTCTGGGTAAGTATCATTGTTGGGGCTGAGTACATGGGAGAGTACATGGTTTGTTTATGAGTACAAGTACTTATTTTATCAATGTACTCAAGTACGAGTACATTTCAAAGTACTCGAGTACAAATACGAATACATTTTTTATCACATTTACTCAAACATAAGTACTATGTAATGTGAATGGGGGACCACTAATTTATCTTAAGTTTGCCATTTCATAATGGTACATATTGACAGTTCATGTTGACACATATAGGAGGTGGTGGATCTAGATCTACATAGACACATGCAGTAGTTGGTTTAATAGATGTAGACAAAGATATCAATAGCATTAGATCACCCCTCAAATAAAATTATTCAATAATTAACAACAATGCAAACATATATTTCAATCTTTATTTTATTCTTTTATTAAACCATGTTCAATATGTTATGCAGCCTGCATAACATATTGAACATGGTTAAATGAAAAGAATAAAATGTCAGCTATTTAGAAATAATTAAATGAAATGTCATGTTAATGTCAAAGGCACCAAACATACATATAACTATAATAATAATGTCCATAAAAATGCATCCAATGTAAACAGTTAATTCAGGTACTATTGCATCTGATGACCATCAATCTTTAAAAGGGCAGTTACTAACATTCAGATAGACAGAAATTCCATAATAAGTGTGTCACAAACATGTGCATAATGACAGTAGTGGTTTTAGTTAAGTTCACATTAATGTTAATACATGCCATAACATTCATACTTTATGTTTCAAATCAGTGACCTAATCCACAGGGATTCTGGTTTAAAATGATAACTGACCAATTTCTATGGACATAATTCTAAATTCAATTTGGGAGGAAAATGGCTTTAAAGACAAATGGAAATAAAGTGAAAACAATATTCTGTTCATGGCGAATGTACTCTGAAAGTACGATTACTTTATGAATGTACTCGAGTGCAAGTACTGAGTACTTCCTGTTATGAGTAGTGAATACATCTGAGTACTTCAAATTATGTACTCAAGTACAAGTACAGGAGTATATCGGCCCCAACCCTGGTAAGTATCAAGCAGCTTTTGACAGTACTGAGAATATCTTTCAATGTTAGTAGATGATGAAGTGACATGATATGGCACATCACCTAGAAGAGAAAATCTCTCTGCTATTTCTTTGTATATTTCTCCTCTTCTTTTCATCTCAGTTGCAAGTTTGTCAACAATTGTGTAAAAGGTGGTGATACGAAATTTATCTCTGGCATTCAGATATAATTCTGGTGTATCTCCATCATTGGGTACCTTCGATTTGATACGTTTACGAGTTGTAGCTGCCCTGTAATCAACATTTGGTAACATTTCCTTGGCATCTTTTTCATAATTATTTTGTCTTACAATCTTTTCGTTCAATTACATTTAGAAAATAGTTTAACATTTTACTCAAGTATATATTTATAAGTTTACTTTTACTTCTACACCTAAAGTAGTTTTGAAGAGGTTAACTTCTACTTCTACTCAAGTACAAAATAAAAGTAGTTCAGTCAACTGTGCTTACATTTTAATAGATTTAACAGCCAGAGCTGAGTATGCCATTGGAATAGCCATTAAGCAACTTAAAGCAAGAATGAGGTAATTGATGCACATGCAATTAACACCAGTGACAGTTGGCAACTAAACTAAAAACTTACCAGTTACTACCCATCAATTGCGCTGTTTCAAACGCGTACTAGACTTATTCAAAACTTGAAGCTAATAGCATTGATACCGATGAAGCCAGTGTACTAGTTGGTCCTAGTGTACATGAGAGAGGTGATACTGACTCATCTTGTCACGTGGATGGTACAGATGACGGCAACAAACAGGATTCTAATAACGACAGTAGGAATCAGGCAACTCTGACAACGTGATATCGTCTACTTCTGGATCTGAGAATTTGTCAGATGACGATGTTAAAGAGCTTGATATTAGAAAGGACTTTGCATACTGGGCAGTAAGAAATGCATGCACAAAAACTGTTTTTCAAAAAGCGCATGGGATCCTTAGACGACATTGGCATCGTGTTCCAAAAGATGCTCACGCCCTTTTGCATGCACCTATCGACGTACAGTTACAGAATAAGTGTGGTGGTTAATATATTTATTTTGGACTGGAGTCAGTTATTATAGATATTATCCATACGTTTGCAGCTATGGACATGTTATGCACTGTTGTTATTTTGAGGAATATGTCTTTTATACATTTAACGATGTTAACAATAATTTGACCAAAATAATGTAAAATGTGATGAACGAATTTGATTGGCCATCCATGAAACTATTCAAACTTTTGGCAGATAGTGCTATTGTGTTGGCATATAATTTGATTGTGAATTAGACTATTGGATGATGTATTGTAAAAAAATGGAATTGGTATTCTTGTATGTTGTTATGTTCTAGATATTCAATTCATTTTGTATTTTTAACAAGTCTAGGTATTACTCTTATTGCAGCTGTTTTTAATTATCATTGGTGCGTCATACTGTACAGCTGATTTAACCTTAATGAAATTTAATCCAACATTCTTTGTGGCAGATGTAATATATATATATATATATATATGTGTGTGTGTGTGTGTGTGTGTGTGTAATGAATCCTTACTGCACCAATCCCTTACCTTCCAATCAACCATAATGCTGGTATTGTAACAATATCAATTATATTTATTGTATATGTATTACCATCTTTCACGTGTGTATAAATGAGAGACAGTGTAATCATTTTGCTTGTTGTCAATTGAATAAATATGTTTTTCGATGTTGCAAATATTACGTTGATCCAGTTTTCAAATCCAACCATTTTCATAACATTGGTCCAACATTGAAATCTTAATGTTGATCTAATGTTGCAAATATTACGTTGATCCAATTTTAAAATCCAACCAATTTCATAACATTGGTCCAACGTTGAATTCCTGATGTTGCAAATATTACATTAATCCAACATTGAAATCCTAACATTCATCCAATGTTGCAAATATTACGTTGGTCCAATTTTAAAATCCAACCATTTTCATAACGTTGATCCAACGTCCAAGGACAACGCTGATCCAATGTCGGGCGTACTGGGAGATCATTAAGCCTGTGCCTTACACCACAAATTAAATTCAGTAAGTAATAATTAATACACACTGTGAGTAGATGGTAACCCATAAGTAGATTCAAAATATAACAGTGAATATTGAAATAATGTTAGGTATACATAAACATGAATAAAGTTTGTACATATGGACGTATAATACACTCGCACGATACAAACACACACAGTATACACATATATTTACATTCGATGTCTGTGATGACAAATACATCACAAATATATTACATGTGATAGACATTTTCCGTTTCAGAAACCCGCCACCATGTATGCATAGAAAAAATGTATACATAACTAAAATAAACTAGTATTTAGATATGAAATATCTTTTTATCCGAGATTTAGAAGAATTTCGTGATCCGCTCGATTTGATAAGGGTCGGTAGATTGAGCCTCATTTCAGATCCTTTGCAGAGGAAACTTCTGGACATGATATTCGACTTTCTAGTTTGTATAGGAGGATCATGTATGTACCGTGTGTTGTGAGTGTGTACAGATTCATTTAGTGTGAAGCATCGCATCGGAGATGGGAGAAGTTGTTTATTATTATGCAGATACATGAATATTAGTAGAAAATAGAGTAAACGACCCCTTACAAAAAAATAGGCAGCAGCTCACCTGTGATGGCCTATAAAAACACCCCGATACCATTGTCGCTAAGTTGCTGGAGAGGGGTGGGGAGACTGTAGTGGAAGGGTGGAGTTATCAGCTCCCCTTGAAAAAAGGGTGGAAATGTGGAGTATTTTGGTGCATTCTAGGCCACTGTTTCAGCATTCTGGCCATTTTACAGTGCTGGAAATTTGGTAGGTTTTTCTTTAAATAATGAAACTGGACCGCACATACAAAATTACGTAGATCTAAGAAACGTATCATGATCAAATCATTCCCCAAGAAAAGGTAAGTTAGCAACAAATTGTAACAAAAAACATAAAATGGCCTACAGCTACATGGTGCCAAATTTTGATAACCAGAAGTTCCTATGAAAAAAAATCTTGGTAGACCTATTAATTTTTAACATGTACGTGCACATGGTGTAAGCCACTCTAAAATGCATTTATACACAAATACATCAGAAACGCTTAATCTTTATCTGTTTATTATTTTGCACTTCATCATCATAATAATCATCACTCTCAAATGTGTATGTACTGTCACTAAGATCACCAAATAAGTCCTCATGGTCTTTCAAACCAAGGGCATCTTTTCACTTCTTCACTAACAGTGACAGTTTGACAGGCCACATGAGTGAGGGACTTAGTTACTGAGCCAGTTGTTACAATGTTGTGGTCTTACAACCTTGGATGTTGGCTGTTTACATTACATAAATGGACTTTGAACAAGTGTTAAAATTTGTCCACACTTTGTACCTCATATGCATCACCAAAGTTTGATCCCGATTTAATTCGTATGAAAGAAGTTGTTTCATGACTATAAGATCGTTCCTCAACTAGTCATAAATATAAATTCTTCCGTCATAGGAAGATAGCTTATGTAATGGTCATGCTATTATGATTTCATTATCTGCAAATGGTATATGTAAATTTATAATATATATGTGTGTGTGTTTGTATGTGTGCATGTGTAGGCGGGGGCGTTTGTGTCTATGCAAATGTGTTTATTGTGCGAGTGTGTATGTGCTAGAATGCGTGTGTTGTTTGTGTCTGTTTTTGTTTGTTTGCTGGCTTCTTTGTGTGGAGGAAGGTGTTTTAAGATCCACATATATGATGGCAGTGGCTAGAGAATCAAGACACAAACAACTATAAAACTGAAATATCCATAAATATACAAGTACATAAACAAGTATACTTAAACATAAGCATGCATAAACCCAAACATACATAAACCTAGAGTTATATAAATCAGCATAGACCTACATACGATTGAGATCTAAGCAAATATTAAAATATATGGACAAATAAAACCTAGCTATATCTAATAATATTTTCTACACAACAGATGCTGACCCCAGTTTCATGCTGGATTCTAAAATCCTACCCATATAAACCGTACGGATAAGTCCCGTGTCGTCGCAAGTAATACAGAGACCGTTGTGAAAGGTTAGGTCCGTTTATATGTTCTCTGGGCGTCGGTTAGTATAACAGTTTGAGTTGAACACGCGACAAACTTGTGCTGTGTACACTATGCCAACACATATAAGCAGCCGAAAGATTTAAGCTAAAACGTAGTAATAATACACATTGGATTATTACTGGACTTGAACGAAATATCCCTTCTATCGCGAGTAAATACTATGATAATCTCAAACTTGCATCTAATCCTCATACGCTTCTATTCCTTGCTTTGTGAATGCTCATGTACGCCTAATTTAGTCTCCCTAAATTTAAAGTAGGCGTGGTGGGATCTAAATATAAGCATCCCACCGTCTGGTGTAATTAAGTGACATGTAACTGAGACCAACAAATGTCAGACATATATCCGATACTGCGAATGACATGCAGGGCTTATAATAGTAATAGATTCAACGATTTTCTTATATGACTGTAACATAATTAATCAGTCTGGACAAACTTTGCCCGCAGTTTAATATATAAAAGGAAAATTTTGCCGAAATAACATACACCTACGAACATAAAACCATCAAACAGTACTGGACATACTAATATATCATTTTACACGACTTGCTCCGCGGTCTTAGAGTTAGTTTGTGATCGGCGCAGCAGCATAAGATGACCCACACAAATAATCTTCCCATTTATTTATAATTATGAAATTATGACATATCTCATCATCTTCAAGTGCATGCATAAAAATAATTACATTTACATCATGATGTCAAAATATTCATTGCCATTAGGGAATTACTAAAAATCTTGTAGTTGAATATTATCCCGAACTACACCGTTTTCCTGAAGTTTGTTAGTGTCAAAAATGTAAAGGCTAACCATCACTCTCAACCATGTCATTAATGCTGGTACTTTGTAACACTAATGCATAATGCTCTTATAGAACACTGAATATCACCACTTGGAAGACAGACTACAGACAGCTTATTCTCTCACAAATGTCTAAAATCCTCATCATCAAGACTAAATATGGATTATCGAAGTTTACCAGTCACCTATTTGATCACTAAAACATCAACTGTATAATTCTTCGATTTCTAATATAATTAATCTCCACAAGACATCACTCTAAATTAGACAAATCCAAGTTTTTAAATGTTTTATACATTCACTGTGAACACATCAAATAGATAGATTGCGATTTAACACAAATACAGACATCAACAACAACACACTGATAGAAGTGATATAATCTATCCGACATGGGGTCAATTCAATGACGAAATGGACCATCAATTCCAATTCCAGAATTTATTATTTAAAAAAAATGGAATCTCCTAAACCTGTGACTACTATAGCCTGTCCCCAGACCTAACTGTTTTAATAACCATTCGATATATTTTGTAAACTTACTATATGTAAGTGGTTTAGTATAAAAAGTAAATACAGGATCTGACCCCTGCTGGGCAGAACTAAGCAAAGACATACATTTCAATGCTCCTACTGGACAATGGAATATAAACACATCTTTGATGATTACAAAATACACTTTTACATGGGGATGCACCCAAGACCATGATCCACCACTTGATATCATCAAATAACTTTTGAGCTAAAAGTGCCTTGTGATCAGGCTTTTGCAATTTTTTACCACGTTTACACTTACATTTGATCTTACCAATAAACTGGAGCCTAGCTGATCCAGAACTTTGGTTCCTTATATATATATATATCAGATAGGCACACTAACTATACCACCCGACGTGAGCAATTAACCAATTAAAATGGTCTGGATACCGCCCAAAACACTGTGACACCACCATGCCTGTAATCTATATGGAGATATTGTTATTTAGGAACTTTTAGCCCTGTTCAACGTTTATAACAGGCAAAACTAAATTAAATTCACAAATTAATTTTTTAATTCATAAATATTTTGTCCATGTATTCCAAGTAGAAAAAACGGAATTGATAAATTTTGAATTGATAAATCTGGTGTGGAATTGACCAATTGGACTTAAGTGAAACTGGAATTGACAAAATGGAACTGACCCCATGTTGTAATCTATTATAATATTATGATGATTGATGTTTTACAGCCAATTCTGATCACGTGGTAGGCTTAATGGGCCGAGCAACCCCCAAATGTAATGAAGCGAAGTCAAAGATTAAACACCCTTCAGATATGCCCAGGCCTGGATTCGAACTCAGGTGGTAGTGATATGTGGTCCAACACACTACCATTTACACATCTCCTATAATCTGTATCATAATTATTATATAAAGTAAAAATAAAAACTGAAGAAGTAGACATTATTCAATTCATTTATATATTATATCGAGCTAAAATTATTCATAGAAGATAATGAGTGTATTGTTGTTGTATTACTTATATATGTTTCTGTTATAACATTTAGCATGTACACCATGAGGTGCTGCCCTCTTACGAAATGACTGAAACCCGTGCTGACGATTGGTAAGATGTATGGGTGTCTCAAATAACGAGTAGATGGTTACTCCTGAAATTCTAATTAAAATCGATATAAAGGTGTGGTTGTGAACCAAAACAGCACAAAGTACATTTCAATGGCTACCATTCACCAAGATACACCAATAACGTTCAATCTAGTATGACATTATAATAAATAGTTCTGGTACAGCTGTTTATAATTTTTGTTTGAGGTCAGTTCTGAACGCCATAAGGTGGTAAACCAAACAATTCTGGCTGGAAGTCCTCCAATGTGTCCAGAACGAGTGTTGCCCTTTCTGCTAAAGTACCTTTATCAATATTGGCATCAGGAACCCAAACCACTTGCATACCAGCTGCCAGGGCTCCTTCCACGCCATTAACGGCATCTTCAAAAACCAACATCTGGAAATAATAAAAATTATTTTATAACCACAAAGACACAACTTATTATACATGATACAAATTATTCTTATTTATTTAAAACAAGTTATGTAATGATGATTTAATGTTCGATAAAGTAAGAAGTGTGGAGTGGCACGATACAACTATTTACATATGTATTATCCTATAAAATAGTAAGAATTAAGCAACACTAATTTCAGGTTGTCAGTTAGAAGACTGACCCACATAAAAGCATCCATTTGCGTGAACATACACACATAAACATGCATGCCTTGTTCAATATCCTGGTTACGTAGTAATACATGTGCGATATATTTATCTAGTATAACTTACCATTGTTACGTTGATCTGTTCGGAAATTATACAACACACACACACACTATTTGTATTTTGTTTACACTCATGGAGTCGTTTGTTACTCCCGCAGTCATCTCCAAGGTTATTAAGCTGCGGGCAGAGGTTTCCCCATATTGTGAGTAATTAAGTTACACTCATATAGGAAAATTGTTGAATGTATACCTATTATAATCCCTACATGTCATTCGCAGTATCAGAGATCTTGTTTAAATCCGCTGTTGTCGATTATAGGTCAGAGAACAAGCGGATAGGCGCCTTAATTTAGATCCCAACCAAACTATACCCTAGGAACGCTAAATTAGCCGTGGATGAACCTTCACGAAGTGACGCACAGAAACATATGAGGATTAGTTGTTAGGTTTGAGTAATCATAACATTTATTTCATTCTAGTCCAGTAATAATCCATTGCAGAGTATTGCTACTTTGATTTTTTAGGTAAGTTACTTCGCTGTTTTAAAAGGTAGACAGTCTACCAATGTATAGATAGGTGGAGGTGTACAATATTTTATATTTAGATTGAAGTGCATGTTTATATAGTTTTATTTATGTATAGATTTATGGAGGTATAGGTTTCAAACGATGTTTAGATGTTGATGTTCCGAGTCAGTGCCACTATATATGTATTTGTTTGTGTTTGTCATCAACAGATTACTGTTGATGTAAAACGTCTTAAAAGAGAAACACGATGATGACATAGACCTTTATTAGCACATGGCCGGAAAAGTATATATACGCATGCGCGCTCGACTTGTCGGGTAATTTTTATTAATTCGATTGTTCAACATAGAAAACAGATTACCAGAAAGCATTCGTTATTTGTACATATAAACAGTATTCACGCACGCACGCACCCACACACACACACACATATATATATTATCGGTCAATAAGCTTAATGGACCTAAAGATGGCTTGTAAATCATGTTATTTGTTTGAAGTAATTTAAATTATAATTCAGTGTGTAGTGAACAACCAAAACAAGAGTTGAAAAGCGTAATCAGCTGGCAATTTGATCGTGTTTACAATGGTCAGCATTTAGAAAACATAGTTAATTTAGCCAAATGTGATGAAACACTCATTTTTAGATTTTGATCAATACTTGAACAATGTCATTGGTGATCAGAACGTGGTACATAAAATACAGCTGCATGATACATTTCTAAATACTACGACTCATTGTTTGATTAAACTGATATAAATATTTGTATTTGAATAAAGTGTACTGGTGTATATTCACTGACATATCGCTAGTTCAACACAGTTATAGCTAGCATGGCTTGAGATAGATCGTATAATATTCATTGTGATACTTGCTGAATAACAAAAAGAAGAAGCAAATCAAAATTGAAGAACATATAGTGGCATCCAAGTACAGTCTGATGGCGTTATAACAAGGTTCGTGATACCGCAGAAGTGCATATAACGTGGAGTGCTTGACTTCCGATTATTTGGACTGAAGCTATTATATTTTTAGTGATGTAACCCAGAAAATACTTCTTATTACATTTTCTTTTGTCATTCATGAAAATGAACACTTTGTCATAACCCAAAACATTACCAACAGTTACTAATTACCCAGTGTGTCAAGCTGAAGAGGTGAATAATTGGAGCTTAATTGCATGTCAGAACAAACACAGGTTCATGTGGATGGTTTCATCAGTTCAGATTGCAGTGATGAACTAGTCACTACCATCTATCACAAGTGGCTCCACCCATAAAATTATTATTATTACTTTTGTGTCAAATGTGATGTTCAAGCAACTGTACAAACCGTTTAATCCACCTAGCCACGAAATTATCACTAGACAGCTTGAGGCTAAAGAAACTGACAAACATCTTTTTAAAAATCACTGTATAAAAGAAAGAACCAATAAACCTGTTTTGTGTTGTGCTAAATGAAAACAAAAATGCATTCTAATTAGATATTTGATTCATATCCAATTTTGTATCACAGCAGAGTAATATAATCTAATACAGGAATAAGCATCCTTTTAATGAGTACCGGTGATATAATTGCTGCCACCAGTAGGATTTTCAGTATATGAGTAAATGTGAGGTGGCATATAGTTAGGCAATATGACATCATCAGAGGTAGCGGTATTTATACAAATTCATTGTTTTAACTGGATTAAAATCATTGTTTTATATTATCTACAAGAGAACTGAATTACCTAAATTATGTTATGTTTATTCTTATATTCTCAAATGGAGAAACATTCGTGTCATTTCACTGTCCAGTCTCCACTAATACACACGGTTTGGTACTATCTGTGGTTCACGTATAATGCAGTTGATTCATGGTACTGGACCACAGAAGCCAGATTGAAACAGAATCATACCATAATACAGAACTGCTGATAAACTTAGTGTTGATAAATCAAACATACAAGTCATATATTATCTGTTAGTTAGACCTAGCAGTACCAGACCCATCTCAGATGTGAGGACCAACATATGATTGTTGGCTTCTGAATCAATGTTATCAGTAATGCACTTGCAGATTCAAGTAATTTTTAAAAATATTTTGCACACCTCAGTTTGAACAACATGAACATGTGCTTTTAATTCTAATACACCACACACATAAATTATAAGTAAGCAAATATATATTTGTCATTTCGTGGACTTGTATCAATATTATTATCCCCCAAAAAGTATCAGTTTGCAATTTGTTTAGCTTTTATCTGCTGTTTTGGGGTTGGTTTTCTTCATTCTAACAGGCTAGAGTTTCCCACAGAGATTCTTACATAGGATTCTAAAACTAATATTATATATATTAAATTCACCACTAACACATCTTCTACACTCCTATCACACATGAATCAAGTATCCCATCAATCAACTAACTTTTATATCTTTAATTAGTGTAATCGTATTTACCTTTTCAGGATCTGGTGAATTTGGAAAACGTTTAGCAGCCACTAAAAAACAATCTGGAGCAGGTTTGCCATGTGTGATATCTGGATCACTGGAACTACACACAGAATGGTGGAAGAGTGAAAATAGTTCTTTGTGCTTTGTCAACTTCAACTCCATCTCTTCAATATGAGCTCCTGATGCCACAGCAATGGGTACCTTGTGTTTGTGAAGATGGCGAATCAGTTTCTCAGCCCCTAACATATAATTATAGATGACTGAACACATTAACAATTGTGTGTGTGTGTGTGTGTGTGTGTACATGTGTTTGATTTTATAGATATGTAGTTGCAGTAATTGAATTGTGTTACCTGGAAGCAAGACTGTATTAGCTGGGAATATTTTCTTTTGTAGTTCATTAACCTGTTGACAGTAGTCATCAACTGTGATTGGCAGACCAAGTTCTTCTACAACAACAAAAAACACAAAAGAAAAATCACTAGTACTGTTGTCCTGTATCTCATGGTGTTTATTATTTGGTTACATAGTATTGCACTACAGGTTGCTATAAATTTATTTCCAGATAGTATTTACCTCTTCATTTTTTTAGGTAAACAGCATTCAATCTTCAACATATATTGATAATCTATCCACATAGGCCAATGAGAAGCCTTAATTAATTAGTTAGCTAACTGAATCCACCCTCTGGTTTATTTAGATAGTTGACTAAATATGTACTATGTCAAGCCAGCCTCCAGACCAACGGTGTCACAAATCATGGTTCTAATCTGGGAAAAACTGCAGTCTAATAACATTCTATACTAAACTTGTTACCAGCCATATTAAGACAGTTTGGTGTGAGGCTGGTGATATGACAAAAATACTTTTATTTGATGTCTTCCAAGGTAGGGCACTTCGATGAAAAAATTACAATGATCCTCCAGCACTATCTTGCAAATCTGACTTAGTGAGTTAAGTCAGTACCAGAGTAATGCTGCTTTGCTGGATTGTAGTGGATAAGTCCCATAGAGTTGTCTGGGGTTTGATACTGCTATTCTATATTCCACTGGTTTGTAGTTCAGAAGACCTCAAAAAGTCAAATTGGGTGAGACTTCTTTGAGGACCATTGACTTGCCAGCAGGTATAATAACATTGACCTGATGGAGACCGGCTCAATGAGTATATTGTGCCAATTGGTGTATACCATTCATTTCTGCTGCGAGCAGTAGGAATATCAAGATCGTCTAGCTGGTAAGTTTATAGGTACTGTACTGGGCACACCATATATCCCAACTAGCTAGGGTGATATAGTCCAATACATGGAAGAGGCAATCACGCTGTGCTCTACCATTACTATGGTATAATGATTTACAATGAGTCTACTCCTACATACTTCTGCAATTCATTCTACACAGTAAATGCAATTATATAAATGCAGAAGTCAAATACTACTGCTCAAGATGTTAAACAGTCATCTTAATCCTAATTCACACACAATTATATTGCTTTAAGTGTGTGTGTGTGTGTGTGTGCATATGCATGAGAAATTTCATACCTAACCCTAGTCACCAACACTGCAATGAAATAATCAATGTATTAAAAGGGTAAATGATTATGAAATACCGGAAATTACCAATCAAAATCTTTCCTGCTTCGCGTTGTTTTCTTCCCATCTGTTTTTTCTTTACTTCCCAAGTAAATGTCTTGTTGTATGGGTCACAGATTACCTGCATTATATCACTGTATAGCTTCTCTGTATCTGAAAGTATAATAATCAACAACAAAATTAGTATTGGAAGAGCCAAAATATTATTTCAAATAATATTTTGGAAATCTGCTCAAGCATTATTTTAGTAATATATATTATATATATATATATATATATTTTTATATATTATATATATATATATATATATATATATATATAAGTTATTTCTCAGATTTAGATTTATAAGGTAAAAAATCCTGGACCTAGTAAATCTCAAAAAAGCATTTTGTACAGCTCTTATGAAATTAAACATGTTTTATCACAAAATACTCATTAACAGAATGATCAAGTTATTTACTGTCAGTAAGTGGCTATGCATTACTTCTGTCTTTAAGCATAATTTAAAGCAAAAACCAATTAAACAATTGATTAAATTGGGAGAGTTGGTTTAGAATTAGACTCAGGCTAGAAAGAACTGTTCAAACCATCCTTATAGTTAGCCCTATACCTATAAACTCGTTTGATATTATATTTAGATTCAGTGATGAGTAGCCGGGTTCTTCTGAACCAATAAAGAAGTAGCCGGCTACGCGCATACTGAATCAGTGTTGAGTGCTTGGTTAGAAAATACAAATCTTACATTATCGCCCATTATTGCCGTCATCGACAATAAGACACTTTCGAAAGATGCAAAACAGTTCTTTTATATTTGTTGTTACATACCAAATATAAGACCATCAACATCAAAAATAACATGAGTAACTGGTTTAAACTTCAACTCTTTAGAAGATAGCATGCTCATTTTTCGACCTGACACCACAACCACTCTTGTAAAGTTCATTATCTGATTATATCCAACTGTGGGAGGGTGGATAATTTTGATTTTTAAATAGGTTCCTATTTACCGTTTTTTTTTAAATATTTGAGTTAACAGTAACACAATTTTTAAATATCGCAAGTAGTGACAGAATACGATTTACTCTGGAAGCACGATGTGCCAGCAGAGTGATGACAGCTATAGTTTTGCCCTAAAGCACATTCTCGATCTAAACCAAATCTAAATCACTGAATCTATCCCTTAATTAATATTGCGTACCCCAATCAGCTCAGCTATCGACAGCAGCCAGTAATTCGATATGATTAAGTGCACACTGGTGTGGATATAGACTAGCCGTGTATTTTTAATCTAGTTTGACACTAAAATTTTGACGGCTTTGCAACCTGTTATAATTATGCGATCAATCTGCATTGGTTAGAACTAATAGAAGTACCTGCATGGAGTATGAGTTTGCCCAACTCCTGTGTACTAGGTGCGCCACTGAGCTCGATTCTTTTCCAGGATATTGGCACAATAGAATTTTTGTAATTATTATTAAGTACACGGCTAAGGGGATCGAGGCATAATTAATCTGTTTCTTCAACGTTGTGGGCGTGGATCATAAACCATAATCAATTATACTAGGTGTTGTCGCTACACGTATAATGATGTATGGATCAAGCACGACTCCATTTAGATTGGCCCACCAGAGGTCGCCATTGTTTTTCCGTCGGGGTTTTCTGCACCGTTAATAGACTTTTACACACACACACACACACACACTCAATGTTATGAACCATTGACCTAAAAGAAAATATATTTAGATCAATGTTATAAACGATATGACATTAAATGTTGCTGCTCAGTACGCATGTGCCAGGA